>JACJUM010002543.1:14400454-14460280 GCA_020976665.1 Heortia vitessoides
TTTTCACTTTTTGGTTTTTGACGAAAAAAAGTTTTGATTGTTTTACTTTTTCTCAGGATTATGTGCCTGGGCCCATAACCTGTAGAAATGTAAGTAAAACAATAGTTTAACTTAAAGCAGACTTTTATTTATTTAATCAGACGTTTTTTTATACACTGCACAATATCGGCCATGACAGTGCGGAGAGGAGTGTTACCAACATAACAAAATAGAAAAATATTACATTGCTACCAACATGATGTCTGTAACACAAGTGATTTTAGCGACTTACCACGAAGTGAGATCAATGTATGAAATATATATATAAAAACACACAAGAGACCCTTTTCTGAAATGTAATTAAAGGCATTGACGACTTCGAAGCTGTCTACCAATACAACTCTTCGTTTGGATAATGCCCGGTCTGTCAAAGTTCTCACGTGGAGTATAGCATCCAGTGTTTAACACGTGCGTCGAAATCCGTATCGTTGGTCCACCAAGCCCGGGCCTCTTTTCCCGAGATTTGTTTATTCGACTGATAACTATCCAAATTGATAAAGATTGTTCCAGCAGCCTACCAGCTGGTTCATCCACTGGTTTGCCCCACTTGTGAAGGAGTACCAGCTTTGCCCAATCTGCTGGATAATAACCTTCTTAAAAAACAGACGCCGTAATCTCGTGCCAAAAATCGGTATGAGGATTTTCCAGGCCCTGTCTGGGACTCCATCTGGCCCTGGGGTCGTGTTCCAAGCTCCGATAGTTGGCGCCGCATTTTACTCTATGTCAGAAAGCTCCTCCGACTATTCAGAGGAGACTATCTGTGTGTTCTTATTTTCTCTTCATCCCAGGGTCATGAGAAAAACGTATCCAGCACAGTGGATGCAAATCCAGGATCCTGGGTTACCATTGTAGGTTGAAACGCAAGGGCGCATCTTGTCCGGCACTACTTTATGGGGACGACCTCACAGGTCATTGGTTAGCCCCTCAAGTAGGCCACCTCCAGCTCCTGGTTTTGCTTACGGCGATGGTATTTTACGATGACTTGGTCGCAGTATGGTTCTCTCTATATTTGACCTCCCTCACCTCTATCGTTCAATTTCGGCGTCGCCAAGCTCGCCTGTACTTCTTGCTACACCTGGGAACGTACTTTTCTATTCTGTAGGTACTACAAGGCTCCTATATGTACTAAATCTATATCTTTTTATACAATACCAAAATTTATTAGTTTACACGATAAGATATACGTTATTCTGCCAATGTCACTAATACGATCAGAGGGATGCGACTTATATGAAATAGACATTCCTTCCTTGTAATTTTTTAACCACCAAATAAATGAAACATGATATAATTATACTTCTCATTGGTTATTTAAATAGCTTAGCTTTAGGATCTAACGTCAGAACTAATTGCTGCTGTTTTTCTACACTTCTTATAAAGAGGAAAGATTTGTATTTTTCTATGTTTGTAATGAATAAACTCAAAAACTACTGGACCGATTGCAATAATTTTTACCATTTGAAAGCTGCATTATTCAAAAATAACATAGGTTATATAATATCACGCTAGGTCTTATAGTTGTGGAGCAGTAACCGAAAATGTTTCAAAAACGGGGGAAAAGTATCGTTTCTGAGGCCTTCCGTGGCGTGCGCTGAGCATATAGTTGAAGTTATACAAAAACGCTCTCTGGATGAATTGTTTATCTTAATATTTAAAAAAACTTCATAAGAGCATATGTCTACCTTTTATAGTTTACCCATAACAATCGTTTTAATGATTTAGATGTTTGCTCCAAAGTAATGTAATTTTGGCGACGGGATTACGAAATGGTTTAATCCTTATAAAAGTTTACTCTAGATCACTTTTGAATTGTTCAATCGGTTACCTTTAGACTATCAATTCATCCAAAAGATACCTATTAGGTAAGTACTTACCTACTATTTCAAAAATACATAAAAAAGGCGCGGGGTGGCGCGCGGCGTGAAGTGACTAGCCAGCCGGGCAACGCAGCGGTGCGGGGAGGGGAGGTCAGATTAGTGAGATAGGCACATACGATGTTAACGAGTTATCAGTATATGTAAACTCAAATGTACCCAAGTTGGTGGCAGATCAAAAAATTGCGTTTGATGCTATAATTGAAAGTGTGATCAATAACAAAGGTAGCCTATATTTTTGGACCCCCGCGCCTGGCGAAACAGGTAAAACACTTCTTACCAATTTAATATTAGCCAAATTACGACAATCTGGAAGAAAGGCACGGGCGGTCGCGTCTTCTGGCACAAAAACTGAGAATAAATATAAATAAAACGTAAAACTATGTAAAAAATCTTAAGTCCCCCCGTGCGAAGTCGGGGCGGGCCGCTAGTTATTAATAAAATAGCGCTTGCCATTATAACGAAGAAATATTTTTTGATTTTTACTTTATTTATGTCAACTGGGAATAAAGCCTTTTAGCAATATATTTTCCTTTCATGTACATTAAGATAAATTAATCTGTTCTAATATTATAAAATCGAAGTAATGAGTCTGTCTGTTTGTTTAATGGAGACATTTATAAAGTTTGGTATTTGAATAGATAACCACAGAGAAGGGCGTAGGCTTTTCTATTCCCTTTTTTGGGCTTCTGAGAAAAATATAACACAATGAAAAGTTAGAATATAAAAAAAAACAAAAAAGTGTAATCATCAAAAATAAAGTACTTGTGAAACAGTTTAAAACAAAACAACCCGGGTGTTAAGTGTCACGAAAATGTGCGAATTTTTTTTAACAAAACTTGACCCATTTAGCTTTGGGAGAATAAAGTTAGTTTAGTTGAAAGTGTTCGTTTGAGCTTTTAAGCGCGTCCTGATTCCGAGTCATTAGCTTAATATGAACATTTTCCCGTTAAAACTTTTAAAGTAAATGATCTTATTACTTTTAGACGATTTCACTGAATAAAAACATTCAAACTGAGAGACACATTTGAGGATCACTAATAATTATCAACACAAGCTGTATACAGTTCAAAATATCAGCCGGGCCCGGTGGCGCAGATGGTAGTGTTCTTATCTTGTGTTGTAGTCATGGTCGTGGGTTCGATCCCCACTTAAAGCAAATACTTATATGATGAATATCTACCTTTTTTTGTGTTTGGGTGTCATTTATATGTATCTAAGTATAGTATTTCTAAATCTTTTATTTTCAGATATTAGTAAGACAAGTGTTATAAGCTATGTATTTTGGAGTCAGGTCAACGTATGAGATGTCGTGTGAATTCTTTTTTTATAATGAACTGTGATTGAACACTCTTTTACTTAGTAAAAATATCAAAAAGTTTTCATTCATTTAACCTTTCTGTACAATGTACATATTATATTTATCTGACTTAATTTGAGTGGTATCATCTGCCACAATTAAGGAATATAAAGAAGGAGCGGCTAAATTGATTTAATACTTACTAACTATACATGAGACCTACAATTATACCTTATATATTTATAAGGTATAGTAGTATAAAAAATTAACTAACATAAATATTAACTAAAATAATGAAACTAGAAATAAATAAAATCGAAGTGTCTATTTGTAATTCCAAATAACCAGATTTTTGATAAAAGTTTATGGGGCATTTAGAAAAATAACAACTTGAGCTACTTTAGTTTTAGAAAATAATATAGTTAGAATAATGATTTATAATACTTTAACTAACTGAAGTTAAGAAAAAAAGTGAACGTGCCCGACTTGCACTTATAAAACGTGAACGATAGAAACACCAGAATAAAGGGCTCCAAAGAAAGACTTAAAAACGCATCGTCGACCCATCACAGAACCAGTCACATGGCGGTTACTTAGATGTCGTTTGTCAAGCTTACCTTGCCGCATCCGTCTTTCTGAAGAGGGTATCAAGTCATCTCACTCCCTTAGAACTGTTAGGATGATACATCTTTTTCACTTTGACCATGGAAACAAATATTTAGTTAAGTCAACTTCATATAAAATAGATTTATTGTTAAAATATTGTATTCACGATCAAACATTTTTGGACGCTTTTAAGATGCAATTTATTTAGGTTTTTACATTTTTTTTCAACGTCTCTAAACGTAACAAAACCGTTTAAAGTAGTTTAATATTAGAAATCATAAAAATATATAAATAGTTTTTTATCCTTACGAAATCTAGTCTTACGAACTGTTATATGTAGGCACAGAGTATTAGATACCAAAAGGTATGAAACTTTTATTGAATTAATGGAAATATTATTATGATGGTACCGGTTGATTAATCTCCCTTTTTTTGCACGATGTATCATAAGAAGTTAACTAAATCAACGGAACCAACAGATGGTGGTTTATCCAGTTGAAATAGTGTAGCTCAAGCACAACGAAGCGCGGAAGTGCTGTAACTTTCCATTCTCGAAGCTACGTTCCGCGATTGCCACTACGCTTACCCAGAGTGAAATGTACAAAAATTCCTCTTCTTTTTTAAGCTATGCTTCAAGTTTTTGATTTGATAGCAAAACACCATGGATTTTAATAAATATATGAACAGTTTCCAAATGACAGAGTTCTTGGGTAACATTTAAAAAAGAAACAGATTGGGAAAACTTTTTATTAACCGACTAAAATGCAGTTTGCACCTTCATAAATTATTTAAAAGTGCTTTGAAGGAAAGTGTCTTTTAATGCATTTCACTTTCTGTGTCTTAAAACAGGTACACATTTAAATGAGCCTTATATCAAGAAACCCTGTTTCACATTTATAGTAAAAAAATGTATTATTATATTTATTGCACATGTGATGTGAATAAAAAGTTATTCCCTAGTATTCCTCGTTATTAATATTCTAAATATAAATATAGGTAAATCACATAAATCAGGCACCGAACGCTAATTAACTGGATTAACGTTGAGTGCTTTTTTTAATAATGCGTAATTAATTTTGCTTAGTTTATTTCTTGTTCGTATTTCTGCTCTAATCATAAAGAAAACTTAAATTATTATCATTATTTCTTACAACAAATAAATCACCTAGCGTATAAGTTGGATCTATATAAAAAAATATGTCTGTAATTATGCCTCATTTATTTTACAAATGCTTTTAGATTAACAATATTCAAATTTTTTTCATGGGCATAATAAACTTGTTTAATGTAACATTATGACATTTGACATAGAATAGAATTGACGGAATGCATGCAGACAGATAAACGACTGTCGCGTCAGCTAGTATTTATTATATGGTTGTTAAGCATTTTTGAATAGGTATTCTTAAATTTTATAATTTATAGCGCATATCTTTTATAAGATAAAATCTCCTGACAATAACAACAACGAAACATTGCGAAATCGGTTCTGCCATTTACGCGTGATCGCGTGCCCAAGGGAAATAGGGATTCATTTTAACTAATAATATAACTAATAAAAAAATACGTCGCCTATTGGTGTGAGGTACTTACTGGCAGAGTAAATAAATACCTCCCCCAGTATCAGGACTCGTAAGATGTTAAAAGGACCGGGACCTACTGATTGCGGTATATCCATTCAAAGTAGTGTAGCCCTAATACAACAGAGTGTAGGATGGGCAGCAGCATTCCCGTCGCGTCCCGTCACACATAGTAATTATGGCCGAATTCTCCCTTTCTTGGAGACGCCATTAGCACCAGTGGATTGATTTCGGCTGCTATGTTAATGATGATAACAATTGATTATTATTTCGTCATGAAGATGATTTATTAAAACAAAGCATATTGCTATTTTTGGTTGATTTTTGGATGATTGTCATATAGTCCGCGTGATAGTAAGCGACACTGCAGCTTATAGACGCTCATAATATCACAAGGATATCACTAACGCGTTCAACCGTTCCAACTTTTCGACTTGAAGATATTATGCTACAGTAAATTCACAGCCTTTCTCACCCTATTGAGTTAGACCAAGACACAGTAGTGCAAACACTGCTATTTAGCGGAGACAAAGAGGGAGAATAACTAAAGTGGAGATTTAGCTTCTGTGAAGATATCTTATTACCGCAACTAATTTTATAAACTCTTTGGAATATCTGCACAGTATTTGCTAAAAAAATTAAGTCTGTTACTTAATTTAAATCGAGAACAAATTATCCTAGCCCTGTATTTCTGCTACCCATTTGAAAATAGCCCTTTGAGAATGAGATATAAGATAAATCTTGGATTCCTTGTGAATTCGACTCAGACACAAGCGTCGAGGCGGAATGGAAAGCAAATGGCAGTGAATTTGAAACAGTTTAATGTTTGCCTTAAGACGTCGTACTTACCATAGAGTCGCGTAATAATAAATGTTGGCACTGAATTTTAATAAACATTACTTTTGGGAGATACAATGTAGGCACCTTTTTAAAGTTAAGACGATGCTTGTTCGGGGACAATATCCCTAGGGATATTGATAATATAGGGATCTGATATTTATAATCGTCATTATAAAGGTTATGGCTCTTGGACGTTCTCTGCTGGATATGTGGTACACTGGTCTCCAATTAAGGGCGAATTTTGTCATAATTGCCTCACTGGGCAGCCATGGTGGCCATTGGAGAGAATAGCTCTGCGATAGAAATTTTTCTAATATTTTTAATTAACGCGTTCTCTACTCATAAAACAACTTATTTCTACACGTTATACAGGTCTGAACTTTAAATCAATTTCAAATGATCAATAACAAGTTATACTAATGTTTTAGTTTCGCAATCATCAATATATATATATATATAAATCAAACTATTTTGCGTTGAAGCAAAATGGCACATTTCTCTCCAATTATAAAACCGAAACCGATTTTAATTTGAACCGTTTTCCCATTTCACTGCGTAAATCGTTTTAATTCAATGTAATTTGTCCCCACAGTGCGCTGTGTACTAATATTGAATTCAGTGATAATGGAACTTTTTGGTTAAAAAATTCTTTCATTTGATTCTCGAAGTCCAATTGCATTAAAATTTTATGTTCTATACTTATAAACTTTTACAAAGGATTGGGCATTTGTACTTGATTGTAACAGTCTTGATAGTGCAAATATCCGTTTTAATACAGCCTGCCTCGAAGAAATGTTTTTGAATTTTAATAAAAAATAATGTCATCAACCACTTCTTACGCTCACGAACATTTTCAGCAGCAAAATATGTGAAATATTAAAATAAACCTTATGTAAAACTTCCGAATCTCCATATCGTACGCGGTCAAAATTTGCTCTCCACTCCAAACCAGTCCGGACGCCGAACATTAATATTACAGTAGATACGGCTGCTTTGACGGTTGCAAAGAGAACATGCAATAGTCTGCATCGATTTGTTTATCTGAACGATACTATTTGGTGGATCAATTATTAAAGATTTTAAGAAGCCCGAACGCTATAATAATTCGAATAGTTTAAAAAAGGAGTTTTTTGTAAAAATGTTGCATTTCCTTCATAACATACGATAAATTATTTATTCTTGAGGCGGTGGGGTACCGGTAAAGTAGAATAGTAATACCTCTCTTTGTAACAGGTGTCATAAGAAGCAGCTGAGGTATCGGATCCAACAAGTGGCGTTATATCCATCTGAAACAGCGCCACTTTAATGCAGGGTAGGAATGGTCTACAGCTTCCTAATCGTAAAGTTGTACTCTGCAATTGCCAGCATGCTTGCCCAGCGTGGCAATAATGGGCAAAATTCCTTCTATCTTGGGAAGGCATATGCCCAACAATGGAGTTTTTATGGCTAATATGATGTTACAGTACCATAAAGAGATGAGATATAATTTTAGGGGATTTTTTACCAATATTTGCTACGTTGTTAGGTTTGCTGGGTTGTTGCTTTCCATTCCCACCTAGTAGCATTGCAACTGCGCTGTTTTATAAATGCACTGTTGTTTGTCGATACTGGGAGCCTATAGTGCCAACAGTAGAAAAAAATTAACATTTAAAGAGATAACTTTAACTTGTCAACTAATACGGCATAGAAAGCTGCCCGCCCTGCCCTACCCTGAATACCGCACTTGTAACGGTGCCGGGAGTTTAATGTTTTTTCCCTATTGCAAAATAAGTCTAAAGATTTTTTCACTCCATTAATCTAGAATAATCATTTAATTGCTTTTTTATAACTAAATACTTCATCATCATCATATCAGCCATAAGAAGTCCACTGCTGAACGTAATGTCCTAGGTTGTATGCTTGTATGCGGCCTGTGTCTAGCGCGATCCTGCGGATTAAGTCAGTTCATCCGTCCATCTCGCGGGTAGACGCCCTACGTTGCGCTTGCTGGTGCGCGGTCTCCATTCCAGAACCTGATGAGTCATCGGTCATCGGTACTACGTACCAAATGTCCTGCGTACTGCCACTTCAACTTACTAATACGCCAATATCGGCAACGTTAGTTCTGTTACGAATTTCCTCATTCCTGATTCGACCGCTATTTTGAGTTTGCTTAGAAGGCCAGGTTGGTGTTTTGCTGTGATAGGCATACTACAACTCGTTATAGATATAAGATAAGATTATACAATATACTTATCTATGTACTCTATACTTATCCTATATCTATAACGAGTTCACCTTTATACTCTTAAGCAGTAATAATGTAATATAAACTTCGAAGTTCAAGCATGCGTAGCGACAGTACAGCAACACTATGTTATCATCTGTTTTAACTTAACTGCAGTTGATGTTCGTAAAGTCAGACTGCACACTCTAATCTATCAATAAAATCCATTTTATAATGTTAAATCTAAAATATTAGTGATTGTGACATATATACTGTAATAAATTCTGTTTATTGCTTGGTTCAGATGAATTAATGTTCATACATCTATAAAATCACCTTCAGATACGTTTCAATTCATACTGTGTATGATTGAGTAATTTCGAGCAAGGTAGTGCTTAAATTATGATAGATCAATAAACATTTTTGTATAAAGCTTAGATATCCCGGTAATAATTTGTATTAGTTATTAGCATAAAACAAAAAACATTTATTTTTTCACCATACATTTATCCAGACCATAAACGTGGTTGTCAGGGCGTCGATCCCCAAGTCGTTGAGTCTAAAGTCCAACACGGAGACCAAAGTGGTGCGGCTCGTGCCTTACTTTCTGACTGTTCCCTTGCACAGAGAAATGGGGATACTCTGGATGCACTCAAGGTTAAACATCCGCCCCCCGGCCGGAACTTGAACTTTCCTTTTAAGCCTGATTTCAGCAGTGTGTATCTCATGGTGGATGCAAAAGAAAACAGGCAATTACGTCTTTTAAGAGTATGTCTGCGGCTGGACTTGATGGTCTTCGGCCTGATCACCTTAAGGAGTTGACATCAGCCGCGGCTGGTGATAATAGTGTTATTCTCCTGAATCCGTTGTGTGATTTAGCCAACTTTATGTTAAAAGGGATAATCAATGCAGCTGTATGTCCATTTTTATACAGTACATCTCTTTGTGTATTGGCGAAGAAGGACATCCGACCAATTGCCGAGGGTAGTGTGCTTCGCGCCTGGTGAGGCTAGTGATGCTAGGCGGCAATACATGCAACACGATGGTTTGTAAATAATTATAATAAGAGTGATACAAACAATGTAATTGTGAAAATTGACCTCCCAAACAACTTTAACTCGGTCGAGCGTGACATCATTTTGACCAGGGTTAAACATCATGCCCCTAGTTTGTACCCGTTTCTATACCAATGCTATTCACAACTTTGGCATCTTTATTTTGGCGTTGATCGCATTCAATCCCAGATCGGAGTTAAGCAGAGAGACCATTTGGGGCCTTTTCTATTGAGCGTGGCTATTCATAAAGTTATTTCATCTTAGCAGTTGCAACTAAATGTCTGTTATTTGGACGATTGCACTATCTGGGGAGAGCTAGAAGTGGTGATTTAGGACATAAAAAAGCTCATTACTGGTTTTGGTGAATTGGGGCTTACATTTAACACATCTGAATAGGAGATATTTTTTTCTGTTCAGGAGTTACTTCTTTGGCAGTTTTGAAAAGAGTATAAGCTACAGTCCCTAAAATTTTGTGTAATTTCAAATTATCTCTCTTAGGCTCTCCAATCTTTCCGGAGGGTATATCAGAGGCGCTTTATTCCAAGACTTTGGCCTTGTCTTCCACTAAAAATTTTGCGGAGTTGCCTATCTACGCCGCGTTTGTCTTATTTTGTTCCACACCAAGCTAGTTGTGCTATGAAGGTATTAACAAGTTTGACAGAATTTTGAAGGAAACGGTGGATACAATAGTCAACATAGGAATGTCCCCAGTTTAGTGGAGTGAAGTTTCACTGCCCATTAGGCTCGGTGGTCTGGGTATTCGTCGCCTGAAGAACACGCACCTTCCTGCCTTCTGGGCTTCGTCATATAGAGTGCTATAGCTCGTTACTTGTATTTTGCCATGTAATGGTGATGAGCTTCATATTCCTTATACAATCGAGGCCCTAGAGCTTTGGAGTGCTCTATGTATGGGTAAAGATCCTCCAAAATAATTAACTTTTCAACGAGCCTGGGACGACCCTTTGTGTGATATTTCTTTGAAGAAACTCCTTAACCTTAGTACTAGGGTAGAGATGGCTTGATTACGCGAATCATTCAGATTTGAATCAGGTTTGTGGCTTCAAGCTATTCCTTCGCTAAATTTGGGGATGCAGCTAGATAATGACACCCTACGCATAGCGGTAGCATTGCGTCTCGGCTTCAGGATCTGCAAGCTGCATCGTTGCATGTGTGGGGCTAAAGTGGATGTCCTGGGTCGGCACGGCCTTCATTGTGTTCGAAGTGCAGGTAGACTATCTAGGTACCACTCTGTGAATGACATCATTAAAATAGCCTTCGTGTCGGCTGGGGTTCCTTCTGTTCCTGAGCCATCAGGTCTTAGTCATACATTTTCTGATGCAGAGGATCTCGCTTGCTGCAAGCATTCTGGGGACCTTTGCATCGGATATGCTTCTTTTATGAAATGCATATATTTTTTTTTAAAATAAAAAGTAATATGTATTAATTTCTAATGAATTTCTCTAATTTGATTTTATAATATATATTAAATCTTATGCATATAATAAATAAAAATATATTTCCATATTATTATCTGTATGTATCATATACATTTATATCAGTACTTGATCATCATCATACCAGCCATTTAAGTCCACTGCTGGACATAGAGCTCTCCAAGAAAAGAGATATTTTGCCCGTAATACCGCGCTGGGCAAGCGTGTTGACAATCGCAGAACGTAGCTTTTGCAACAGGGATGCTGCTGCCATTTCCCGCCCCATGCATTTGAGCTTCTCTGTTTCGGTTCTGGTACCTTAGCCACCTGGTGCAGGTACTATTCTACTTTGCCGGTACTTCACGGCAATACCAGCATCTCACGGAAACCGATACTTCACTCTCATCTATTTCTACTGCCAAGTTGCAGGGTTCGCATTGCTTTGTTCCGGTTTGAAAAACAGGAAAGGCAGTGAAATTACTGGGTAAATGTGACATAATATCTTTAGTTCACTGGGTTGGCGATATGCTAGTGATATTTTCGTGACGATACGAGCGTCTATAGGCTGCGGTCAAGTTTTCTATCAAGCGGACCGTATGCTTGAATGCTGACTTCATTATATTAGAAATTAATAAATAAACGGAGAAACTGACTGAATAAATAACTCCAGGACTGGAAATTTAAAATTTTGCACGGGAGCTCCTTTTATAACTTAGAGGATTTTTAAAAATTCACTTTTCTAAAGGTGTAAATACAGTGGTACAAAGCTTGTATGAAACTTTGCCGTTTTCGAAGCTATTCACATAAAAATCAGTATAAAGGTTCTTCATTGAAAGTAATGAAACAGGTATAATTTCTTTTTTATATCATCTCTCATCGTGATAGAAGAAAGATGCAAAGATAGATTAATAGTTTTATATAGTAGATTAAAAGTTATAGATAGTTATTCATAAATCTACAAAACTTCACTAGTCTGTGTTAATTTCATTAACTAATTTTATTACGTTATTAGATATTGTAAGCCCAGTGCAAAAAAAAAGAATGAAATTTCTATATACTATTATAGAGTTGTGATAAAGAACTGCGTTGTGTCGCTGCAAAAACCAGTTTATATTTTGAGTATTATATTGAACCTATATAGCTAGCGGAACCAGCCACTGGGCCTAAATTACACGTTAAATTATATTCAGTGTACTATTCAACTCAGTAAAATTATTATTTAGGAATAAGTACGACTACTTTACAGCTAATAGTAACTTATTATATACTCAAGGTCAACATTTATCAAACGATATATACAAAATTTTGTAAAGAAATTTATTTAAAGTAAATTAAATTATTAATTGGTATATAAATTTACCTATGCCTATAGACGCTCATATCCTCTAAGGGATATCATAAGTGCGTACACAACAATGAAAGCATTGCAGTTGGGTACTGAAATATAAACATATATATATAAGCTAAGTCAACAAAATATTTGTTTTATTATTAGGTTTTGCTTACAAGTAGATCTCGCACACTTGATGCGTTACTTTTTTGTTCAAACGACAAATTATTTTGAACATCTCTAAGAATAAGAAGAAAATATATTTTATCACCTTGTTCCGGAATATGCAAAACAAAAAAACATCAAAACCGCCTCTTTGCCTATGAGAATCACCAGGTTTTAGTTTAGAGCCTAAATTATAGATTTTGTGGTTGAGTACAGATCCGTAACTCACCAAGTAAAAAATCAATATGGCCAAATATTTTTGGAGCTCTGAATCCAAGCTATCATATTTTTTGAGTTACTCGTCAAAATCTCATTTCACATAATTTAGCCTGGTATAAGAAAATTGTGCCGTGTGGTACCGGCAAAATAGAATAGTATCTCCCACTGCACTAGGTGTCGTAAGAGGCGACTAAGGTACCAGAACCGACAGATGGCGGTATATCCGTCCAACAGTGCAGCTCAAATGCACAGGGCGGGAATTAGCAGCAGCATGCCCATCGCGATAGCTGCGCTCTGCAATTGCCAACATGCTTGCCCAAAGCGGCAATTATAGCGAAATTGCTCTTATCATGTGGAAGCGTATGACCAGCAGTAGACTTCCAATGGCTGTTATGATAATGATAAGCAAATTAAACCACGTATCAAAGTCGTTGTGCTAACTTCAAGTCCAACAGTAGCCCAAAACGCCGCTGTTGTTTAAGTGGTGTCAATTGTTGGATCGTGGACAGTAAAAAATCATCTTTACCACTTCTGAGTAGCAGCCATATCAGGTTAACTACCACTTCGGGGTCGTTGAGATAAATTCTCCATGTCGTAGTCCCTCTTCAACGCGGTCAGGATTAATCCTGTGTAGATCGGGAAACATCAACCCTTACTACCTCATTATCTCATTCACTCTTCTATCGAAAGGTTGACTGAGAGAAATCGCTATTTGCGATAAGGCCGCCCATTATACTTTACAACATAAAAATGCCTGAAAAAAACAGCTATTATAAGGATAATTATTGCTTTTTTTTCATGTATTTTATGTTTGGTGTACAATAAAGTGTTTATTATTATTATAATCAACTCTGTGTGATTTTTTTCCCCAATGTAGTAATTACAAGGGATTATCACAAGTTTTACTGTGAAGATTGTTTCAGAAAAACACTATTTAAGACCTTTAAAATTGAATAAGTTCGAAGATCGAAAGTAAGCTTGGATTGTGTTACTATATATAAATTATTTATTTTTACATTCCGTGATAAGTCGCTTAAAGCAGTATTTATTTGGCATGTGTATTAAAATTTTCTATCTAGAAAACAGAATGATTTTTGTCAATATCGATAGAGGTAGCACGTTCCAAGTATACATTATCTTAACTAACCTTCTGTAAAACAATAGCATTTTCATTTTCAATAGCTGTACGTAATACTCTTAATTAAACGTACAAATAGAGTTAAGAGAATCCTATTAATTGAAGTTGCTTAATAATATTCACAATAATAAGGTCCTTAATATTTTATTTTTATTATTATCATAGATTGCATTAAAACTTAAAAAGTATCTTAAATAGCTCTATAATCATATTTTATTGGGCTTTAACACTGTAGAGAAATAAAAAATATAACAATTCCTTTGAAATATATATTTTTACACCCATGTCAAACTACAATCTCCACATTTCTTTGAGTATTATATTTTGTATTATATATTTTATGATATCTTATTTTTAAATATTTTTTTTTAATTTCCCTGTTGTACACTTGTATTATGGACCATAGACCATAGAGGATTCACAAATATTATTATTAAATACATATTTAACAACCAAACACAGAAAAAATAAAGTAACTGAGTGAAAGTATTGTCTTGGGTGGGGATCGAGCCCACGACCATTAGCGCACAAGGTTGGATCACTATTATCAGTGCCATAAAGCCTGTTAAAAGCAACATAATTTATGCCTATCTCCAAGTAAATTCCTTCTAGATTTGTTCAGCGTTCAGTGTTTTAGCGTAAATAAGTAATAACTCAAATACTCGCGTCAATAACATTAGTAGTATCCCCGCACAAGGTCAATGACTAGTCGTGCATAATCCTCACTCGGTTTAATTAGCTAAGACAATCTACAGTAATGAATGCACGGAGGGTATCTAGATCAGGGCCAGCGTAGGTGTCGCCAACGCCATTAATAAACTCAGCGCATAAGCGATTGCATGACTTGTATGAATTTCTATAGTCCGATTTAACATTGGAGTTCGGATTAGTATTTTCAAAATGATATTCTAAATCTATTACTTATTCTGTTTAGTACAGTGGCTACATGTGAAATTATTAAACAAGGACAACCGGTTTAGGAATTATAGCTATCACGTGAAAATTAGGTAAAGTCCTGTTACAAGTATTTATTGTTAATAGGGGATTAGGCTTACTCCCCTCTTTATAGAAGGTGTCGTTATAGGCACTGAAGTACTGAAACCGACTGACGACAGTATTTTTATCCGTAACTCAAAAACAAAGCTACGTTCTGCGTTATTCACCCTGATGGCCCAGCGTAGCAATTATGGCCAAGATCCCCTTTTCTTGGAGAATTTTCCTTTATTCCTATAGCTGATATGATGGTGGTGATTTATAGCTAGTAGTATTTAAAGATAATATACTCGTAATTTACTGCTTACTTACTTGCTTACTTAAAATTTAGACTGTAATTCTAAATATCCCTCCAACTGAACTGAAACAAAAACATTTTATTTTTATATGTCTCAAAGCGGTGTTTCCTCTAAGTACGATACATTTATTATTTCAAATAAAAATCTCTATTGACTATTTTTCTAATAATTTCCGTTATTGTTTAATATTTATCTAGTACTATTAATTTTACAGATGTAGATTCTTCATATTAAAAAAAACATAATCATGCCGATCGTTAACGCAAACTGACGAATTTCCGTAAATAATTATCAAATTAATTTACGTCAATGCATTACATCTAGTCAAGAATATTAATTTCCTATATTATACAAACACCATTGATTTAGCAAATATTGTTCTCCAGTAATGAATACAAGGCCGACCTAATGCCGTGCAGATCATTAATATGCACTGCACATTAGTTTAGCATGTGACTTTGGAGAACATTCCGCATTTCAACTATGTTGTGATTACCTCGATTCAGCAGATTCTTGATGAAACGTGTTCGTATCAAACTAGATCTTGGAGTGCAATAGGTGACTAACGAAGGAAATTGAACCAACCTGCTGTTATGACTTCTATTGCACGTAGATATGAATTTTAGAAAATTATAATATATTTCCAAACGTGAGCTTACAAGACTG
Source organism: Heortia vitessoides (assembly GCA_020976665.1). Taxonomy (NCBI): domain Eukaryota; kingdom Metazoa; phylum Arthropoda; class Insecta; order Lepidoptera; family Crambidae; genus Heortia; species Heortia vitessoides. The sequence continues at coordinate 14,416,198 of JACJUM010002543.1, forward strand.
ACTACTACTTACGTGACTTTTTAATAGGGTGGTTTGTATGTGACCTGCATCTAGTGCAATCCCGCGTTTATAGTCAGATCGTCTGTCCAATTTGCGGGTGTATAGCTTGCGCTTGCAGATGGTCTTTATTGCTGAACCACACGACAACATCCGATGTCATATATGCTTGCTATATGTCTAACCATTTCCGCTTGAACGAACTACCTTAAGCTTGCATAGTAATGTAGGGCTGCTACAACTTCAGCTTGCGAGATACGATAACTTTGGTGCTATAACAGATCTCAGAACAGATATAAAACTAATAGCGAGAGCCTCTGTTCTCAGTCAGATCATCAGTTAGGATTCTCTGAATTGTTTCTATATATATCTTTAATAAACAAAATTCCAAAAAAAATGACTTTTCAAGATAACATTTAATTAAAATGGATACATAGAAGTGGCAACGTAATTAAATAATAGGATGTTACTGCCCATCCCCGCCCTGTGTATTTGAGCTGTATTGTTTCGGATGAATATCTGCCGGTTCCGGCAGCTCAGTCGCCTTTTACGATATCTGAAACAGAGTGAGGTACTATTCTACTCTGCCGGAAAAAGTACATTCTATTTCTGTCCACTAGTTTGCAATATTTTTATGTTCGTAGTGGTGTTGTATGGCTGACATCCTAATGATTATAATTGTAAGTAATCGATTCTGATATGCCCTGCAGTCGACGTCTTAGAACTGATAAATTTCTCCCCATCACATCTTCGTGTTTCCCGCCAAATCGTCTCTTTTAATTGTGGGTGAATGTCCTATAATTCATTATAGCCTTAATTGAATTAAATTTGCACCACATTGTCATATTTGTAACACAAATTCCGAGCAAACCAAATCTGCGTGGTAAAGTTAAGATTATAAAACACAAACTTAAGTAAATGAAAACTACATTAAAGTTTTCCGCGGAAATTGCACGAGTATTAAATTCTGATGGTCTTAACACCTCACCGTCGAGTATTTTATGCTTATACTTGGCAAAGAAACTCATATAAGTTACCTGAAACTTGCTTCGAGTAGGATCGAGTGTGCATGCGAATTCCCCTGTGGATTTGAAGTGACGAATATACTTTAAGACTTAAAAATGTTGGATATGCACGATGAGATTATTTTAAAATGCTTCCTGAATTTTGTTTTTTTTTATTACTCCTGGTCGTCAAATAAGCACACAGTCTACGTGATAGTAAGCGTCACTGCACTTTCTAGACGCCCGTAATATCACAAAGATATTATAAGCGCGTCGCCAGACTTGTGACTTGAATATTTCACTACCACTCTCACCCGTGTTCCAGTTTGAAGTTAGAACACTACAATGCTGTCACTGTTATTTAGTAGCAGAAATAAGTGACGACCAATGTTGGACATAGACCTCTCCAATATATAGAGGGATTTTCTTGGTCAGGCATGGTAGTAATTGCACAGCGCAACTTCGCGACGAGGATACCATCTGCACCCTGTAGCATTTAAGCTGCGCTGCTACGGACGGATATACCGCCGCTTAAAAGAACATCAAACTAACATAACATGAAAATCTAGGGCTTTAACAAACCGGCTAGCGTATAAAACGATGCCCACTAAAAATCCAAACAACAACGTCGCCTGAACGTAACCGTGAAATTCGCGCCAAAGTGATATATTGGTTAGCGAACGTGTCCAATCTGGCTGATTTACAGTGCCAATAATCTGCGTCGTCACGCGGCGCCCATCAGGTGTCAGGCGCTCCCGCTATTGTCACGTGTACTGTGCTGCGAACATACGGAGATACATTTTGGACGGGATCAATCTTTTACTATGGGGCATCTATATATTATGTATCTTCTAGCAAACAGTGATCGCATTATTGTTTGAAAGATAGGAGGTATGTTTTGTTTCTTATAACACGTAAGAAGACAAATATCACATCATTATATCAGCGACGAATTTTAACAGTTCGGAAACGGTTCAACGATTTTTGTATCGCAGATATATTTTTAGTAAGTATAGAGGATAAAGGTTACAGTGGCCGGTAACCTTTATCCTCTATACTTACAGAAGCACCTGATCATTTTAACATTATTCATCGAAATAAAAAAAATCAAGCTTTTATGACGAAACACTTTAATTTATTTTTATTCTCATTCATGATTCGTTTACGCTTATAGTTTATCTCTCTACATAACATATTGGATATTTGAGTTCTCTAATGAGGTCCATAGTAAATAACTAAGATTCAGTGGCATATTTCATGAATGGTGTCATACTTTTTTAAAAAAATGCGACTCAAAGTATGTCGGACGAAAAGATGATGAAGAAAACTTTAAAGGTACTTATCACGTATTACTAGTTAAAGTTTAATTTTGATGAAAAAGATATTAACATTGGCTACTGTAAATTATCTCTTGGCTACTGTATATTAATATCGCTCTAGGGATTGGTGGGTCTTGCAAACTAGATGTCCAGAAGAGCGTCGTAGTACATATTGATACAAATATTATAAATACTAAATCTGTCTGCATGTTTGTTGAGTTTAAACAAATTAACAGGTAAACCACAAAAAAATAATGTTCATAATAAAATAATGTATTGAAACAGTAGAAAGGACATAGCTGCTACTTTAAATCCAAGTTCCTGTACTTTTACAAGTTAGTATAATGACTTATATTGAAGCCGGATAATTATCTTACTAGATAAGTAACTATCTGCGCTTAATATTAGCTAGCAATAATTTTACACATTGTAAGAACTATATTTTACAATAGTTTTAGAGAATTCAACAAATATATAGTTTCTCTTAAATATTAAAATAAAATAGCGTTCGATTTTACAATAACAAGTATAAATAGTGCATAATATACCGTGACGTAAAAATCTGTTTACAGTGCTGATAATTTGCTGTCACACGGGGCCCATCAGATGTCAGACGCGCTATTGTCACATAGACTGCGATGTGAATATACGGGAAAATATAACAGACTGTACCGATCTACAAATACTCACAAAAGCTAGTAAGTAACAGCTAAACAGATCTCGATAAAATTTGGTAAATTATTGATAGAATGAAGTAGTATTTATCCCGATAACGTTTAACGGTCAGGAACGACATAGAATTCTTCTCGTAATAACAAGATTTTCTCAGAGATGCGAAAATACCTCGTGGACGCGGAAAAAGACTCGGGCGGAGCTAGTTATTTATACCTACCTAATACCTTTTTAAATGTCGTTCCATTATGATATGAAATTAAAAAAGGTATTTTTTTATTATTACGATGCAGGAGAAACCAATTTACGGTATTAATACGATTTAAGTAATTGCATCTTTTAAAAATGATACATAGAGTTGGCAGAGACTATGGATCTCCACTTTTTACTATCTTGGCATACTCTCTCTCTTAATCGCATTAGTCTTTTCATACACGTTTATTTATTCTTGGTACTTCTGACCTGGCCCTTTTTTAATATCTCTTCTACCTGGTTAAGATATGTTCGCCTCGGTTGTCCTATACCAACCCTTACATTCACTTCTGCTCTAAATATTTGTGCAGTCATTCTATTTTCATCCGTCCTCTCTAAATGTCTAAACTATCTTAACATTCCTTTCTTTATTGTTGTCACAACATCATATTTTAAAACATATCGATCTCTTACTTCTTTTATCTATCACTCATACTCACACCATACATACTTCAAAGTGCTCTCATTTCAACAGCATTTATTCTACTTGCATGTTTCTTCTGCCATATCAAACATTCACTATCATATGTCAGTGTTGGAGCCAACACATTTATGAATATTCATGCCCTTTTTGACCCATTTTGGCGGCCCATAAAAGCATGTAAGGCTCCATTGATACTATTTCAAGCTTTCACTCTCCATTCAGTATCTTTTTTATACTTTCCACCTTTCATAAAATCACTTCCCAGATACACAAACTCTTTCCCTTGTTCAACTTTCATGTCATTGATCACAATTTTAAAATTTGTCATACTTTACTCTTTTTCGATCACCATCACTTTCGTCTTACTTATATTTACTTTCCTTCTTAATTTTAAAGAAGAAAATAAATCATACATATATCTTCTTCTAGGAAAAAAAGTATTATTGTTTAGCAAAAATTCGCAAGTTGTAGAGTAAAAATATATCTAACGGCTTTATCGGCGATCAACAACAGAAACACAAAAAAATATCCACATTTGATGTACCTATTAGAAGTTAATTAATGATGTCTTAAACGCTTGTTAACATAAGACAAACACGTAGACAAAATAATAAAAATCTTTTTATGTAAAATTTATTTTATATATATATTACCCAAAGTTTCTTTAATAAATTTTCTACATGCCTAAGTTGTTAACAAGTTGTTGAACAGAATTCATATTAATGAATAAAAAAAATTTAAAGCAACGTTCGTTCGTCTAATTCAAATATCCCGTATTTTCTCATAAAGCTGCAAGCGAACAGCAAAAAATGGCAGATTAAGGTCAGACAGACAATGAGGCGAGCGTCTGCCGCATGACGCCTGTTTTTCTTGAACTCAACGTTAGGAAATGAAAATGTTTTTACCCATTTTTCTCATATATTTTACATTCGCACTGGAATTTTTATCTTGTCGATTTTGAATATCGTGCTACAATTTATTTTATTTTAATGTTGCAATTTTGCTGCGAATTCACGTCTGGTTAATTTAAATAATCTTAAGATACATGAACACTTGACTTTTAATGAGCAATTTAAAAAACAAGCTTATTTAATAAAAAAATATGTATATTTCAAGATCATTAATAATAATGTTTTAGTCACTCTCCAGACTGTATATGAACTAAGGTATTTAAATATTCATTACTATTTCGTAACGATTTATTTCTGCCTAGGGACAGTCTGTTTTAAGGGGGTAAAAATAAATACATCATATAGGTATGTTTTTCTTAGTAGTATTTCCAACGTGATTATTTTAAAAACTATCAAAATACATTACAATTATCTAAATGGTATCGAAATATTTAAGTCGTAATTAATGAGGCACATGTACTCTCGTTAGCATAGTAAAAACATTACTTTTAAGTTGTTGACAATTGTAGTACTAGGTACTATCCATCCTTATCAAAGGGAGTTCGGAGATCAGATCTGAGTTCAAGGTTAAGAAAGATATCTTGACGAATCCAGATTTAAAATGTTTGGAAAACGAAGAGAAAATGTCACGTTAGAAGTGTCGCATTGTTCAAGAAAACTCCTTAAGCAACGTGTGTTATTAGTGATCAAAAAGATGGCAAGTGGCATTGACTTTGTTAAGTAACTTATTTAAAGGTATTATTGCCTGTATGACTTAAAGGACTTTGAAGCATGAAATAGTTACTCATCAGATCTCATCATCATCTTTGCGCTTTTATGGCAATTTTTTTGTATCCTGCTACTTAGCAGCCTGTTTATATTGTGAATAATAGTCTATTAGGTCAGCAGCCTGTTTATTTTATAAATAATAGTCTAATAGCTATTAGATTCTCATTAGTAAAAGTATCTTCAACAGGAATAAACACCTAGTAGATGTATTTCCTATTCTTTGACTGCATTCTTATCGCTAGCTCCGGTATACTATTTTTCTTGAGGCGAGAGAATCTCGACTGCCCACTTCCTGTAGTTTAGCAGCTGGGCTATTTATAATTTGACATAATCAGGTTTGATAATTGTTGCTATTTGACTCAATTTTTTTCTTCACTCTTCGCATTTTGAAGTCCAGATTCATATATTTATTGGTTATGTGTGGTAGGATACAGAACGTAGCTCTCGTTTTTTCACTTTGAAACCTTTAAAGTAATTAGATATTACTGTGGCTAGCTGTACAGCCTACAGCTAGATTCCATGAGTCCATACAAGTTTTAATATAGCTTTGTAGATAGCCATTTTACGAACATCTGTCGATTCTGATTACAGTTAGCCAGCACATAATGCAAAATCTGTAATCCAGGTATTTTCTTTTGGTCCAAATGAGTTTTTTCTAAGTGAGTCTATGACGATCAAGACTGAGGGATTTCTGCGTTGTATAATTTCAGGTTGGCTTTAATACCTCACTCTTTAAACCGTCGACAAGGTTTAGATATGACTTGAGACTATTGGATGCTGTATCAGGGTTTCCATGTATCAAAAATCATGCAGTATTGTATGAGAATGTCATAGTGACGTTATTTGTAAAGGTGGGTAAGAGAAGTAGAGCTGTATATAAATCAAATAATGAACTGGTACAAGTATACTGCCCTGTAGGACACCCGATTTTATATCTTATATGTATGATATTACATAGTAGCAATTAGTTTTATAGTGTTGTTGTCTTTCAAGGTTTATTTTTGCATTATATCGTAGACTACACTGTGGCCTTGCATAATCAGAGTGCCTACGCACTTTTGTTAACATTATCTTATAAAGAGTTTGCTGAATCATAAGTGTATTAAGATTTGTTTTGTTATTTGGTAATTAATTTATTTTATTTCCATAAGCTTTGGAAGAAATAGGTCACTTAGGGGTAATGCCATTCTGTAAGAAGCAAAATACAAGTCCGTTTGCCACATTCGTAGAATATGGCGCTAGTACTGTTTATCCAAACAACCATGCATCCAATTGGCACCTCTTTCACCATTGAATTCGGTTAAGTTTTGTGTTCCGCAGTTCAAGCCAAGAAACCGAATCCTAGCGAAGTATTTGTTAGTTTATGGCTCAAAAGCAATTTTCTGTCGTCTACGTTTACCGTTACCATCTTATATCGCCGGGTTATTTAAAGCCGCCTGTGACTCAGCGTTGTCATTCGTTTAGCGCTCCCTGTGGTCGCGTATAGGGTCAAAGATCAGCATCCTCTATGGACGCGAATGACTTCCCCATGGAATGGTGACCAAAAATAAGGAAAGTTATACAAAATGTATCACTAAAGCCTTACATACTTTTATGGGTAGTCAGCACGTGTCAAGGCCTGACTGTCTGATCCAACATTGATATATGGTAGTGAATATTGGTTATGGCAGAAGAATGAAGTAAATGGAATAAGCTTGAAATGAGAAAACTATGTAGAATGTATGCTGAGAGTTTGAAAGATATATTGAATAATAGTGTGATAAGAGATCGTTGTGACATAAAAGATGATCTTGAGACAACAACAGAGTAGGGAATGTTTATATGGTTTAGACATGTTGACAGGATGGATGATAGTAAAATCAATATATAAACAATATATAAAGTAGAAGTGAATGGAAGAGTTGATTTCTAGGCGAACATACTTTAACCAGGCAGAAGAGGTAAAGTTTGGGCAGAGGTACTAAGTATAAATAAGTGTGTATGAAAGGACTAATGCAAGTAAAGAAAACAAGAGAAGTATCCCAAAGTCGTAGCAAGTAGAGATCCATAGTCTCTGCTTACCTTGATGTGACACTAGAGTGATGTATGTAAGTAATATATTGAGATCTGTCTTTACTTGTCCGTATCTAATTTTATTTTAATTTTTCACTTTTGGAGAGTTCCTATCGTAATTTGAGACTAAGTCTCCATCAGACATTACGCCTATTTTTTACAGCACTTGCCCTGCGTCAACCTTTACTATCTTATAAATAGGTCTGGTAGTCTTTATGAGATTACCTACGAGAATATTCCTACTACCATCGTCAGGGATACGAAATCTCTCGTAGTACGTCGTAATATTGTATCACAAGATATTCTAAGCTTAATTTAATATGTTTGGCGTAAGGTACGCAATCAATGCCTTAATAAAGTTATATAATTCCAGGAATGTCCAACTATTCAGTGCATTTCATATAAAGACCTATACATAAGTATTTTTCAGTGCAAGAAGGGTTCTGTTTGGCCGTACCAATGATGCAAGGTCCCCAAGATATCTTTTAGTCTTCAAAAAATATTTTGGGAACCCCAGTCGAAAGTATGTGTACTAGGTTATATAATACTTGGAAAACCATTTATAGCTTCTATCCGTCAAGGAAAAATACAGCCTTTACCAATTAACCTTGATAAGTTCTAAGGTGTTAAGAACGCTACGGGCTCGCAAAACAGCTTTTAGCTGCACCCGTGTCAGCAAAAGTTTTTCATGAGTTATTCTTACTCAAATATAGAAAAAAGCTTTATACTATATTACACATTTTATTATTACTTATATTAGAGCTCTTTATAGTGGTAAATTTAAGAGATGGCACTGACTTTAAGCAAAATATATAATTTGACTAACCTAGTAAACTTCCGATAGCAAAATTAGTAGAGTTCTTTCGGATAGGGATATTCGGTATGGGTTCATCCTAATTAAAACTAGCAAATTTTTCTACTGAAATTAAATTTAATGTATTACATATTATTAAAAAAAAATAACAGCACAAAGACTAAAACAGCGACGAGTGGAGCAAAAATGTGTTCGTTAAATTTAAGGAGAGGGTCAAATGTCACATTCACGTCTTCCATAGTGTCTGGGCGGTCAATGAATTGGTTGCCATGTGCCATGATGTGACACTTAAAATAGTTATATTCTAAGCCATTTACGTTACTCCACTCATATAAGGTATCATTCCTTTCATGATTCGATGCAGATAAGATTTGACAAAAAAATAGAAAATAATCATAAATGTTTTTAAATTTGTTGTCATTATGGCCATTGATTATAAGAACGACTAACTTATTTGAAAACTAAAAATTAATAACATCACAGTTATTAATTCAAAGGGTATACCTTTTACAAAAATGGTCTATATTTAATACTTTACTTTCAGCTATTTCCGGTAAATAGATGGAAATGCTTCCGGTTTGAACGATTAGAGTGGCAGTGAAAATACTAGGTAATATGATATAATATCTTCATGGCACAAGGTAGGCAACGCGCTAGTGTTGCGCCCTTCTGACAATACGATGATCCAAAGGCAGCAGTGTCACCTACTATCACGCGATACTTCCGCTTGTGTGTCGAATTAGTCATATAAAAAATATATATATTTTATATATAAAAGGAAGCTGACTGACTGACTTACATATAAGGGCTTAAAACTTTACACAGGGCTTTGTTTTATAAAGTAATTAAGCACATAGAAACCATTGTTTAAAACGCACTGGTTTTTAGAGGTAAAACGGTGCGAACTTTGTTTGAAAGTTCACCAACTTAGCACGGGTGAGATTCTATATTTTTCACATTTTTTAAGGAAAGTATTTCCTATGTGCTTGGTGAGTTACGAAGCAGATCTGAAGAAATTAAATCAAAACTTATTCGTGCGGCAGAGACCCTCATTTGCATACAGGAATTTAACACTTTTACCTACACATAAGTGTTATAATTTTATGCTTATTTTTGGGGATGAATCCACTTTTGGTTCATGCATGTTTAAAACATTTCAATTTCTAGGTTCTAAACCTTAAAATTGAAATGGAAGGAAGGAAATTCAAAAATTTTTGTTTGGAAATAAAAATACATTACTATGACATTTGACCCACCCAGGTTTTAACGCATACAAGAGAAAATAAAACTAATATAATAAAATATTATAAAGAAAAATAATAAACTAAAGCTGTATTAACAAAAAAAGGAGTATCTAGGTATATTACGTTTACGTAGTTATCATTAGTAATCAGCGCTATCTATTTTTACATGCTACTACGTGGCTACTTTTAACGTTTGGCAATTTAAAGGCTATGGAGCGGCCTCACCACCTGTTTTTAAAGCTTAAATATTTTATAATGTCACAAATACTAAAATTTACTTACAATAAATACCGAATGTAAACAATTTGTGTAATTAATTATCTCTTCGATTTATTTTCACCAGTAGGCATAATATCATCCATTATGCCCTTTGGTTAAAATAAATCGAAGAGGAGAGAAAATAATCCTTTGTCATTAACAATAAAGGCTATTCATAAGATATAAACATTCGAAATTCGATTTTTTCCTGTATAAACTGATGATAACAATTAGCATAGAAAGCACGCAAATCCATTACAATGAATAAACGGTATTTTTTTTTGTTAAAATATATGGATACATTATACCTATAACATTTATATTATTGGTCGCTTAAAAATTGGTGTACTTGATTTCCAGAATTTTAAAATAAAATGCTTTACCACAGCAGTAACAACTGAAGTTCCTTTGTATCAAATATCATAAATTCTAACAATGAATATTAAAAATAACTGTTATCTTCTTCCCAGTATTAAATGTGTTAAAGTAATGCTATGTTTAGAGCAGCCTATTTAGTGTCCGGTATTAATAATCTTAAGCTCGTGCTTTTGTGGGCTGCCTACTTAACTGTATACTTGATAAATTGACCGGGCGTAAGCCTTTAACTAATGGTTTATTGTGCCTCTAATATCCAAGAGGAAAGCTCACTTTAGGCTAAGTCTGTGTTATTATTGTCTTCTGGATTTGAATGTGTGCGTTTGATAGCTTATGGCTATTTTGTGGGAATTATTAAATCACTTGCTGGCGACCGGGACCTGCAAGGCGTCAACTAATTGTGACTTGGGGTGGTTTTCGAAATTTGATATTCTAAAATGTTTGCCCAACACCTATCAGCCCAGCTTCACTACAAAACAAACCCTTACATTAGCTAGTCACTCCCTCTTATTTACTGCCAGTACAATACAAACTATGACGAGATTTCTGACTATACCTTCACTCTTTACACGGGATCTGCAAATCTGTGATACCAGGAGTGAATTATTGTTTCCATAGCAGTAAGCGTCAATAATCTAATTGTTTAAAGCTGCTTTGGGTTCAATTTAATATATCTATTTCTATGAAATTTACAAGCCTCTCCATTTACTACTCTATTATTAACGTGTGCATTTCTCCGAACGTAGAAAATTATATCTATTTTCTTTTTAAGGACCTATTTCAGAAAGTAGGCTTTTTTGTTAATTTATTAAGCACATATAACTTTTTTGCTTTAAGCTTAAAAAAAATGAATATTGATAGTGGGCGAAAAAGATAATTTTGAAAAAAAACACATTTGTTCGACATTCAAAACTCTGAGCTGATATATTATTTTAAACACGATTTCTGTATTAAGAAAAATTTCTCTAACGTAAAAGAGTTCTAATTTTGAACACGTTAGGGAAAGATTTTTCAAAGTTCTATCAAACTATTCTTACATATAAATAACGAATTGAAATAATACCATCAAACTGTTAAAATATTGAATAAATATACATTGTTAACAAAATATATTAATAAACCATATCCGTAGCTTAATTTACGAATATAAAAATTCACAATAAATTTGAGAAATATTCATCTACATAAACAAAACAATTTTATCACGCCCCATGATTGCCCCAAAACGTTACGACTGAAGAAGAAAACATCGTATCCCATAAAAAAGTTCGAAATGGGAACACTTCATAAATGTTTGAGTCTTCATTTCCATTTATGTTTTATTATTTAAATTGAAAATTGCCTTCTCCTTTTTTATTAGGTGTAAGTGTACACAATGCGATTATATAAATTATTACTGCATTATAACGTAAAGTAATGATTTATTCAATAAAAATAGAAAAAATGATAATCAGCTTAATTATAATTAATTTGAGGACGCTAAAATTAAAGAGTCCAAGGTCGAATTGTGCTTTGTATCACCTCTTGAGAGCTTAAATAATTTAATGAATAAAATTAATTACAAATAGAAAACAACATTTCTTGCAAATACTAATAACAAATATGACTATGAACCATAGAGAGTAAAAGGAAACTATAAAATAAGACAAAATTACATATTTATACCTTTCGGAAAATTTTAAAGAGCTGGATCTAATTTTAATTTTTGGCTTCATTTAGTTCGGTCTATTGAAATATAATAATTTATTAATAATAAAATTAACATATCCACAACTCGTCACGAATGTTTCACACCCTATTTTTTTTCTGTGGCGGTAATACAACACTGAAAGGTGCTGCTTCTTAATGTTAAAAAAAATAATTGTGCATTCGAGAGAACCTTCCGTATGTTTTTTTTTTATTTTTACGTCTTCATTTGAATTGCTCCCTTATTTCTCACTATACAACAACTATTTGTATATGTGCAAAAAATATTAATCAGCAAGTAATTCATGAACAATTCTACATAATTCCTAGATCCAAAATACCATATGTTACAAACAATTTTATTGATAGTGCCGCCAATAAGACATAAAACAAAAGAGTCTACCCGGAAAGAATAGACCTGCCTAGAGATTATATGTATAAATATACTTTTCAAGTCTTTTAAAAAACAATATAACAACTCGTGAAGATTACCATTCTATAGAAAATAATGTCTATAGTGATATGACTATGATATCAAACAGAAGAGTCTACCACGAAACGGCCCTTGATAGAGAAAAATGAGTTAAGTACTTCCCGAAGGTGTTTCGTTAGTTCATACGTATCCAAACTCTTAAAAGACAATACAACAAGCAGATGAAGACGATTATTGAAGATTGCTACTATATATCAAATTATGTTGATAGCGCCACCAGTAAGATATGATTTAAAATAGTCTACCATAAAAACAACAGTCCTTCCTAAAAAATGACAAGTCAGTTCTTGAGATTTGCCTATTTTTTTTCAGTTCATACAGGTCCAAATACTTTTAAATTCTCTTAAGATACAACGTCTCTTAAGTACACGATTCAGATGACTTTGTTAACCCGCCACTAAAAAAAGAATAAAATTAGGGCACATAGCTTACATTTTAATATAGCCCACCACGATGAATAGTATAAATATTTCAGGAGTAGAACGTCGTCACGTAGAGCCTCCCTGGAGGTTCGGGGAAATGCCAACGCGAACCCGCCTCCAATATGAAATGCTCAGTATGTACGAAATAAGATCTCTGGAAGTGATACTTCAGAAAAAGAATGCTTCTATTATTTTATTAGTAAGTGTTGATCTACATCTTTTCAAGTGAATAAAACGCATATTTGGTTATGCGCTGTTATACGCAATAATTATACAATAATAACTATTTGTAGTAATATATGAATCTGGTTAAAACCAGTGGGCGCAAGTCGCATACAAACGCTCCTATTGGATATCAGTTACGGAGTCCTGTGTCCTGCGGTGTACAACCTAGTGTTAATATTATTATGATAAAATAAAAATAGAACTAACAATTGTAATTAGAATTATATATGGAAAAGAGAAATACTGTATTAATTGTACAAAAATTAAATAACAATTCTTATTAGTATGAATGTATTTACGCGGTTAACCCCAACTCGTATTACAATCAAACTCGTTGATAACGATAAATCATTAAATGAGTATCGAAAACAACGTATTTGTAAGCGAGCGGAGATGTTTGGTACAGATATAAAACCAGTTTAAGTATATTATATTTTACTTACTTGCAAAATTCAAATTACTAAATGGGATTTATTAAAAATATCTGCAATGCCACTTCTAGGAACTAGCTATATCGGGGTAACACACGTGTATATACCTCCCACTGTCACGGAATACATCGGGGCGTGCGATTTTAACGGTGTCGTATCACCTAACCAGAAACGCGTCTATCGGCGAAACCTTACATCTTTATCGAGGGTTATCTGCCTTAGTCCGACCAATTTGCGTGTACTATAAAATCTTACTGCTTATAAAATTCTATGATATTTAACATTACGTATGGTAAGTCAATGTGATCTGTGAACTCTTCAAGGGCAATAAGACTACATCACTTGGCAATACATAGGTATGTTATGTTTATTGTATTCCAGGATCCGTTCAAACGCTGTGGCTGGTTCAGATACAAAAGATTGCAAATCTTTGTTTCTATATGACTTTTTAGGAAATTTTAAAATTAATTTTCCAAGTATTTTTTTTTCCAGACATTGATTTTAAATATAACACTTTCATTTTATGTCAAATACACAAAAATCATTCAGCTATTATTTTTTTTCTGCGAATTAAGCAGTTGGTAAAAAACAAATGTAAAAATATTTGTTTACCTACTTTCAAATTAGCAACATCATTAAAATCTTGTAGCTGATTTTAACATAAAGACCACTCTATGGACTTTGGATAGGTCGCATAACTGTAGTGCATTCCCTCACAAAGAAAAGGTCCAGGTGGTGCCTAAAACATAAGACTAGTTGTATATTTTTTATGCAACCTTACTTCGTGACTAATATTATAAACGCGGAAGTTTTTAAGTAAGGCTAACTAGATACATGACTGTCACCTTTTAACGCCGAAACGGCAAAATAGGTCTAGGTGAGTTTTGGCCCAAAAATTTTTGATAGTTGAGAGTATCAAATAGGTTACAATCATCTCAAATATGTTCCCATAGGATAGATTTGGATTTTCGGTGCACGATCTGGATGTTCGGTACGACTATTTGCACAGTTTACCTGCCAAGAAGCGACATAGATTTTATTCTTGGAAAAACCAAAGTTCGTCATGGATAAAGTACTCCCAAATAAAATTGCGGGTGAGAAGCTAGTCTAGCATAAGTTATCAATTCTAAACGGCATTAGAACAAAATCAATTTAACTTTCTAAAATTGCCTTCATCGTGGGATAGAAACGTTGAATCTCTTTTCATAACCTTATTTAAAGCTCTTTAATTCCAAGAAGTTTTAGGTATCAAATAAACGCATCGTTGAGAAAGCTACGTTGTTAGGCTATTTGTGGTTTATGTATTAAATTATAATAGCGGGTAGATCATTTCAACACCTGGTTTCAATAGAACCTATATCAAACAATGACAGGTCTTTTCAGACTTCATATATTATTTAGATGCTTACGGTGATATGTCCAAATATCTGAGAGACCTCTTGATGTTTCTATTTAGCTACCATCTATATACGCTGAGCTTGAATCGAGCTTACCAAAGGCGTACACTTACAAGAATCATTAAGAAAGCTTTTTTTATTCGATCAGGTTGACAAATAATAGTCCGCGTGATAGTAAGTACTACCGCAGCCTATAGACGCTCGTTATATCACAAGTATATCATTAGCGCACCGCCAAACTTGTAGATATTGTGTCAGATTTCCTGTTAATTCGACTGTTTCTATCAACCTTCAAACCGGAATACTATGCGAATCACAGCAATGCGAAGACTATTTGCCGAGAAATAGGTCAGAGTGAGGTATCAATACAGATTGCCTTCATTTGTATAGATTAAAGCACGTGTGTTACAAAAAACAGATAAGGGATCACTATAGCGTATTCTACATAAGTAGGTATATAAATTTAACTCCCAGATATAAAACAAACATAAATCATCATCATCATCATATCGAGCGTCTTCGAGAAAGTTGTCATTTTGCCCATAATTGCCGCGATGGGCAAGCGTGTTGGCAATTGCAGAGCGCAGCTTGAAACAAATATCCATATGATGATGTTTGTGCATGTTCTATGTCTGGGATTGAATATATGTATATAAGTATATTTGTACCTTTATTTTTTATAAATCATAATATTATACAGCATTTGTTCTGTGGCTAGGTGTTAAATATATCTTTATATTATATATTTTCTTCTCTTTTGTCTAATTTCCGTAACAAAAGTGCATCTAGTGACTTTTTTCGGAGTCAGGTCTTATCATATCAAAAGATATTGTGTGAATTTATGTTAAAATAAGCGGAACCGAGTATACTACACATTTAAATCTAGTAAAAAACAAATGCGCTTTAAACAGCAAATTAAATTTTATATAATATTTCTAACATCTTTCAGCAAATTTCTTTGTTAAACCATTTGATATTGGAATTCTATTAAAAGTTAATTCGAAATTCAAACTTAATAAGAAGATTGCAATACAATTATTTTTATATATTTACAAGTGTATAAATTGTGGGCAATGTCGCATGCATTAATGGAAAAAAAATATTCTGCATTTACGTAAGTATATTCGTAAACAAATAATAATAGAAGTTATCAAATTATATTTTACTTTCTCAATTACAAGTTCTGTGATTAAATTCTCCTGAATCAACTGTAACCGTAACATTATTCATAGTATGTTTTCATTGCCTTTATGTTATTTTACTGACGTCTGTCGGCCAAAATATATCTATCTAATTTGATAGTATTATCCTTGCATTAAGAAAACAATAAGTTTCAACATATTAGCCGTCGAAAATACTCTTTTACAAATTGGCCTCCCAAAGAAAGAGGATGTTTTGCCCATAATGCCCACATCCCCACGCAGGACAAGCGTGTTGGCATTTGTTGAGCGTAGTTTGGCGACAGGAATGCTGCTGCCCATTCCTAACTGATTGCATTTCAACTGCACTGTTCCGGATGGATATACCGTCATCTATTGGTGTGGATATAATTTTTTTTAATTGTTCATAACGTCGGCTAGTCACAGCACAATCTGCTTTCTTTAATTTGCACACTTTTTTTTAGTTTGAAAATATTTTAGATAACGCATGGTATTTTGTTAAAAAGATATACATATATATATCCAAAACTTGTTGTTGAAAATAAACGTTGGTCAATTGTGAGTTAACAAAGAACGCCCAAATCAAAAACATATGGTTTTTATTGTGTTGTTGAAAAATAATCTCGGATCTGTTAAAAAAGGTTTTAAAATACTTATTGAATACAGGAATTGAACAAAACCCAAATGTTAAAACAGGATTATAAAACAAATAATATAATTTTTAAATATGGTATATAAAATATTATATTTATGAGTATCTTCTTATGTATGAGTACCAGTTCAGTAACGGGTATTTCTATCATCATTATAGCAGCTGTCGCAGCGGGAAATCTGGTGACCCCCCCCCCCCCCCCCAAGCATTCGAGCTCCCCTGTTCGGATTGGCATTTTTAATATTTTTCTCTGCCGGTACCCCAAGGTGAATATTTCTGTATATTCTATAAGTGATTCTTACTAACTCCCAACTAAATATAGCATGTGATCTTAAAATATACTTTATTAATTTATAAAGCCAGACGTTAATTATAATGCGGAATCGAAAAATATCGTGGATCAATTTTGCAAGCAATGCTAATATATTATTTTCATAAAATATAAAGTTATACTGAATATTGTCAGAACCTAACTGGAAGAAACCCTCTTCAGAAGTGATAAATATCCCATGGAGCCACAGACGTAATTTAAAATGAGAAAATCACTTCTTCAACTTCAAAGATAAATTTACGAAATATTTTCAGCTGCAGTACACAAATAACACAGCAAATTCATTTTAATTATCTGAGGATAACACTGAAAAGAGGAAACTACTAAATTATACAATAATCAGTGCCGCCTGGGCCCGAAATTAAATTCCGCAGTGCCAACGTTATGCTAATTTCCCGGTCGATTATAAGATTAACTTGAGTGTGAATTACCGCTTATGAAAAAAATAACAGATCTCGTTATCCCGCCTTGTTGTTCTCTAGTGATTACAGTTCCCTACTCCGCGCCTCAGACCGGCGGTTTCGCAATTTAGTGAACGGACATTGAGAAAAATTTGCGGCGAACACACGGTTAATATAGCCGCCGAATTCCCACCTTATTTGTATGGTGATACGGTTGTGTTCATTTGTGTTGTTGGTTGTTAGCGCGTGCGCGCGGGGCAAAGAGGCGGGAGAGTACGTGAACACCGCAGTCAGAAGAGGCTTCGCGTTGCGATTAGCCCGTGCCGCGTCGCGATCCAACCCCCCCTCCCCGTGTCAAAACTAATTGATTCAACACTAGCACCGTCCAACGAACTTACCTAAACACTTGCATGACGTCCCCGAGTGCCAACTTTGTTCGGAGTCAAGTTTATGACAACTTCTGAGTGTTGTGAATAGGTAGGTCGGAAGTTTACTTTGCGAGCTGTATTCGGTAAGAACGAAAAGAAAATGTTTCCCTTCTATGAATAGCTAACTAGGGCTAAAGTCGCTCGTCATGAAAGATGTTTTATTCGCTCAAAGTGCGTCTTCTATGTCGTCTGAACCACTTAAGCATGGTAAATAATATTTATCCTCAAAAAGAAAATTTTGCTTGGATTTTATTTTGTTTTTGTGCAAGATCAACGTTCTTTATGCAAGTTAATAAGTACCAGATATATATAAGATTTTTTTAATCTAGATCCATATGTAACTTAAATTTTACATATGAATTTAATTTTGTGAATTTACCATAACGTTGGAGATAATAAATTTAAAATATTAGGGTTCCATCCTTTAAAACCAGGTAGTTTTGAGATATTCTTTATAAGATAATTTTAAAATACACTTTTGTCTAAATATCCATTCAAACCTATATTTATCTGAGCATGGTTATTAATTTTTTTATTAAAATTATTGTACTCGTTTCATAATAACTTATTAAATAATAACAATGTGATTTATGATTATTGGATTAATCAGAAAACGTGTTCATTAACGTTATTCGAAAAGAGTAATATATTGAAAAAATTTATAGCAATAGAGCATGTTCATCCTTTTGATTTGTTAAAGAATTTTGCTTAGAGATCTTCAATAAAATGATGGACAATTTATCAATTTTATTTACCGGTTGGTCCTGGAAGCAGATCGCAATCTTGCGACTTTGTTTAAATGTCAATCAAATTGGTACTTCCTGAGAGCTCGATTTTGTTATATCATAATTGTCTCAATTGTCTAGAATGTTTACTATTGTAGACTGATATTGAGATTTCATTGTTGAAAAACTGTCGTTCTGAAATTTATACGGGTAATAAAGTTACTTCAGATTAATTGTACGTCACGGTAGTTATTAAATGTACGTCACAAAATTGCACAGGTGACTGATGAAATAGGACTTCAATGGACCACAAGCCCAACAACAACAAATGCACTATATGGAATATAATACCAAATCATTGCACAATTGGATCTTTAAAATTTTAAGGTATAAATGTACATCAAAATGACTAAACAGATAAAATACTATATGTTTTTTATTAACACAACATCTCATGCATAGAAATGACTCTGTGATAAGTCGCTTGTATTATGGACACTAGACAACATGGGAATCACAAATATTAATACACCCAAATATAGAACAAAAACAAATATTATCATATAAATATTTATCCTGGGTGGAAATCGAACCTACGACCTTTGGCACACAAGATCACTAGCATCTGCGCATAAATATAAAGTTTTATGGGCATATATCTTCCAATTCCAAGTTGTTCCAAATCCAAAAATCATTCACAATCGTGAGCAATTTTCTTAAAAATATTTTAAAAAATGAATTTCAATTCAATCCATTGATTATAAATCTTAGGCAACTACATATTAAATTTTTTGGGAAGTCCTAGAACATATTACTTACTACCCTTTCGTCATGGGAAACCAAACTTCTAATTGCATATTTGGTATGCGAAACGTGCGTGACAAATGACGTAGTAATGACTTTGATTATGGTTTTTGAACGTGTGTCGGATTATTATTTGCTCCCCTAATTCACGTCATATTTACGAACAAAACCTCCAATTTTCTTTTCGACAATCTGTCCGTTGCTTTTTATTAATGTGCTACTAAATTGGAACATGAAACTAGTTTCATGTGAATTTGGTTTTTGGGATTATCAACGCTTGTTTCTTAATAAAAACGAGTTCATTTTGTATACGGTAATTAATGAAGGATTAATGAAACGGTTTTCAAATTTCAAAGTTCCGAATTTCCATTTAAAAATGCTTTTGCATTAATTTGTTTGGATTAAAAAAGTTTTGTCAAAGGGATCTTTTTTCGTTCAAAACTAGGTTTTCAATTTAAATACCAGAAAAATCTTTTTTATTTATAAAACAGCCTAGAAATAATTTTAGAGTTATATATAAATACTAAAATAATTTTTCGGACATATGCCTAAAAAGCTGTTTGTTAATGATTTTGAAGAGTGGCATATCAAAACCATCTTTGATAATCAAACATATTTTAACTTAGCAAGAGACAAAGAGTCCAATTGCAGTAAACTGCAAAGATGTAAAAGAAAATAAAGGGAGGTAGGACTGGAACTAACACTCCAACAAACTGTCCAAATATCTGTTTATGGAAGAAAATTGATTTTGTTGTGATTCACATAATGTTTATTTAAATGCAAGATAAAATGACTACAATGAAAACAAAATCATTACATTATAATAATTTAAGTATGGTATGGTACAGATTGTCTATGTCCATTGTATTTTAATTATATGCTTCTATACTACGACAAATTATCTATGTTCTACATTTCGTATCAATTTTTTTTTATTTCATACGCCGGCAGGTTACTCTCGTAACACATTAACCTTTGTAGTCCAAATGAAAGTGATGAAATAAGATCGACAAGCATACATAAATTATAACGGTTGTAGAAATTTTTATTTATTTGTATACCTACAAGTCACTCCGCTAACATTTTTACGGGTTTCATTTTCTAATATGCCCTGATAGCTAGGGCAATGTTTTATAAACAATTGAAAGATGATACTAGAAACTCTCATCGAAGACTCAAAAAAAATATTAATTTTTTCTATAAATCAACTATCTTTTTACGTCGTTTAATGAAATGAATAAAATTTGTTAAATAAAAGCAATGATAGCAGTACAAAAAAATAAGATACAAAAAAAATGTTTTTTGTAGCAGGCTTTTGATAATTAAAAGAAGCAGATAGTCTATCTTTATTTATTGACCATACAATGTTATCGATTCTTGACCCTCTCATGGACAGTACTCAAAGTTTTCCGATGGAGATCCCTAATGTTATATGTATGACACAGCTTACGAAGAATCACACAGCAAGATCCTTTCCGAATATATTACTTACAATTTGAAAATGGTACTATTTGTAAATTAAGCTCAATATACACAAATAATATATGGTAGGTATGGCAGCAATATTTATTTTTAGTATATTTAATGGTGTTTTTATTTTTGCCTGGACCACAAATATAGCGTGGGCAAAAATAACAATACAGGCCTTTATTTCCCCCGAGTGTAGGCTATTGTAAACCTAAGTTTCTGGTTATGTTTTTTGGGTCGCCCATCTGAACACAGAAGGTGACTAGACTATAGGTATGAATCGGGCACATGTCCCACGCTATAGACTAAAACACCTTAATTCAGGTGTAAGTGAAGTCACAAAGAATGTTTTGTACTTATAAAAGGAATAGACTTATATAAAACATTTTCTATTGAAATACAGAACAAAGGTCTTGGTTAATTGTACTTAAATTAGCTAAATATTTTTGTTGACAGCCTGCTGGGGCATTCAAAAGTGTTCTTATCATGTGAATTTTCACACAGCACAAACATTTGTGGTAAACGTCTGTTCCGTGTTGTGTGTTAGATATCAGTATTTTAGTATTACGAGTACATTTGTAATTCGTCTGCTGTCTGATCTCCGTTACACAAGTACTTCAAGCGACTTAGCTCGGGGTCAGTATAATATGAGAAATCGCGTGGATTATTTGATTTATTTATTTTGTAATGAATTGCGGTTTTCTAAACTTTGAGAATGTCAGTTGTATACATTCGTTGTATAAACCTATAATCGTACATGAGTATTTCAGATTTCTATTTCTAAAGAATACAGGCATACCTTATATTCCTACGTTTGTACCAAAATAAATCATAAAACAGTTCAGTAAATGCTGAATAAAAGTTGAATGTGCAAAAATGTGATAATAAATATTGAAACTATTTCCTGTTCTATGCTGCTCCCAATATTTTGTAAAAACAGTGTAAACTTTTCAGAATCTAGGCAAATATCGCCATCGAAGTCACGCCTACTGAACGTTAAAATTGTATAAATGTAGTCTAACATTCACTTATGAAATTCGTCCGTCCGTACCAGGTCCAAACTTTGGAAATATGAGAGAGCATGACAGACATACATTTAAATGTTTGAGTGTGTTTGAACTCTCAAATACAACGATTTTTTAGTTCAATGTCTGGAAAATATATTATATTTTCTAACGATACGGTACCAAAAATCGTGGACTTATTAATAAATTACTTGCTTTAAAAATGATATTCCCGCAAACACTTTAAGGTATAAATTTTTAATTTATTTTAAAATGTTTAACATATTTTGTATGCGTTAAAAATGTCTGATTTAAAATTTAATAAATGTTATCTTAATTTAACTCAGCATTTTCGCGAAGTAATTAAGTAACATTTTTTTCTGTATTGATTGCTTCAAGCTTGTTTTACACAAACAAAACAAAGAATAACCTACAACATTAAAAAATGGCGCTAATTTCTCAGCACAAAAAGAACACCCGGATAAATGCAACATGTCCGTTAAGAGACAAGTTGATTTCTAGTAAATATCATTTTCAAAATTCTTGTTACGATTAATACTACTATATATTTATACCTTTCAACAAAACTTAACATGCAAGTACAGCGAATTGATCTCAAATTACTAATTTCGACATTTATGAAGGTAAAACCAGTTTCTGGACCAGCTATATCAGCAAGTTTACACAGTTGTAGAAAGGTTGTGTTTTAGGTGTACAAAGTTGTACATAAGGGCAGGCGACGAATTCGCTCAAGTATGGTTTTTTTCTTTTATACGCGCGAATGTTATTAGCTTTTACCACATTGTTTCACTTCGAAATGCTCAAATTAAATCATCAACTCCCAGTAAATACTACGGGTCTAAAATTTCGCCTAGAAATAACCTTGTATCAACCAACCCAATCTGTCATGGTAAAGTGACACAAGGATAGATGATCGTAAATATTACGAGCTCCTTTGTGCCCGACATCATGCCGAATCACCGTGACAAAAGCGAGTTAATGGATATCCCAAGGGATACGGTGCGTTAATAAAATATGAGTCTCATACAATTCAAATGACCTAAGTTACTTAGTTTGGGTTTTGGGTATTTATTCCTTTGTTTCGTTCAGTCTTGTATATTGAACGTGCTAAGAGACGTGTTTGACAAGGTGTTAAAATCACTCGATTATTTATTAATATATAGTGCATAAATTTTGTAGTATATGTACAGAAATCTATAGCCTGTTAGTATTCCTTACTTGAGTTAATTTATACTTTCTAAGTTTTACCCGCGGTTATGCTCGCGGACTTATATGCTCATAATTATATAATTATAAACAAACCAAATTGCGTCCCATTTAATTTTATATTCTACCTTGTGGTAACTCTTTTAGGATAAAAATACATGCCAAACTTTATCTAAATTTTAAATTCAAAGTATAAATACATAGAGACATCACAGTCACGGCTTTGCACGGATTAACAATTGTATTAAACATTTGGGTAAGCAATAGATTGACTAAAACTGATCATAGTCTTGAAAACCATGTACCAATGATCAAAATCTGTTATAACACGAAAATCTTACAAAAAGAATTGATAAAAAAGAAAAACTACCCGTTGAATTGGATAACATTATAGAATTTTAGTCTTTATTTCTAGTTATGAATAAAACTAATGGTGAAAGAATTATCTTAAACAGTCTAGTAGTTTCTGAGTTACTTTGTGCCAAACATAAAAAATACAACGTTTCCTTCTCATAATGATAGATTAAATGTGTGAGTAGTGAAGACTTAATAGCTATGATAAACGATTCACACTAAAATACTCATAACATTTTCCATTCAAACCAAAAAAGTCTCTAATACATATAACTGTATGTTACATTTAGATTGGATATATTAGTGTTCCTATCTTCGCTAAGCTAAGATGTTCGATCGATTTAATCTTTGTTACGCTTATTTGTTGTGATAGGCCCATATTACAACAGAGGATTATCGTTAACCAATAACTATATACACCGATAACAAACTGACATTGTTGTTTCATCAGAACTGAAGCTTAAGACGTGAGCTTATATATTTATTATCTTATATTTTGGCTGCTAGATCACGATGGACCGAATTAACAGTACCCACATGTATAACACTAACAGAGCCCCACAGATGCATCCACGATAAGTTGTAGAATTTATACTAACTTTGTACTCCTTTTTTAACTCCAGAAGGGATTAATTTTGAAAAAAAATTACACTTATTTTATGACTTTCAAAGTAGAACCGTTATATTGAATTTGCAAAAGCAGCGAAATTTTATACTAATTTTACACTCTCGTTTTACCTATTTACGTTATGATTTTTTAAAATCTTTTCTTTGATTTTTCTTACACTTGCGTATTTTAAATTTATAACCCTTATAGTTTAAGTCCAGCGTTGATATGTCAGTCAGCCAGCTATGACCATGGCTATAGGCTGACTAACTGACTGGCTAATTGATATATATAAAAAAAGAAGCTGACTGACGATAGTTGTAGACAGAAGAAAGCTGAAGACAACAATTGCCGACCTGTTCAGTTGTAGAAGAATTCACTAAACATAAATTCGAAAAGACGCAGTTGCTTGACCTCGTCTGTTGAATTTAGGCTATGCTATTCCGGATAAATATACCAATTCCAGTATATCAATATAGTGTTGGAACATCCATTAAAATATAAGTCATCTTCATCATAGTTGCCGCACAACTTCCATTGCTGAATATAGGCCCCCCAAGACACCGTGTATTTGTCCATAATAGCCGCGCTGGGCAAGCATGGTGGCAATTGCAGATTGAACCTTCAAGACGGAAATACTGGAAGAGTATCCAACCATCTGTCAGTGCCGGTACAACAGTCACCTCTTACGACACCTAGCACAGGGGGAGGTACTATTTTACTCTGCCAGTATCACACTACCCCTAGTTAAAATGTCGGTAATACTCAAAAACGCCTGAAAAAATATTATTTTTTCAAATTAAATCAATAAAAATCCAACGGTATACTGTAAAATTTTGGCAATAGCAAAAAATGTTGTGTAACTAATAAAATCCGCGAATAACATAACAGTGTGTCAACGGCAAACGTTGCAAATTTCATTGATATCTATCTCCAAAAGTTTCTCCTTTTCTCCAATTTCTCTAATTTAATTTTTTACATGTCATTTTATATTGACGGGCCCGATGGCGCAGATGGTAGTGATCCTGTCTTGTGCACCAGGGGTCGTGGGTTCGACTCTCACCCAGAGCAAATATTTATATGATGATATTTGTGTTTGCTCTGTGTATGGGTGTAAAATATATGTATTTAAGTAGTATATTTGTGATTCCTCTGTTGTCTGGCATTCGTAACACAAGTGCTTTAAGCGACATACCTCGGAGTCAGTCAATGTATGAGATGTTGTGGGAATTTATTATTATTATTATTATATTATTATTATTATTATATTTTTATAATATGCAGCTTTTGCCGATCTATAACTAAAACATTAATAAAGCTATGAAAACTATGTTCCATAAATCAACTTAAACAAGACCATGTTTCATTTGCTGTGTATGTATTTTATCATAATTTTTGGGCCTCGTAATGGTCCTTTTTTCCAGATATATACTATAATTATTAGAGGTAATACGTGTTGTCCTTAGTAGGTTGTAAGATATCACTCAATTGGGCACGTCCATAAACTATTCGTTTCTGCCAATTATTTTCGCGTGCGATCACAGATAATAAATAAAATTTTGAAAGACTGAAATCAATATAGGATTAGATAATAAATACCCTTTTCCATATTACCACTGCTGGACCTTACGACAATATTTTTAATTTCGTTATATTACCCAGTAATTACCAGGTCTGGTGGCAATCATAGAGCGTATTTTTGCGAATGTTACATGGATTGGACACATTCCATTTAAGCCACGCCAGAATGGACGAATACACCACAATCTGTCGTCACCGGTACCTCAATGGTCTATTAAGATACTTGGGTAAAAAGGGATATAATATTCAAATTTGGCGATGCTTTAACGTTAATTTAAATTTCACATTTTTATTTGAGTTTTTAAGAGCTAGTAAAATAGACCGCTTTAATAGTCTTCAAATGTGGACGGTTAAAATAAAAAGTATTTTATTTGTTACTCTGTTTTAGCGGCGTGTGATATAATCCACTCTCTCGCAACGATGGATCAATCCTAACATGGTTAACTGTTACCCACAATTCTATCAGCATATATCAATACTGAAATGATATTGTACCGAACTAACTCGCGTAACAAGCATTAGTAATAAGGATAACAATCATGTGTTTCAATACGGAAATGTGTTTGAATATTTCGATTATTCAATTACATTTCAATTGGCCTATAATGTTACGATATGTAAAATAATATTATAACGAACATATATATAATTAAGTGAATTAAACAATGAATGCTTTAATATATTGGATTAATAAAATTTGTAAATTTACAATGTTATACATACATACATTACGCCTATGTCCCATCAGGGTAGGCAGAGACTGTGGATATCCACTTGTAACGATCTTAGCATACCTCTCTCGCTTCCCTTACTCGCATTAATCCTCTGATACACGTTCGTTTATTCTTGGTACTTCTGATCTAGCCCTTTCTACCCGGTAAAAATATGTTCGCCTCGGTCGTCCTATACCAACTTTTCCATTCACATTCGCTCTATATGTCTGTGCAGTCGTTCTACTTTTATTTATTTTTATACATGACCATACTATCTCAACACTCTTTTCTCTATTTTTGTCTCAACATCATCTATTACACCACATTGATCTCTTATTATATTATTATGTTCTACAACTTAGTCTTTTTAGTTGACCTTTTAATAATAAATATGTAATTAAAACATTATAGAAGATGATTGGAAAGAATTACCTGCCTTCCTGTCATACAATTGTTCAAGGTCAACTTTGAATCACTGGCAGATTTCGAAATAAGTACTGTCAGCACCTATTGATGGATGGAAATGTAAATGTATAAAATTAAAATAAAATATATAAACTATTGTGTCATTAGTTGTTGAAACTTTCAAATAATGACTCATCTTGAGAACTGTAGCTGCGAAGTAACTAAAACATCGAATGAAAACAATTTAAAGTAAAATAAACCTTTTATAGCCGTCAACGTAGTTTTATTATGTGTTTTGAACGTGCCAATGTTAGAAAATATTATTTTAATATACGTATGGAATAAACTTCAATCTATCGGATCTATTAAGTATATCGCAGAAAAAACGCTAGACCAGCAGTTTGCATGACGTGATTATAAGTACATAAATTAAAGTAGACCATAATGCTATTTTAAATACAGGCATAAATGTCGGAAGCCAAAACAAATCCGAACCTATTACATTATCTATTGCAAACCAAAACAATTAAGTTGCTAAATTTCGATTAAATCTCTATAAGCAAGGACATTGAATTGTTGACACGTACTAACGAACATGTCAATCGTTAGTCAACTCCATAATAACAGGTTTTGAATTCGTAGCACACATTCAAATATCGTAGTAACTGCTACGGGCGATATTTAAATAAAGAGTTATTTTATTTGAGCGTCTAAATATTTTTATGTGCACCTTTTATATCATTATATTTTATCTGTACCTTATTTAATTAATATGTTACATGCATTCGTGGTAACATAGTTATTATGTTTACATATGTATGTATCAAATATGTGTATATTGTTAAGTAATACTAGTCCCTAGGGAAAATGTTAAAAAATAACAATATTCACAATATAAACAGAATATACAGCTCATTTTAAAAGAGTCCAAGTATTTCCATATAATATAGTCATATAGTCTGCATATTTTGCTGAACAAAAGAATTATCTGTAGAATTTACAGTTATAAACAAAAAATATTTATATTTAGTTTCCAATGAATAGTCATAATTACCTAATTCGGGAATTCTTTCGATCGTAGAACGCAACTTTTTTTTCTAATAACTTTAGAATAAAAGGCTTTATTGTATTTAAAAAATAGGTAATATAATACCTATAATGGAATTAAACATCGTATTTTTGTGCGTTTCTAACTACTGAACCGATTACTTATTTTTTAAGAGAATAATAGACAAAGAGAACTATACGCTGCCAGTTATAAATATTTTGACAGAACAAGCTGGTGGCTACGGCAGTATTATTAATTCTTATATATTTAACGAAGGTGTTACTTTGCATTAATGAATGAATACTGTTCTAATGATAAGCATGGTCATGGCGTATTATTGACTAAATATTCTTTTATGCAGCAGGGATTATATTAGCAATTCTCTAACCTCATGAACTGCATGAAAATATATTTTCGTAGAATACTCATATTTAAAGTCTGTATTTTATTAAAAAACGTTTAACAGTTTGCAGCTGTCACGGAACCTTAGCTTTAACTTTTAGTAAATGAATAATACAACGTCCCATACATTGACTTGAAACCAATAAAGTTCTTATGTTACAGTCAGGCAAGAGTAGAACTACAAATATTTAACACCTAGCTATAAAACACACAAAATTTGATGACAAAGTTGTTTGCTTGATATGGGGATCTAATAAACTAAGGACACTACCAAATGTGCCATAGATTTAAGAATAGATCCTTAAAAACTCTTGAATATGTTCTTCAAATCAAGTTTTTAAAGGTTTGAACGTACATGTGGTACTTCTGTAGCTTTAGGTTTTAATAGACTAGAGAAATCGCTTATACACAGGCAGGCCAAATGGAAGATTGCCATTGAGTTAAAGAAAAAACAAATATAATACGTACCAATCGTTTCATCTGCTCGTGTGAACTGCCAGATGTTATATCGACACCCGTGCTCTCGGATACGTATAATTTAGGGATATTTAAGGCAAGACTGAACAAGCATTGTTTGAGTTTACTTGATCCATCTTACGTTACATAATGGTTATACATTGTACGATAATATTAGTAAACTTATCAAATCCAACACATTAATAAAAAGATTTTTTTTGACATTGAATGAATGAAAAGAATTTTCTTCTTTCTATTCTATATGCCGCACTTCTAGGAAAAAACTGTATTAACTCAACTTTGTTATATATTTCGCACAATCGAGAAACATTGCGATTTATTTGCACATTTAAACAAAATGTTTATTACTCTTTGTATTGCATTCACACACAAGTTCTGACATTTAAGTATCTCGTGAAGTACTAAGAAATTTTTCAGCATATCTCATTTGTACCAGGTGTTTTAAGAGGCGACTAAGGTATAAAACCAACTGATGGTGGTATTCACACTAAAACTGCGTAGCTAGGCAAATTTCCTCCTAATTTTTAGTATAAGAAATGAATCATCAGAATGCCCTAATGGGATCATTTTGAACAGTCTATTAAATTTCACTTTTGAGTTGAATTTTCTTACAATTTTATAAATTATTTTTTTTATTAAATTGCAATATATATACATATACAAGTTTATCATCTCACAGGCTTCGTATAAAGCTAAATCTTTATTTTGATTGTAATGGCAAACCAACTACTGCAAATCTAATTTATTCCAGACATTATTTAAATAGCTGCAAAGTTAAATACATTTAATTAATGTTAACTGTATCTCTGCTGGAAATATTCACTTTAAAATACAATAAGCGATGAAAACCTCGAAGCGTAAAGTGATCGAAACCGCACCTTTAATTAAATAGTAATTAATTACAGAGTCGAGGTAAAGTTTATAAACGAAGACAGAATGACAAATTATGTCGCACCCAACGTGTTTAGTAGATAGAGTAATTTAATTTGGTTAATGGCCGAAAAATGTACGACTTCAATGGAAAAATAACAGTAAACGAATTTAAACTGTTATTTGATAGTAATCGTCTGTAGTAATAAGTATTAATCTAACAACGTGCAGTAATGATCTAGCGCAGCATGCTAATAATAGTAATTAATTATAATTAGAATTAAATTTTTTAGGAATGGTAAACAGCGAAAGTTATCTTAAGTAATTTGACTAGAGCCGCAAGATCACAGTGGATGTGGGCCATCTTGATTTTTTTAAGGCCTATGTACAACTATTATACGGAAATGAAAAATAATATTATTAAATAAGCACACCTTCAATAGTTTAATTTTTGAAAAGAAACATTTATAATTTATACCTATTTAAAAATCTAATGCTGTTGCATGCATAGAATGTCATCATCATCGCAAAGCTACGCTTTGGAATTGCGACGTTGCTTGCACAGTGCAGCAATTATTAGTACTCTTTATAAATAGCCCAATTGGATAAATCTTAAGTGGCCAAAAATCAACAGTGGAAGTACTACGTTTGATGTGGTAATGTTGAACAATAAATACAACTTAACGTCTTTAGAAAAAGATTTTGTAGGTCTCAAAAGAAAATCTAGTGTTTTCCGGAGCTTAACTACTTGACTATAAAAGTTGATGTAAGTTTATCAGTACGTGTTGTCCTACTAACTAAATATTTTAATTTTATGTGGTTACAAACTATTGTACACTGCTACAACTATACAAAATATAGATTATTTTATATAAAAAACTTATGATGATTTGGAATTAGACGCCATTTTATTTTCACATTACAAATATTGCCATGGTTTTAATAATGTAATTGAAACCTTAATAAAAAATTATGAAAAAAATAGCCCCACGCTTTAAGTAATGTAATCACACGTTGGATTCACAAAAACAACGGAACGAATTCGGAGAAGCAAATAAAAAAAACATTTTTTCGCCTGTCAACGTTTATTTCTGAAGGCACAAATAAAAGGAAATTTTACGTAATCGCAACCCTCTAGTCGATTCACGAGGAAATGTCGTTTCATCCCCACTGTCACATCAATCAAACAAATCTCTCAAGTATAAATTGATGAGGTTTTTCGGGTTATCTCGTGTGAGGTATTCGTGCCGCCGATCTAGGGTCACGACTACCTACACGGATTGATTACTTGAAGATGTGTCGAGATTTTGTAAAGGACTAAATGATATTTACATTTTAAGTTATTTACCGTAATCATCAGATGTGACGAATGTCTGCAAAAAATTGTTGGGGATTTAAATCATTTGAAATATTATAGCAAATAACAGACTTTTTACTACGACTCAGTTGATTAATGTATTCCAGTCAATAAGAAAAATAAACATTTGTTTAATCATAAACTAGCAGTTTCTTTCGGATAGAGTCAATTCAACTATAACACGAATAGGTAAGTAATTAAAATTTACCTTAACTAGGCCACACAAAAGTGATCCCAAAATTTAGACATAAAAGCGAGAGCAAAAAACATACTAGTAAATATGTGGTTTCTACTTATGTGAAACTTTTTAATATTTTTAAAACAGCAATAAAAAGAAAATAGCACACAAGTTTCTATAACAGACATTTTACCATTAACAAAAATATTTCTGAAATACTTATAGTATTATTTCTATGAAATAAGCCTGTTTTAAATTTTGGCTTAATGTTTTGCTCAG
Organism: Heortia vitessoides; assembly: GCA_020976665.1. NCBI lineage: Eukaryota > Metazoa > Arthropoda > Insecta > Lepidoptera > Crambidae > Heortia > Heortia vitessoides. The sequence continues at coordinate 14,447,412 of JACJUM010002543.1, forward strand.
AAAAAAATCTTCATACTGTAAAAAGTGCAAGTTGCAGTTGATTAATGGCCGCGTCTCCTAAGTTCATTTCCATGTCATCAAAAACGCTCCATTCATCCTGGAATTGAGGGTAAGAATACTAATTGAAACTTCTAATACTCGTAAATGTGAAATACTTTGCGTGAAATATAAACAACATTACCATGCACGTTAATATGTATATACATAGATTATATTTCTTGTTACAAAAATATCATTTAAATTTATGCAGCGTATACTTTGGTCTTCATGTGCAACATTAAAAGCTAAATTCCAAACCACAGTACGTAACCTTTAGACACGTACAATTGTAAAATCCCGTATCCGATTGTTATGCAGCACCATTCAAGACCTAAGATAGATTTTGCATCCTTTATACTGTAAGGCGAAACGATTTCCTGGGCTATTCCAGTAGAGAAATTGCGAGCTTGGAAAACTTGACCTAGCATTTATTTTCTTCTGCCAGTCGTAACGAATGGACTGAATCGCTCGTTGAAGATGCAATGTAAAATTTGCATTTTGTTTTCTAGATGTTGGCTATAATTTATTTTGTTTACCAACTTTAAGTGGGGTTTTGTGTAATATATCACTGGTTCCAAGATATATGTTGATTTTAAAAATTGATACTATAACATTTTTTTGTTATCTTGATTTTTACTAAGAAAACCGACGACTTTTGAATTGGCGAAAACTTATGAATGGCTAAAAGATTTTATCACGTAACGTGCAAGAAAATAAATCTAATGAACTAATTATTTACAATAAGATACCTGCAATTAAAATTACGTATCCCTCCGTATTTAGAAATACTCTGTAGGCAATGGTGAACATTACTATCATTGTTCGATATCTTAATAGAATATATATTATATATATGAATTACAATAAATTTTAAAGACATATAGACCTAGATCATCCGTTCACTTTTATCTATTGCCACTTTTAATAGCTATTCCACTTTGATATGATAGCAATTTTGGTTGTTTGACAGTTCTCCATATTTCTGATTCGATCAAGCAGAAAGACTCCGAAGGTTTTGCTCAAAGAAGCCCACTCAAAACACTATATATTGAATTATTACCTGTTTGTCGTGCTTATATTAAAAAGGTTACTAGGTTTTAATTTACTACTAAATACAAAATATTTCCTATTCATGTAATGCCTATTACAAGCACTTTCGAATCGTCAAAATAAAATAAAAAAAATTATTATGCTCATAATACTAATGATCCTGATTACCTCACGGGTTAGTCATTTAAACTGTAAAGTCTAAATGATCTAGTCGGACGGTCTTAAACTAGAACCATATCAGTGACTAAATAAATATGCATTGAACTGAATAGATAGACAAGTGAGTATCGGCACTGTAAAATCAGAGTTAGCAGTCAAAATGCAAACCGGAGTACGTGTTTCAAGCGAGCACGCTGCTGTGTCGCTCGTGAGCCTTTGTGACTCAACTCGGAACTGTCGTCTGTGCTTCTAACACAGTTTTTATGTTTGCACTAAATTCTCGCTTGTTCTGTTCAGCCTCGATACTTTTAAGTTTATTGTGAATGTCAACGGCGATAACAACTTTAAATATATTTAAAGTAAATAAAAATTGAAGTCTACATTAAATAAATAAATATTACTAATACAGTGTTTATATATATTTCTATATATTGACTATATATGTCCAGCAGTGGACATTCTGAGGCTGCTATAATGATGATGATACTTATTTGTAAATACCACCTGTATAACTGTACTTACTGTCACTAAAATAATACAAAGTCTGTTATATAAATTATTGTACAGTATATAACAACGGACGTTTTATTTATGTATTTAATTTATTGTTTTGTTTTAGTTGTGCGTATGGTAATATGTTTCTCTACTGTATCTTTTATAGGTTTTTTCAAAACAATAGCGTTATTATTACATCCAAGGATGTCAGATTAATATATGATATGACATTATTCAGAGCGACCTTAATTATATTGCTTTTTCAAAAGCATTTATGCTCTATTGTGTAATGTGTTATTGAATGTCTCTATTTGATGGTATACTATTTCGGGTCAATAAATATTTTATATGTCAAATATAAGTTTACACGACATTTTAAATATTGACCGACTTTCGTATAAATAACTTAAAGCACGGATACCAAGCAGCAGAGGCTTTACAGATATAACTACTTCAATATTATTATTTTTCACCCAGACACCGAACAAACACAAATGTTTGTCTTTGGAGGAGACCGAGTTCACGACTTCTGGCTTATAAGATATAAATACTAACGGAGTCAAAATATTCTTGACGTATACCAATTCAATTTACAAGTATAAATAAGTTCAATGTATATCTACAAAATATACTCCTGAATTATTAAATAAGTAATAGTCAACTACTTGTCTGACTATTAACTTTCGAAGACATCCAACGTAATTGGCAATTTCATATAGAATGATACCAATAATACATCAATCACGTACAAGACACGATAATAAAGTAAATGTTATTAAGAACAATTTTCCACGAAATGTGAAGATCAAAAGAACGTAGATTTGCAAAATTGATGTCAATAAACTACTAATATACGACAACAAGCCATTGGGTACCATCAGAGTAGGATATTACTTACTCATTGTAAGAAGCTATTGAGATACCGAAACAGAAATATGGCGGTATATCCACCAGTCTCAATGGAGAACTATCTGTTTTCTTTTTATGGCATTCGCCATCACTAACCTAAATATATTATAATTTGTTATAAATGGTGGAACTGCCATGCTACGGCGCTTTCGGAGACTAAAATCAGTGCAAGCACCAGATGCGATAGTTCTTACCGATGAACCATAGCCCATTACTATTAACGACTAGTACCGAGTCAACCAGAAGTCCATTCCTTCTTGTCAAGAGATACCGGTGCTGGAAAGTCACTCAACACTCGTAGCTCTAATCGACTACTCAAGATTTGATATTTGTTTACGACTGCGTACAGGACGATTTCCTCTTTTTCTGAGGAGGTAAGGCACGCTTACATCTTGATGTACTTGCGTACATCTCCCCAAGTTCTCCTAAAGCTACTGGGTCAACTGGAGGTGCTTCATGAGAAAGAAAACCAACCTTACCAATCTGATAAAGGCTCCTCGGATTTTGTACTCATCGTTCGCATTGGCCCACTAGTATTACTAGATTTGTACTTGCTATGCACGAGATTGAGTTCTTGATCACAGGGGTGACACTGCGCTGACAAAACTGCCCAAAACCGCATAAAGCCACTGCGAATCCAACCCTCCATTTCAGATACATAACAGAACTCTGGCAAGAACTGCTACGCGGTCGGGCTAGTCTCTGATCCCGCAGGACCCAATACTCTTGACAGAGAACCTGTTGTTTCTCTGTAAGCCCTATCTAATCAGTTCCTGTAGATAAAGATCTACCCGAAACAGTGAACATCCCCCCCTTTATCAAGTGACCTTTGTCCAGTAGTAGGCGTTCTACAGATTACGATACGACTAATAATTATAGGAACAAAATGAGTATTTCCTAATAAACGGTGTTAATTGAAATTACAAAATACAGTCAGTGCACCAGAATCAGAACAGAAGAATCAGACAACAGAAGAATCACAAATGTAATACTTAAATACATAAAATGAGAAATTTCTACAACAATTCATACGTTGACCTGATTTCGTGATAAGTCGCTTAAAGCATGTGCTACGGACATCAGACAATAGATGAATTATAAATATGCAACATATACAATATAAATATTTGTCCTGGGTGGAGATCGAACCCATGACCTCTGACGCACAAGATAGGTTCACTACCATCGGGGGCTCGTGAAATAATCACTACATAGTATTAAATAAAGTTTATTTCCGCTGTCTGTCGGTCCCTTTGTATCCTCAGGTCATTAAAACTACTAAATGGATTTTGATGCGGTTTTTTAATACATAGAGTGATACAAGAGAAAAGCTTATATGTATATTAGTAGAAAAACATTCATAATTTTAGAGGTGTGATGTCGTAAATAAGCACATTTTTTGCAATTACATTGTAAACGACGAAATACATCAAAATAATAAACTATAGTATAATAAACCTTAAAAAAGTCCACGAAGGTAAATGTCTACCTTTTACAGATATTTCAAAATAATCTCATAAATCAAGATAAATCACTATTTTATTCTCATTGCACCCGTGCAAAGCTAGGGCAGGTTCCTAACGCGTTTAAAATGCTATTGCTACATTATATAACAGCACTGATATATAACAGCATTTACATTTGTATATGTTAAAAATGATAACGTGTAAACAATAATGTATATCTCTTAAAAAATACTACACAAATATAATAGATAGGGTAAGTGACATTTTAAACGTGACATTTAAGAATAATATTCTTAATCATTTTCAGAAAATTGCAAACGTCAGATTGTTAAGAAGAAAAAGAAAAATACCTCGAACGAGCCACCTGCACTGTAAAGGATTATTGAATGCACGGGCAAGCACCAAACTTTTTGATTATTTCTGATATTTATCATGGCAGTCACATAGGTAAACCAAACGATTTTTAAGATAAATGGGGGGAGGGGCAGTAAAATTGTTAGTTATGTAATTATGGAATGTATATGAACGTTCATCTTATCAGAAAATAAAAATCATGAATATATGCGTAAGTATATATAAATATATATATATATATATATATATATGTTTCTTTTTATAAATTAGAGGAGCCCTAAGAAAGGATTTTTGTAAAACGTCTGCTAAGAGGGTAAAACGGAAGTGCAAAGGTAGTATCAGATTTTGTTCTTTTTTAAGTTATTTGAATGAAATTCAGTGTATAAACTCTTCATTAAAAGTCATGAAACATTAAGCACATATTTTGTCGAAAATCATACTTTTAGGAGTATAAAGTTCTACAATTTAACATGGGTGAAACCACGGGGCATTGTTGGTCAATAATAACTGTAGAAGAAGTTTTGAGGGCGTTCTAGCTTTTTTAGATAGTATCCAGTCAAATATAAAGTAAGAATAAACTGATGATGAACCGATATGGCTTAGCTATTTTGACCAAATCAGTATTAATTTGTATTTTAAATTCAAATTTATGGTACTTCTTTTATTAATTACATAGTTAATGCACACTGCAGTACTTTAACTCCACTTTCAATTACACACTTGTGTGTATTCAATATTTACACTTTAAATACTAATTTATGGATACTAGGTTTAATTGTTTATAGAGTAGAACGTTATTGCAAAACACTTTATTTCCCACGGGGTAAACTGAAAGTTAAAAAATGTCAAGGCACATTTTGAATTTCTGCCTTGAAATTCCCCTATCCCCGCCATCTGTCTGTTTTGGTACCTTAGTCGCTTCGTAGACACTTAGTGCAACGAGAGGTATTATTTAATTCTGCCGGTATCTTACGGCACCTATTTCATTAATGTTTTCCCAAAATAACAAAGGTAAATCTGTGGCTATGTGAACAAATAATATGTATTAGTAGTTAAAGAAAGATAAAAAGTGCATTAAATACTTTCATTAATGTTGTCCAATAAAAAATAATTAATCTTTGACAGAATAGTTTGATTTAATTCGAGACAAGGAATTCTGTTTCAATGATGTGAAATTCTACTACAATTACTCAAACCATTAACAAATTATAAGGCTATACCTATTTTCCATTCAGCAAGTTACAATTCATCTGACGTGTTTAGTGCGAGCCCATTGTCCCCTAATGACGAGTTGTTAGGTGGCAATTTTTCCGCCATAGTTTGGGGTAACGATGTGGCAATTTACTTTTCATTCAGGTAACCCCGACATAATAGACTACATACTTATACATAGACCCGTACACTACATACTTGTGTGGTAAGCGTCTCATTTATCTTGAATGTGTAAAAGTTTATCTGGAAACTAATAATGTTTTTTCTCAAATCTTAAGTTTTAATTAAATTTTATAAACGTCAAGAACAAAATTATCCGTGATATTTCTCAGTTCTCTCAAACACCAAAACCCCAAACGTCCACGTGAGACGTCTCCATAGCGACCACTTTAAGACAGGGGTCACGGGATCTGAAATTGACTGATGGCGATTACTCCAGGGCGCCTAAGGGCGGGAGAGAAAGAGAGAGATAGAATGGATTCAATACGACCGGTCGGACTATATTACAATCATTTTGTTGTTTTACCTGGACATAGAGTCACTTTTTAATAACTTATAATTTTTCAAAATGGCGCCATAATCGGCAAAGGTACTATGCGGTAAAGTAAAAGTATACAACAACCGTTAGGTTTTACAAAAGTTCCCATAAGTCATCACCGAAACAGATTCATTTGTGAGAATGCATTACTTAAGCCACCGTCATAAATAATGGGAAACACAAATTTATCGTGAGTGTGAAATCGATTAAGAGAAGCCTATAAAGTCTGCATTTGCAGATGAGATGTTACAAAAAGCAAATTAACACAGATTCTCATAATGTACATACTACATACAATGAAATAACTGGATTATATACAAAGTAGTGGATAAGTTTACACGTTAGCTACAACATACAAAATCATAAGCAATTAAGCTAATTTTTTAAATACATGTTCATCAAATCATTCATTAAATGTTGACGAGTGAACGCAAATTAAAATACTGCTATTTAACTGTTTACGATGTCATATATTCATATATTGTCATACAACAAGGTAGTCGAAAAATTTATTAATAAAATAAAAGAAGTAATAAGACCACGTTATAAAAAAAGTGGTTTAATTATGAATGGTAAATGAATGTGTAATACATCACATAGCAATTACTTATTTTCAATATTTTGTAGCTTAGCTTCTAGCAGCAAATCCAGACAATGCAAACCCGTCAAAGGTACAGTCAATACCTTGACTGAGTTCCGTCATAACGATTAACCCTCAAACGAGACGGGCAATAAAATCTCCGACAATATAACCCATTGTCAGCCATCGGATCGGGTTAACAGCACATGTCCGACGTGACATCTCTTATTCAATTTGTCGGTGGAACATAATGACACAATGAGGGGCCTTGTTCGTGTGTGCCGTTCGACTTTTGTGAGGTGACGTAACCCAGCTCAGCTTGAATGATGCTGACTCTAGAGGGTTCAACGCATATTTTAAAAGAAGTATTCATTATTCATTATAATTTAAGGTTATTTTTTACACTATGTGGTGCCAAAGTTAAATGAAATATATGGATGAACATCTTAGATTTGTTTTTATTTGACCGGGTCGATAAACAATCATACAGTTCACGTAATATTAAGCTTCTTCGTAGCCTATAGATACACGTAATATCACAAGGATATTACTCTCAGCATTAACAACCTTGTGACTTGCAGATATTATGCCAATGTGGCATAATATCTACACAGTAATTATACTGCTTCTCTCATCCTTCAAACCTGAATATTGCTATTTGACGATAGAAATCGATGAGAGTGAGGTACTGATGCATACGACTTTTGTATGAAGTCTAACTTATGTTATTAACACCTCAGATGTTCAACGATAAACTTCAAAAAGAAATGTTACAGATTAATACGTCTAGCAATGTTTTGTATTAATGGCTATCAGTTTTTGAACACGTTTTGCATTGTATATCATGTATTTAACTATTAAATTAAAGAAGACAGCGACTGGCAAAACTAAAGATATGAAATATTTTTCAACATCCACGCGTTCACTACCTCTAATAAAACAGTTATCAAGATAGCCGCAAGACCTATATTCTCACTAACCTCTATCATTTGTCTAATTAGACTACTTGTCATTTTTATTCTCAATAGTTTCATGGTACCTGGCTATGAAACTAGTGAGAACGAATGTTCTTGGTAGTTTCAGTATACTTAAATTTTGTCAAAATTGGGTTAATATACAAACGATAATTTTTATGAACTATCTGGCAGCAAATAATATCCTTATGATACCCTTAAATATAAACCTTTGCACCATCTTATAAATTGAGTGTATTATTTTTTCTAATAAGTCTTAACACTGATAAAGAGTTAACGAAATTTTACTGCTTAATGCTACCCTGTGTACGTGTTTATGTAATATTTATGACACATATTTATCTAAAATCAGATTATAATATAAGACAACATTAATTTTGTTAGTTCAAAATTACATTGTAGTTTCTTCGATGATAGTTAACTTGTATTATGTATGAAATCTGAACTGATTTATTTTGCCTTATCTACATACCTGATATACTCTAAATATTTACAAAAAAACATACAACATAATTTAACACTCAGCTTTTTTATACTATATTTATAATTAGTTATTTGTTACACATTGTTTTTTGTTCTGAAATGTATGTCTGTTTTCAGAATTCATGTTCAAATAAGATTTTCTCCAAAATTGTGATGCATACTAAAATTTATATTTGGCCAATAGATGGAAAGTAATTTATCTGTTCATTACTACATTTTATCGTAAAATAATATAAAATCTATAAATAACGATACAAACTAGTTTATACTGTTGTTATACAATACTAAAGAAAACCCACGCACGTGGGTTTTATTTAATGTTTGTTTTCTGTTAATATTTATTTCATTGTTTGTATGTATAGTCATCCACTTATTTCAAACCACACATCTACTTATTTTAAATCGTTATTAATATTTATTATAATATTAACGATTATATTTTTATTAATATAATCGTTAATAATATTTAATATTTCAATCAATTGCCCCCGATAAGTTATACCCTAAAATCCTCGTGCTCACTAAGTCTGCGAGACACTATCACCGACTATTATAACAAAAGGCTACCTTTCAGACAGGCTGTATTCAGATTACAGTTTCGGAAATTGCTACCCAAAATGTTCTACCATCTGCCCAAAATGATCTGATATATATATGCATATATCAGATATATATATATCTCAGATCATTTAATAATTGCAATATATACATCTACATGCATTTTTTTCAACAGTACGTTGGACTGTTAAAATCCTTTAGTGTGGTTTTGAACAAGTAAAAAGAGAAATTTTTGTAGATAATCGATGCTCTTATTTTATTTATAATCAATAGACCTGGTAGACGATGTTTTCTCTATCAATCTCTGCAATAGCAGCGATAATTTTTAATTATAAAAGCCATAAAATTACTAAAGAAACGATTCTGAGATCGTTTTTTTGTTTTTTAATTTTCTGCCTAGCTTTCTAACTTTTTGTCCTGACCATTGTAATTAGCGAAATCGGTACAGTCGTTTATGCGAATTGTCAAGAAAGTCGATTTATCAATAAATATAAAAATCATATGCCGATCTTTGAACTCCTCTTAACGATTTTTAAGTATATTTGGTAAAGTTGAAAATCGGCTATAAAGTATTTTACATACTGCAAAGAGCTTGTGAACTAAAGACTGTTAACAAATTTATTATTTGATAGTTAATAAAAAATAGCGAAGTGCGACAGATCATTCAAAGGATATTTACAGTGCCAAGTGGAAGAAATTGAGAATTCCGTAAACTCACAATCAAATCACTCTTTAGTAGTTGAATTGCCAAATCAATTTCTTTACATATATATAATGCACTGTACACAAAAAATTCCATCAGTAACAGGTTAAATTGATTCGTAAGAAATATTTGTATATTTTCGTAATACAGAATATTATTACGATGGTAATAGCCAATTTTGCGAATAGAGGACTTTCTCAAAATGCGTCTACTTTATTTAATATGATTTAAATAAATTAACATTAAAAGCAAGGTTCGTTTACATATGTCACTCTTCAATTAGTACTGTCGAATATATTAAGAGGACAGACGTCCGTTGTTATATCTTTTATTCAACATATATTAAAGAATTTAGAAACATTTAGAAATTTCAGATAATAAGAAACATTATTAACGGTTGTAATTTTTTAGACTGGAGATCGTCAAACAAAATACTTAATAGATTATTGAACATTTCTTTTTTGAAAATCTCTAATGTAATATGAAAGATGTTTTAAATTATTAACTTAGACCAATATAGCAACACTCTCCCAAAACAGGAAAAAGAAAACCTATTTCGTAAATGGGGATGGGAACGCATGAGATTAAAAACAAATAAGTGAGGGTAGTTATTGTAAACTTCTATAAACCAGAGACAACATCTTTGTCAATTGTTAAAAGAGTTGCCACAATCTAATTGAAAATTCTTAAATAGGCTGTTAAAAATAATTATAATGTAAGTAGTGAATGCGTAATACAGTATATCTGGAAAGTTTCTGTTTACGTTCGACAAATAACTTGAATTTATTATGAGATTATGAGCCGGTAGAGATAATGGGGCTGATTTTTATATATTTCAAGTTAAAAAAGAGCGTTCGGGGTTTTGTTTTAATATACATAATTCACTGTATATATGTACATCATCTGATATAAGTCGGAAATAGATGTATTACCCTAAATTGGAGTTGCTTTATGCATTATACCGAATGATCAAAGCTTTCTCGCTAATAACGATTATTTCGTAAACACGTATATATTATTTGATCTAAAGCTCTTTTAAGTTGCCAACCGAACGTTGCCAGTTCCAAATGCTTTTCAATTCAAACAATCGAAACATAACCAATTTAAATAGAATAAGGTTCATAGAATAGGCTGTTTCCTTCTTTGAAGTAAAAAATTTTATTGACTTAACAATGATAACAATCTGAGGCCGTGGGTTCGATCCCCGTCTAAGACAAATATTTATTTACTTAATAGATTTGTATATGTTATGTGTCTGCATACTATAAGTAAATATATTACATTTGTAATTCCTGTGTTTATTGTCCGTAATACGAGTAATTTAAACTAGGGTCAGGTATAAGAGGTTGTGTATATATGATCTGTTCATAAAATTATTATTCTCGCTTCACTGCTTTGTCATTATTGTAGAGCTCACCAGAAAAAATTTAGTATCCTTATTTTATTTTATCCTATTTCTATATGTACTATTTCTATATTTATCTGTTAGTCTGTTACTTTCATCAAGTAAATATATAAAAATATAAAATACAAAGAAAATTAACTGTAAGCTTCGTAGTATTCTGTCTAAGCTGTTTAACAACGGCCGCAAATGACGTGTCAATGTCTAGCCAAATGCTAAAATACTTGCCAAGCATTATACGGCCTTGTATTAATGTGTGCGTGGACCGTCAAAAGCATGACAGAATGTAGCGTGGAGTGAAACAGTTAATAAGAGTAGACAAAGAATAAAAGATAAAAGCAAAAGTATTTAACTTGGTGATTATTTTAAAAACACGAAGTACTGTTCTATTCCTTGGCTGATGGCTAGTGCTGATGCGTGTCTTTTTAATTATTTGAGTGCTGTCTCTATTTTTTTTTCACAGAAAACGAACTAATAAATTGACACAACATCTCCTGTTTTGACAAGACTCTGTAATAAGTAGCTTGAAGCACTTAAGTTTTATATATCAGACATAAAATAAATCACAAAATATAATAAATACTTAAAAACTGATGTTACTCCGAGACACAAATATACACACATATTTATTACATAATGTTTGTCCCGGGCCCACCCAGGTTCGATTTCATGATAGGAACATTAGCGTACATGATAGGAATACTACGAAAAGTGCCATTGGGCCCGAAAAATGTAAACCAGTTTTTCTTTAATCGAAGTGAAGCAGTACTCTTATTGAAATCTTTAAAGTGACTATTTCACCTGATTCAATAAAATTATTTAAAATAATTAGAGCTCTATTCTAAGCTCTTATAAAGAGCTACAATTTATTAATACCAGTATATTTATTCTGTATTGTATTATCAATTTTTTCAACTATTATTTCAGTGTATCTTATAAGTATAACTGTTATTCTGACAATTTGGTTTATAGTAAGTAATTTATTTTTATTAATAGTATTTCAGCTTATATTCTGTAGAAATAAATAAATAACACATCTTTATGTTGTAGTAAAAATACAAAAAAAAATAAACGTGAAATTTCATACACGTCCATTACGTTTTCTCGTAAAGGGTCAGAAATCATGTCAATTTGCACCTTATACATTTGAGTTTTTAATATCATGAGAATAAAATAAGAAAACAAAATATTAATAATCCTCAACATTACACATAAAGAATGTAGCTTAAACAATTACTAGCAGCTTTCCCCCGTTAATTCTCTCTAACCCTCGAGGAAAACACCATATTACATCAAAGGGCGGCAGAGCTAAGCACTCGATTAGTTAGGCAGCGGACCGTTGGAGATTGTATCAAACTCTGTAATAAACCCTTATACTGTTATCTATTAAATCAATCTAGTAGTGTAATAAAACTTTGTCCTCTCGTACTGCACCAATATACTGGATCACGCTGGATCGCATGTTATTGTTGTCTAAATTCAAGATGATGATACAGATCCCGGGGGAAAATTATGTAAAGAATAAAGAGACATTTTGAGTTATATAAAATTTATTTAATAATCGTACCTTTAGTAGTAAATGTAATGCAAAATAAACAAAACTGTTGGTGTTGTGGAGACGATAAGTTTTTATTGCTTTGTTCAATAGTCTCATCGAAAATACATTTTGAGTAAAGATATGCTATATAAAGCTTAGCCACATCGAATCATCGTTAAATATTATATCTGTTTATATATTATCCGGAATGAATTTATAAACATAACCGATTTCAAAGATTTTGTACACTTTGTACATTTTGATTCAACTTGAGAAGTAGGGTATGTATCAAATTATTGTCCTAATATTTATTTATGATGAACCAATAAGTTAAGTTAGAACATGACAACGTCTGTCAGTGTAGCTAGTGGTTTATATATTGCGTTAATAGTTCTTAAAATAAGGCTGGT
>JACJUM010002543.1:14470280-14516102 GCA_020976665.1 Heortia vitessoides
CTGAGTCAACAAACTAACATACGGTCCGCGTAATAGTAAACGTGATTGCATTGCAAATTGGCATAAATATATTATATCACATAACCCAGTATTTGATAGCCTCTCTCACCTTCACTTCAAAATTTAACTAGAATTGAGAAGGCTAAACTTAAATTTTTTGAAACTTATACTGGAATGGCATTATGGAGTAATGCCATACTTCTAAAAACATATAAAAATACAAGAATCGTATGATCGTTTCCAAACAGCGCTTTATTTGCGTGAACTGGTAAAAAAACGAAGGTCGAACTTTCGTTCAATATCCCAGGATTCCCTTCGAATAGGCTGAGAAGTTTTCGTGTAAATTGACTTTTATTCAATCGGAAAACTTGGGTCACATCAGACACGAAAATGAAGTCAACCTATCTAGTATCCAATATCGATTTATTAAATATGTTAAAGACGAAAATACTTGTAATATTTATATTATTCTGCCACCTCCCATCCCGACTTCATCTGGGTATAAAGTAAAAATGTATACCATCGCCTTAAGTATATTATATTAGTTTTATTGGATACTTATTTCATTATATGTACACTACTATCTATTAGGATCTTGAGGCATTTACAGATAATTTTAACTCTATCTCTTATAATTCATAAATAGCTGAATATAAATTAAATTAATTACTATCCTTTATTATGTGTTTATTTTAATTGAATTTCTCATACTTGAGTATGCACCGAGTGTACTTTTATATTTATAAAAAAGACTGGCTGATAAGTATTTGATAGTTTTAAATGTTTTCTCACGATACACCATATATTTTATTATACTGCTTTTTGGAGTAGTATGTAGTGTATTTTGATAGATTGAGTGTATTAAAGCTATTAAACAGTTGGTTTAGTATAAGACCTGTTGAAGAAATTACTGTTAGTATCGGTAAACACGGTTCAATTTTCAAACTCCCTTAATCCCGTTCTTCAAATCTGTGTGCTTTCTATTTTTTCAGTAAATTTATTCTGTAAATTATTGGAATTGGATACAGCTATATGTAATCACGTTTATTATGCTTATCAACTAGTGTGATATCAGTTCTATTATTGTGGATGGTGTGTTCAGTTAAGATTGCGCGATTGAAGTATAATTTAAAGGAACTATTTTCCAATTCTGGATTTGGCGAATATTTGTAATAAATAAATCTTTTATATGTTTATATTTACTGGCATGTTTTTGTTGTATTATGTTAGCTACCTGATTATGCCTATGAGTGAAGTCATTTTGTGTAAGTGTAACTACATGCGCCTGTAATGTGTTGAATTGTTTCAGGTTTACTATTTTTTTTCTTACATAGATCATTTGTTATGTTTCGGTCCTTCAATCAATGCTTTCGCAAATTTTTCCTGTTGATAACTTAGTCTTAGATGGTTAAAATAAACCCTTTAGTTTCCAGAAAAAGATTGGCAGTGATAAATCTTTTATCGGAGGTTTCTTTATCAATATGTATGGATGGGCGGATACACACATAAGAATATCTACCATGAAACTCTTTACTCCGCCATGCTCTATGCTATCAACTCTATTGTTATTATGTAGAGATTTTCTTATACTTCTACGCTTAGCGTAAATCTTAATTTAAAGATATATACTTTTTATCAAATTCAGTTATCAACTTATGTCTGCATATGCATTGCATATGCATTATGCATTTCTTTATAAAACTGCTTCATTTTAAATTTGACTATTATGTAACTGTGTGATATCTTCTCCCTTTGTCCTTGGCAAAGTCATTCGTGTTGAGTTAGCGTAGTTATTGTTTTCATTTCCAAAGCTCTCAATTTAGTTATAGATGGTATAGCATAAGTATTCATAACTTAAAATAAATTATATTATTATTATCTCTTAAGTTGGGTTAAACTGTTCACAGTGAGCAAAGAATTATTTAAATCAGTTCAGTAGTTAAAAAAAATCCCGGACAAACACCGTGACACGAAATGTATAAATATAAAGATGAATCTTCAACTAGTTTTTTAGTTAGACAATAAACTTTAAAAGCCCTGTGTGGCTAAATACTTTCTTGCAAAACTGGAGCTCAAATGAATTTAAATAAATATACATGGTTTTAGTCAAAAATAATTTAGCCGTATTTCATGAATAATAAAAAAAAATTGTTTGCAAAAGGCGTTTCCCAGCTGTTATGACACTGGCTGATAGTATATCGGATAGTCTATTCGTTTTTAATAATAATTATTTTTATAATTATTTTAATATTCATTTCATAATTGAATTCAAGCAAAATTTTTGTTACCATAGTTATACTTCGAATCAGATCACAAGTACCTACACTAAAAAGTACATTATTCAACTTTTTTATTTAAACATGTTTTTTTTCTTGATAAAATCACAAGAGACCTGTATTATAATTTCTATAAACTGAGTATATTGAGTGTAAAACTTTGTAGAAACGAAAAACAAATGCTAGTTTCAGGAACATGCATTTTCTTTTCACTTTATACAGGAGTCTAAAATTCTATTTTTAGTTGCTCTCATACGTTTTGTTTGGAAGCCTCTTCTGGATTTTATTATTGGCGAGTGATATAGACGATATTCATTGAAGTACCCCGAACATCCTTACTAATGTTATGAATTTCTAATAAACTCTGTCTGTCTGTCTGTTTTTAAATTAAATTTAGTTCACAGATAGCCTAAAGATTTAGAAAGGACAAAGACATTTATTTCATTCTAGTTGTAAGGAGTTGTAAGGAGGAGAGAAAGGGGGGATGAAAATTTTTATTGAAACTTATTATTTAGGCTTTAGATTTATATATATATATATATATATAACATTTAAATTTATATAATTTGAAGTAAAATGGTATGGTACCCAAAGAAATTGCTACACGCGGACAATAAATTATAATGAAAAATAAAAGAGGATTATTAATAGCACCTGTCTAGTAGCATATTCTATGGCATCTATGGTAACAACATCGTTCTACCTAAAAGTATATAAGAAATCATTAACGAGAACGCAACATTATACACAGCTATGAGCAACTGGCAGAGTAGAATAATATCTTCCCCTGTGGTAGTTTAGTAGTGTGCTAGTTTTATTAAATAAGCGTATAGATATATATAACCTATAAATGCTTATTTAATGACAAAGATATCACTAGCGTGTAACTTTGTGAACTGTAAAATACTGTATCACATTTACACTGTAAATTTATTGCCTCTGTCTCCCTTTAAGCCGAAACACAACAATGAAAACACTGCTTTTTGACAGTAGATATAAGCGAGAATGAGGTTTAAATTTCCAGACGAACTTTATAAGAGACCTTTAATAAAAAGTGACTGAATGATGACCCGAAGCGATGGGCCACCCGTCGCATATTAATAGATATCTATTCGAAATCGCGTAGCTGCAACAGAGCAGAGATTATAGGAAGTATTCCCGTCGTAAAGCTACGCTCTGTGGTTGACACCACAGCTGTATAGCGCGGCAATGGGCAAAATATTGACAAATACTTCAATTTGGGAGGCTTTGGAGCCAGAAGGCTTTAAATAACTGATATGACGATGATTATAAATGGATTGGATTATTTATTATTTAGTCCTAATGACGAAGGAATTGCTGCTTACAATTGCTATTTATCTATAAAAAGTAAGCAAATACCAGACATGCAAATAAAGTATTGTTGTACCGTCTGACCGTCTAGACGAGAGCTGAATTTGTAAATAGCTTTCCAAAGTGATCTGACTAGATAAGTACTTCTAATTTATCTGGTTTTATTTTTGCTGACATTTTTTTTATAATGAGCTTCAGTACGAAGTTGATCAGTAAACTGAGGATATGTTACTCGCTATGAAATATCAAAATGTAATCATGAAAATAGTTTTCTATAAAGAATCAAAATAATTACCAAAGTAAAATCACCAACTTATAAAACTATATAACAATAACAATAATATAAGAAAATGCAGTGAGTTTTAAATCTAAGATCGCGGACCATAATTTGAACATAGTAACAAATAAAATACAACCTCCACGCCAACCTTCAATTACCACCATATGTTTTGAGATACACAAAATTTCCAAATAATGTTCCATTTTTAAACGTTGACATCAAAGCGTATTTCATTCATAAAACAAAACAGCCGGATAAAAAAAAACATAATTGGAAGAAATACACCACAAAAGCGTCTGCGTAAGGCAAGACGATATAAGCTGACATTTCACGTTATGAGCGCGCGTAAAACATAGGTTTTATCTCCACATGGCATCACTATGTTGCGTGTTTCATTTTAATTCGTACTTCAAAGTCTTAAGAAAAACACATTTTATCTAAGTAACGATATTGAAATAAAAGTAAGTCATACGTAAATTACAGAGTATATTTTTTATTCTACTAGGTTTGTAAACAACAGCCCGTATCTTGAAAATACTTGATACTCGACAATGTCCTTCACTAGCAAAGATAGGAGAAACTGAATTTTCCATAACACTTAAAATAAACATCAGCTTATACAGAAAAGTTAATAACCATTCCATGCGAAACAAGTTAAAATTAGAAATAAAAAAGGTCCGAGTCCAGAGTTGTTCAAGTTTTTCTTTTCATGTTGACAGTTATAAAGTCTTAGTGTGTCAAACTTCAAAGCAGCTAACTTGAGCAGTATCATATTTGTAAAGATTCATTCGGTCGAACAAATTTTGTGCAATTATAACTCAGTAACTGTTGTTGTGCTGGAACAACTAAAGTTGGATTTAAGATGTTCCTCTATATGTACTTATTAGCTAATCCGACAGACGTTGTTCTGTTCTAACAAGCATGTTTATCATGAAAAATATATTGCAACTATTTATTGAGATATATACTATTGTTACTTTCAAATCGGTTAAGCTGTACACAAAAAGCAAAAAATAATTACATTTTAGTTGTTTAGATGTTCATCCCAAACAAACACCGTGATACATTTTTTTAATAATAAAGATGATTTCGATAAACGTCTAACGCCTTTCTTGTATTATTTATATTAATATAACAAATTACATATGTTGGTACTATGTATGTACTTTCTACCTGTTTTTCAAAGATTATTTTGTCGCGACCACAGAACAATGCTAATAAATGTTATCTTACGCGATGAATTTCTTTTTGCGGGAAATACGTTCGGGACGTGACAACGCGTTTAGGCTGATGGACCTTGTGCTGAACACGCTTTATTGTTGCGGAAAAAAATCATACCCCCAGTTTATCTTGAGAAAATAACCTTGTGTAGGTAGTCATTTCGAAAAGCTTCAGCATAAATATTTTATTATATTCAAATTCATTATTTTTATGCATCTGCTCTAGCCTACACTATTACACGTTAAATCTTATGATTTTCTTATTAATAAAAAAAAGAGTTCCTTTCAATAAAATAAAATGTACAAATAATAATAATATACACAAAAATGATTTTGTTTGTAATAAACAAACTTAAAAAGTACAGTAATTTTTTGACAACTCTTTTATTATTATTAAAAAGTTACATTTTCAGAGAAAAAAATAAGCTATATTTTGTGATTGTTCAAATCATAAAACGTTGCTAGTCTATAACCAAGTTACAGCCCTAACTCGCTCACTACACATGTCTATAAGCTATTTACTTGGGTCATTACGAACCGTTTCTAGAACAGGTACGATTCGGTCGAGACATGGATGGTGCTTGAATCCTTCAACGGTGACTTACACACTGACTTTCGGACATCGAAGTGTTGAAGTGTTTGAATAACAATGGCACTGAGTCGATTTGAGTACAGAAGCAGAGTTTGAAGGCTATTCCTTTAAAAACAGGAATACCTCTTACAAGTAGACCCCTCCCCCCGTAACAACCCCTCTAACGAGAAAGGGAGACGTCATATCTCCGAAACGGTTCCCTTGGAAAACGCCTTCAAGCTCATGAAATGGCAAAAATTTGTCATCAATATTACTGGCGAATAGATCACTCAGCTTAGATTTGCTAACGATATAGTAGTCATGGCAGAATTGATGGAAAATTTCAGTATGATGCTTGAAGACCTCAATAGAATTTTTAGAATGAGCATCAGTTACTAGTATAGTCCGGTGGGTTGAAGTGGCACTTATAACGTTCGACCAATAGAGTCGTTAAGTTATGGAATTGAGACCACATACCGGCAAATCCAGTATAGAGTGTCCACCCATAAGATAGAGACGATCCAACTAAAACTGTAAGATCGCGCTAAACGCAAGACACGTCCTATTGGAAATCACCTGCGAGAGTTCTATGTCCAGTAATAGACGTATAGCGACTAAATGATAAATTAAGTTGGGGTCCTGCTTAATATTTAGTAGATTTATTATTTTTAGTATCAAAAATTTTGATTTTTTTTATTTGATTTACTTTCTATTTGTTTGACAATGACAGCAATGATAGCACAGATATATATGCGCAGCGATTATAAATAATAATGTGTGTAGGTCGGTCGTTACGCCTATATTTTCAGCCTCAAATCACCAGCGGAGCGCGTTTGAAGAAGAAAAAAATGTCATTGGATTGGACATTACTTTTTACAACTTGTTTTTTCTACCGCTATCATACGCAATGTTTCCATTATCTGTTATACTGCCTCTTACCTAAGTAAATATATGAGGTATAAAAAAGTATTGCAACCAAAAATTAGGATGATTTCTCAGGAGCTACATTAAAAAAGATATGATACCTTATAATAAGTAGATGGTATTCCTGTTTTATAACTTTTTATTTAGTTGTCTTCTAAATAACGTTGACACTGATGGAATTTTCATATAGATGATCCAAGCAAAACCATTTCTTCGGATAAACCCAATGCTAGACTACTCAGACGTCAATTGCATTTGCGAGTCTAGGCCTCCTATAGTTATAAGTGTATTAACAGATAGATGGATAGCTAGTATTTATTGATAGTTGCATGGATGTTTGTTATTGTTTCAGGCCAAAAAGATTTTTCATACACGTAGATACGTAAGTTATTATATATTACACATATACTTTATATCCCTGAAGAACGTACAGTTTCCATGGGACAAATACTAAATTTGATAAAAATAATATATTTTAATATTATTTTAAACCACATCATATTTTAAACCATTAAAAAGTAATAAAACATTATTATTATCAGAAATATGAAATGTACCACAAACATCTAGACATATTTTGTGGAAATTTAAATATGGAATCCGTGCCTCTCTACACTCACTTATAACGAATTATATAACACACAAAGTTATATAACATTCAGTATAAAACCTATGAATTATATTAAGAATGAAAATAAACTTCTTTATCATTAAATTTAAATAAAAGCTATTTCAAAATAAAGAACTGCATAGTGCAGAACAAAGAATTCCGAGATAAATAATATAAAAAGAATTTGCAAGGTGTGTTTCTGTATATGAAACAGGCTCTATTCTTGGGATAGAAATAACAATCAAACGATACGTTTCGCCCTACTCGACTTGTTCCGTCACAATATATATTTCCTCTTGTATTCTTTGAATTGTTTACTTATACGCGAAAACGCTCTAGGTGTACCCGTTTTCTTGTTTTTGTTGTATAACTTTACAAGAAGTCAAATCCATTCATTATATCTGCAGGAGTTTAAAGTTACTTAAGATTTTATTTCAATATCAAGCTGTCCTTGAGTTTAGTGTTACATGAAAATAGAACAAATCGATTTAACCTTCGCCTATTAAGCGACCGTTAAATTTTCAAATTTAATCATGTAAAAGGTCCGATTAATGAAAAATACTATTAGTTGAGAATTTTTTTTACACCCAGGCGTAATATACTTGCAAAGATGACAAACGTTTCGTGAGTGTTTTCAATCTGAATTAGGTCACCTGAATGTGTTTTCGGAACATTAATTTTATAAATCGCATTACTTGCAGCAGCGCAATAACATAAACAGTATCAAATGAACATATAAGATTTTATTTAAATAAAAAATAAATAAAGAACACGTGCTTTTTAATACTATTCCCTATTTATTTAATGGAAACATTTACTTTTTCGTTAGTATAAGACGCCTGTAGTGGATTTAATTCTTACCACTCTTACATAAGGTAATGTAACCTTCTATCAAAATGAAATAAACACTATTGATATATTTATTATCAATTCAATAATAGGTTATATGGTTTTTGGAGACAGAGGTATACAAAGTAGTTAACTGCTGAACATTGGGCTGTCCAAAAAGAGGGAATTCTACTATAATAAATGTAGAGAGGAATTCCACTTTAATAAATTGAAATAAATATCAGAGTATAGCATTACGATAGAATTAGATCTGAGCTTCTATGATCTTTCAATATTCGCGCATTTTAGATGACTTTAATCTTACGCCTGATAAGTAATATGAATTATTTTTTAACATCAATACCATAACAAATAACATTTTCTAGTCATCCACTAAAGATATTACTTTTTGATTTTAATTAATCATATAATCGAAATAATACCTTCAAAGTGAGTACTTTCAAGGTAATATAGTATAATTATTCCTTCAATAATTTGCCCAGAAATGAAAAATGATGATGCCCAAATGATATTAATTAGACTTATTATATGAAGGAAATCGGGCTACACTACAAAATCTCATAACAAGTCTGTCCTTTACCAAGTAACCTATTCTATTTCCTCAGGCGTACAGTTTCCATTCCATGGTTTATTTTATTCCTGTTCTGTTTACGCAGCGTACCGTTCCGGCAAACCCCACTATTACAAGGCAATTTTATTTACAGCCCACGCTATAAAAGAAATGTCTTTGCTGCTATGTAGAGCAGTTACAGACGCAACTTGTAAAATTAATGTACGTTATATAAAACAAGGAAACTTCAGATGACAATAAAGGTTATCGTGCCTTTATCTTTTTTAATCTATAAAGGTAACTTAAAAATATAATATAGAAAATCTTAATAGATCAATGTTATTCTAATAATGCAGCTATTTAAAACTGATTGCAGAACTCTTTTCAAGATATTATTTATGCTACTAAATTGACAAACAAACATACGACCCGTGTGATTTTAAGCGACGTCATAGTTTATAAATGGTCGTGTTATTGTCAAAATATCACTAGCGCATTATCTAAATGATGACCTGATATTGTGTCAACAATAATTTCACTCTATCACTCCTTATTTAAAGATTAACAAAGTCATTCAAGTACTAATGTTTGACTGTAGTAAGAGGTAAGATTGAAGTAACTACGTAGACAACCTTAGCAAGAAACTTTTTGTTATTGCATATAATATAGTAGACAAATAGTTCTTGGATGTTATCTTCATATTACTATGCTTAACTATTAAGATCAAGAACAGTTCCGACAGGTGAAGCTATGATGTTTTTATTAACTTCATCTCAGTGACATCAGGTAACCTTACCACACTAGCTTCCGAAATAACGTTATTTCAATAATACTAGGTTGCTTAAAACGTGCTTAGGATTGCCTAAAATAATTAGTCGCTAGACCATTTTAGCATAGTAAATAACTTTTTTCTCTGTTTGCATAGCAGAACTTATTTTATTTTTCTTATTGAAAAACATTTATTTGACTAATTTATTTATTCAGATCACACATTAGACAAATTTGGAAGTTCATTAATCCTTTCAAAAAACGGTATGAAAAACGAACGCAAAGTTTGATTTCAGTTTTTGTTTTTTCTCGGGTTATCTGATTAAGTCCTTTCTGCAGCTGTATACTGCAACATGTGCGCGACTCCCCACCCGCCGGTTTGTAAAAAAAACCCAGTGGTATATTGCACTAAAACCCCAGGGTGTGTTTCCGAAAAAAGATAGAGGTGTGGCTCTCTTTCCGAATAGCCATCTTGACACATAAATGGTTACTATTTGGTTAAAAACGATCAATTTTATATAATTAAAATAAGTATATAATAGATTTAAATTATCCTGGCTTTTTCTTGACAAGCATCGATTCATCCCTTATCACCCCATTACACCCGACTCAGGGACAGATCAAATTAACTTCACTAACTTTGATTTCAGTAATTGAAATTCCTATAGGTTTTTCTCATGTCGCCTTCTGTTTGTCCCTTTGAAAATGTCCGTTTGGAATGCACATTAGGTATAAAAGGAATTTTTAATAATACTAAGTGAGGAAAATGTCACGTAAAGATAATATACATTAACACAATGGCATATAACATTATCCGGAATTAATGAACTATTTTTCTAACTGGCAGTTTGCCTTATTATCATTATTAAAGTCATGGACCAGCTGCTTAGCTTTCCCAAGAAAAAAGGTACTTTGTATATATATACATTCATTATCCTACTAGACAGGCGTGGTGGCAATCGTTTCGCAACGGGACTACTACTGCCCGTTCTTGTCTGGTCTCTGTAAGAATGAGCTATGAAAAGTTACTATTTTACTCCGGTACTCTATGGCTAGCAGTTTACAAACAAATTAATAGCCAGTTATTAAAATTGAACAGTGTATTCTTAATAGCCAAAATTAGTATGGAATTGGGTCATGTTTACACCTAATTTTAGAGGTTTGCCCTCGTTTGTATTATCGCAATAACCTAATAGGGCTATTTACATATTTTACACGATGGTTAATTCCTTAAGGGGTCATTATCACATAGAAATGTAAATAGTTCCGGAGGCAAGGTTAAACCAGTAAGGATTAAGAGAGAGATTCTTAAATACTCTGGCTATATTAAAACAATTACAACATACATAATTATGTTAATTTTTGCTCATAAGTTTAATGCATTGTACTGAGTTAGCCAGTGTTAGATATTTTGATTATTGCTAATAATTTTAGAAATTAAAAACATTTTTCAAATTTTTTGGTGCGGTGTTCTTGCGACCACCACTTATACAAAGAGATTGACGAATTTTGAGGAAGTCAGTACATTAGTGTTAAAGCAAGTCGAATATCTTATTCGAAAAATTACATCGGGATAAGTCAGTGCGAAGTCCTTTCACTTTTACACTTAACTTTTTTTAGAGATTTTTGGTAGCCAATTAAACTGTCTGCAAAAATAGTATATTATTAAAGCATATGTGCTATTATACTATGTGCTCGAAGACACTCTTTATTTGAAAATGAAGATTAGTTGAGTTAATTATCATATCAGCCAGACAGACAGACAGACAGCCTTCACAAGATTATGCCTATATTTTTCCTATAATTGCTCCGCTAGGTAGTCGTCGTAGCAATCTTAGTTCGTAATTTGTGCCCGCATAGCACATCCTTGCCCTGAGAATTAGAGCGTCGAATGTATATGCCCTCGCGGCTAAAGCAAGTTAATATTTTCGGGAAATATTCTGTCTGACCTATCCAAGTTATGGTGTTAATTTACTATAGATATATATCCAAAAATAACAAATATTTTATTAACTTTTTTGTGTGTCAGTTATTTTATGTGTATCAAAATGTATAAAAAACATCCGAACCACTAAGAAAGCACCTTTAAAAATGATGATCAAAGTATTACGAAAAAAATTGACACAAACCTTTCATTCTATAAAAATAATATAACAAAATGGTATGTTAACTGTTATTGACAGACTATTCTGAATATGTATATATTGAAATACTATACATAAAACTATACTTAATAAAGTGTATTGGAGGATTTATGTATATATATTTATATATATATACATATATATATATATATACAATTTAGTTTGTATATAAAACGCCGAATGACTAGAATATGATATGATTGCTTATTATTAATAAGCAATGTCAATAGATAAGGCCTAGTTGGCTACTAAAAAACTAATTATGCGTAGCAGAGAAAAGCAGCACTTTACTGCGTGGCCAAGACTGTTTCTGTATTCGTTGCAAGTCCGACCTTACATGAGTGAGAGTACTTAAGTACTAGCTTGGACTTTTTGACTCGGTCGAGAAGCACACTGTGAGGATTTTTGACGATGTCAGGCTCACGAGTGGTATTGAAAACTTAGGTCTGAAGAGAGATATGTGTGTTCTTCCGCTAGTACAATGGGCTTATTTGCCGAAGAAAAGTTTGACATTATACCAACGGCTACTTATTATCATCGCACCGCTCGCCATCGATAATGTTGACCCATATATATGCTGTATTACTAAAATGGTCGCGAGCCCAACGGTTTTAATTGCATACGCCAAGGTTGTATAATAAGCTTCTTACGAAGGTTATTCCAAAATACTATATTATGGACTTCTTCAAAAAGAAAATAAAAACGTTTTTACAGAATTGGCAACGTGTTATATTTTATATGACTCGGTATTGTAGGTCTGTTTGTAGACCACAAATACATAATAATCGGACCTACAAATTATATACTAATAATATACAGTATAGTTAATTTGAAGAAGTCTACATAAGTTGGTCCACCAATGTGGCAATGCATTTAAAGTTAAATAGGATATTCCGAAGTCGCGTATTAATTACCAAAATGTTGTTATTGAAAAAAATATATAGTTTAAATAAATTAATATCTCTTATTCATAAAGCAGTAAATGATGCTATGCAACATCATTATTATTTATTTTCGTCCAGAAAAAAGCGTTCATCTCCTGTAGGAAAAGCGTGGGTTCATCTATTCGTTCGTTCTATTGAGTTAGTTGTTGGAAAATCTGTAAAATCCAATAACAGCCACCAATAAAGTTTTCAAAGGGTCATTCGATTTAGCGATTGAAAATATTTGCACAGTTTTTTGTTTTACTTTATTTCAAAAGTTTCAGTGTAGTCGGTTAGATGTATGTAATAGTTTTACAGTAAATCCAAAATATGTTTTTTGACTAAATAGATAAATATAAAAGGGTTAAGGGTAAGGCTCTCTCTCAACTTTTCAACTTTTAAATGTTGATTACCTCGCGACATTCATATTCATAAGTGTTTAGATAAACCTTGTTATTGTTGAAACAAAATATGTTTCTATCAATTGAATCAATCCAAAAGCGTTGACACCAAAAAGTATTTAAAAGTTCTATATTTTTTTTGCGAT
The DNA here is from genome assembly GCA_020976665.1 of Heortia vitessoides. Taxonomy (NCBI): domain Eukaryota; kingdom Metazoa; phylum Arthropoda; class Insecta; order Lepidoptera; family Crambidae; genus Heortia; species Heortia vitessoides. The sequence continues at coordinate 14,483,275 of JACJUM010002543.1, forward strand.
GGTGTATCTAATATAGAAAAAACCAAAGGAAGAGGGAAATTTCACAATTTGAAGACGAGATGGTTCAGTGCATTTAAACGAAGGAAATGACTCCAAATAATGGGAAGAAGCAAAGATAAAGATTCAGAAAGACAATTTTATGTGTCATTAATCACCTAGATCGTTTCTACTTCACATTATCTGATACGATATCTCGCTCTTCGTTCTTCGATTGAGGGTAGAAAAATGTATATTAACTGGCTTGCTTGTTTGCAACTTTATTACGCCCAGAATTTTGTACTATTTTAAGCTATAATAGAGAAATAATTTAATATAATAGAGAATAATTTAAACAGTGACATAAATTAGCCATTGTTAATTAAGTATTTTTAACAGTTTATTGAAAAACAGACATTCAGAAATACGTAAATTTGCAGCTAAAAGCAGCAAACTTTGATTTGGTATAGTTACTATTGATATTGTAAGCGCCATGTTTAATATTTTATATAATAAGGATGTTTCCTGAACTATTCTTACGTCACTGTAGTTGATTATTATTTTTTAGTAAAGATGCCTAGTGAACTGTATTTAATTATCTTTTAAACTTTATACCGTAGGTTTTTGTTTGTGTGATTCTGATCAAAAGACTACGGCCTATTTTTTCATATATTTATGAGAAATTTTTGAATATCAATAAAACATTCATACATATACATATACATTACGACTGTGTCCTATCGGGGTAGGCAGTCTATGGATCTCCACTCGTTGCGATATTGGCGTACCTTTCTCGCTTCCCTTACTTACAGGTCCTTTCATATAAGCTCATTTATTCTTAGTACTTCTGACCTGGCCCTTTTTTGATATTTTAACTTCTACCTGGTTAAAATATGTTCGCCTCGGTCATCCTACACCAACATTTCCATTCACTTTCGCTCTATATATTTGTGCAATCTACTTTCATCTTCCCTCTCTACATATCCACACCTTTTAAAAATTCCTTTCTTTATTGTTGTTACAACATAATCTTTTGCACCATATCGACTTCTTATCCCATTATTCTTGAATCTATCTCTCAAACAAACACCATAAACACCTCAAAATGGTCTGATTTCAACAGCATGCATTCTCGTGTTTCATTCATTACTCGTGTTCTTTTCCTGCCATACTCAACATTCACTTCAATAATTTTATGTTAACGTTATTTAAAGGTAACCATTTTCAATCGAAACGTCGAAAATACATACAAATATAATTTTGAACTTTAATAATGAGTTACTGAGCAGATTAAAATACGTCCTTACTCCTTTAGTTATTGTATCTGTTAATTTAAAGACTTGCTCAGTGAAAATAAAATCAATAGGCCAGATGTTAATTACATTTTCATAATCAGCATAGCAGTCGTAGAACTTCAAATGTCAACAAGGGCAAAGGTCTCACCAAAAAAAGAAGCCACACATTTCGCCCAAGAATTTCGCCCATAATTGCAAAGCTGGGCAGGTCTATGTTTTGGGTAGATATACCGCCATCTGTCGGTTGCGGTACCTCAGTCGACACATTCGACAGTACTCTCCCAAGTACAGTGAGAGATTCTATTCAACTCTGCCGGTACCTACATTTTCGATTTCTTTAAAGTAAGACAGCAAATTTTAAATGTACTTTAATGTACGAAAGCCATCTTTCAACTTTATCATTATTAACAAACAAAAAGTATATTTTCCTTCATACAATCATAGAAAATATGTTTTCAGGTGGGCGAATGCAACCGTGAAGTAAACAAAATGGGTCACACTGTGAGCGGGGCCAAATCCGTTTTATGGATATCTCTTCTGCATGGCTTCCTCTTCCTTATTGGTACGTATCATATTGCTCGCTTTTATACCATCGTCAAGGATCTCTTGAGAGTTAAAGATAAAAGAAACGGAACTTCGACCAACTTAATTGAAATAAACTTAATTTTGCGGCACTTCGACGTCGCCGACGATAACAGGCTAGTTTCCTGTTTGTTTATGCTCCTCTTTGACTAAAAGGATAAATGTAAATATATATCACAAGACTAATTGAAATTTTAAACAGATCATGCAATTATAATTACGCGCTAGATGACGCAGGTGACAATGATCATTTTTTGTGCAATATAAACAGCAACGCCCCGCGGTATTACTTAGGTTTAGTTGTACAACTTTCATACTAAAATCAAACCCTTTATTCACCCCCATGAGGGATATTTTCAAGAAAACATTTTACACGTATTTTATGACTTTCAGTGAAGCACCTTCATACTGAATTTCATTCGAATATAATAAAAAACAACGTAGTTTCTTCAAAAAGCACCCCCGTTTTATACCCTTATATGAACAATTTTCAATAAACTAACGTTATAAAAGGAACTCCAGTGCAAAATTTCAAGTTTCTCACCCTTTTAGGCACTGCGTTGATATGTCAGCCAGCCAGTTTCTTCTTTAATATATGGATTCCTCTATTATTTTTGCCCATGACAAAAGCACTTTAGGATACTTATCTCAGAATGAAATGTTCTGTGCTTTTATTTATTTAAATCTTACTCTCATCTTATACTACCGTCAAACAACAATGCTCGCACTACTTAAAATGTTAATGGTTGAATTACCAGTGATGTCACTGCGTCACCTCGAGCGGCTAAGCTTGGATAATGCCCATGATATCAGTCGCATGTTCGTTTGCCGATTGAGCGGTACGAATCGTCGGCTTGCATCACTAGTTTTACGTTGTTGCATCATTCTGTGTATTTAACGAGGAATGTTCTCAATGAATCTATGATTTTCGAGATTTCTCCGCTCGGATCGCGGAAATATGGAACAAACTAGCTGGGTCAGTAATAACAGACCGTTACTTTTAACCGTATTTTGGACCTTGAAGAGCAGAGTCATCGTTGATCACTCACCAACAGGTAACTCCGTAAATCATTTGCTAATGAGCCAACTTTAATATATATATATATTGTCGTGGGGTCTTGGCAGAATAGAAAAGTACCTTCCAATGCACCAGGTGTCGTAAGAGGTGACTAAGGTACCAGAACCGACATTTGGCGGTATATCCATCCGAAACAGTGCAACACTAATGCACAGAGCAGTGATGGGGAGTAGCATCCCCGTAGCGACAACTGCACTCTGCGATTGCCAACTTGCTTAACCAGCGCGACAATTATGGGCAAAAAACCTATTTTCGTGGAGAGGTTTATATTCAGCACTGGACTTCCAATGGCTGGTATGACGACATATATAAATATATTTTTCATTCATGACAAATGAAGTGTTATAGGCAATGTAACTTTAACTTACTGTTAAAGTCGACAATGTATATAAGTGAAATCAATGTATGTATAAATGCAAATATTATGGTTCCTTCACTACAAAGATATTAGTGAGCGTTGCTTGTGACAGAAATAGAATGAAAGTAGAACCTATTCGGTCTGAATGTCATCTTTACGCAGTATTTCGAAATTTGACCGAAGAATATAAGAAAAGAAAAATGAATGATGAGGACGCAAGGACAGACTGCCAGTCACTTAGATAAGAAAAAGATTTTAATTTAAATAGAAGTGTGCAGATATATGCCAAATCACACAGAAACTTTGATTTATTTAACATTAAACATTACTGACTAAACATGGCATTTAAATCCTTCCACTGGATAACAGACTTGACACTCAATTTACTAATTATCAATTTTGTAATTAGGCCTTTATTAAACTCTGAAATTTACGTTAGTTAATTTCAGAGTAATTAACTAACGTAAATTTCCAAGTTTATATACAAGTTAATATATATATATATATATAAGTTTATATATAAGTAACTTTCCTATATTAGGAGCTACATAGACGATGTCAATCAAGTCTGGTGTACTTCTTGTAGGTTTCCTGTCTTTTTACCTTGCATACAATGTATATATATACCTCAGCCAACAACTACACATCTCATTTATTTATTTAAAAGTCACAGCTCTTTAAAACAGAGTACAAACCTACTTATGAGACTTATAGCTAATGACGGATTCTTAAAATATTAATTCTATATATGTTTTGTCTTTGTTATATTTATTTGCTGGATTATAGTTACGTAGTTACAAAGATTTTGTTTATCCTATCAATCAATTCGATGTGCAAATTAAATTAATTATAAATTAGTATTTTTACATACTTCAATGAAACAAACAAATAAAAATTTTATAAAAATGTTGTGATAATGTGAGTAAACAAAGTTCAAAGGCACAAAATAAATTCAAACGAATCACAATAGCCAAAGGTCCTCGCATATTGTACCGCCATCCGCCGTCCGCGTATATATAACCGCCATCTGTCGGTTCCGGTTACTAAATCGCCTCCTATAATACCTGGTACAGGGGGGTGGGGCGTAGGCTTAAGTATATAGTATTTAATAAATAATAATTCCAAATTCTAAGAACTTTGTAATATTTGTATCACTATACAATAAGAAATATATAAATACATTGCAATAGATTGATTTCTAATTATATTTTATCTGTGTTTAAAGATTTCTATTGTCATACAAATCTACATTCATTTACAATGAGATATACAGTTTAACAAATAATATACAAATTAGCCGGTACTCGACTCCAAATACAATTTCAACCTGTTCTTAAACATATTTATACACTCACACTCCTTTATGTTATTAGGCAGCTCATTAAACAGCTGTGCTCCTCCCAACAGTACAGTCTTCTTTCCATAATGAGTTTCAGGTGCTGATAGTTGCACTTTATTACTAGTTCGGACATTGTATTGTAAATATTATTGATTCATAAAACGCCATAGTACATGTAATCAGTTCTGTACAAGTATTTGTTACTAAATCGGCTAATAATATAATACTAAAATATACTTAACACCACCTAAATTTCTGTTGATATTATGCATAATACATCGACTCGGCAAACATATGAATTAGGTTGGTATACACAAACACACTAATTTTAAGGCACGCCCGGTCTTGGTTGTAATAATTTATTTGTCATTCTGAGTAGGGTAGCACGTAATATAATTACAAGGGCTTTGTGTGATAATATCATAGGGTGTTAAAGATAATAGACACGTAGAGGTACTCAAGCCTTTAAAGATATGAAAAAATATTAATTCCCGGAACGCCATTAGGAATTAAAATCAACTTTTTTTGGCAGTTCAATTAAGAGTTGGAAAAGTTTGCTTTTTTAATTCCAATTTCTAAAGATTTTAAGCTTTTTATATTGATGTCAAATGCAGTAGGTATTTCTTATTTTTTGACAATTTTATAAACTTCCTAATTGATATTTGTGGTCATGTCCGTCAGGCTTTTTTAATTATATTAAAAAGAATCATGATTAAATAAATGTTTCGTCATTATTTTATTTATCTCCAGCCTGTGTTTTCATAGAGATTATTTCTATTTATTTTATAAAATAAAAGTAACTACTTAGCGCTATAAGTGCGCCCCTGTATATATGTTATCCTGTAATAAGTGTTATCCTGTATTAGGTTACTCGACATATCTTGAGTAATTTAGCCCCTTTATGAAATATTAGTTTTAAATACGATAATAAACTATTTTGTAACGGTGAAAAAGAAAATTATAAAAAAAAAGATTAATTATATTATTACATTTTTTATTTAATTCATGTTCATATTTTGATATTAATTCCTTAAATGTTTATTATTAAATAAATAATTATTTTAATTATTAAAAAATGGAAATGATTAAATTGAACGCGTTTTAAATCGTCAAATAACGAATTTTATTGTTACCAAGTGTATGTTTATTTTTAAAATAAATGTTAAAAGCAAATATAGAATGTAAACTTGTACTGTCCGTTTACTCACGACGTTATCAGAATATTTTTATATTCTGTTTACCACCATAAAAAGGTAAACATAAAAAATAACTCCATTCTTACTGTTTATATTTATACTCTTCCGAAACAGCTCGACCAGAGTTTATGAATTGTTCTATCTGTATTTAGTAGCTACCAGAATACATTGTTAAGATCTTTTAATTTTTTATTTTTTCCATAGTTTCTATTTTAAAATGATATTTGCCTGTTCATGCGAAAAGGAATAAAATCATTTAAACATAAATGCTTCTAAAAATTGGCATATTTATGAGAGACTACGATATTAGAGCAGATACTGTCATTTGTACAAAACTAGTGCGTTACTTTACAATTTTTCTTTCAAGCATCAGGACATTCAGAAATCCTATTTTTCCAACGGCCTTACTGATAGAGTCACAATACTTTAGCTAATGTTTGAAGCAACGATTATATTACTACATACGTTCTATACATTAAACAAAAGTCAGCTGCGAGTATCACACAATATACGCAGCTAAAATAAAATTATTTGTTTTTAATATAACCAGATGTGTTTAACAAATGCCTTATCTAAAATATCTCAAAAGAAACACAATATCTAAAAGAATTTCCACATCAAGCTAAGAGCCACATAAAACACGAATTCCTTATACCAGAAGACAGATAAGCTATAATAAAACATAGTGTGCATTGGCCTCTCGTTTTTGCGCTCATGCCAAAAATAAGTGTGGTTATTTTATCCAACAAAATGACGACCCCTCTTAAATCATAGATCGCAAGCCTCTTTGTACTTGTTGTGTACATATTTATTTCCTTCTGGTTCGCTGGCTCTGAAAGAGACGGGTGATGTAGACTGACAACGGTTATAAGGCCGTTATGAATGAAGAAAACTCGCACGCTTTTGTTTCGTAAAAGGTCCCGTAAGGGATTAATATTAAAAGGAAACAAAAATATGAAAGAGACATTTTAATAATCCACGACAGATTTTTGTAAAATCAACGCATGGTAATAGCTTAGTAATTTCAGTAATGGACGTTGAAAGTAATTTAGGATTATTAAAAAGGTTTCATTTGCGTAATGTATGCATTTAGCATTTTGCGGTCCTCAACATCGAGAATAATTATGAACCTTTTAATTAAATTGGACTTTTATGTTGTCGCTGTTGTTTAGAATGTAAAATCTTGCCTTTATTTGTGTACAACAAAAGAACTTCAAAGCTTAAAAAGACAAACGAGGGTTTTATTTTAATTGATTGTAACGTTTTTCTCCTGAAATTTTCCCATTTGCTTCTCCGTACTTTCTACGAGAAAAAGAATTTTACGTCGTAACTGAATAACAACTCACATTAATACGAATATTCAATTTATTTACTTTTTAACTCATGCATTGGATTCGCGTTCAAAGATGTTTAATTGTTAAAAAAACTTCATTGTAACTAAATACGAGTACGAGTATAAATATAAAAATAACAAGATTTTTTTTAACAGCCGGTTCCGGCACCGAAGCTCCGCTAGATGGTTCTACTATGGACATCTCCTCGCGCAGATTCCGAGCAGAGTTCCTTCAAGAGTGGCAGGGGTCAGCGGATGCCCCCTATTTCGATCCTAGCACGCCAAAGAACATTACTGGATTGGTTGGGCACCCAGTGCGACTACTGTGCAGAGTTAAGAATCTTCAAAATAGAACGGTAAGCGTTTTGTCATATCTTCATGATGTTAAGAGTGAATAGCAAATTTTTTGGCGCCATACGATTCAATAGTTTTGGCGTGGAGTGCCTATATAGTGCGTAATGCACGCAATATACAGTGCTGCAACTGTTTTGCTAAGAACACGTTGAATAATACACAATATTGTGGCCCGCTCGATATGAAATGAGTGACCTACACGCTGCTAATAGTCAGTCAGAGATAGTCAGAGAAAGTCAGAGAAAGATACTTTTGACAAAAAGGGTATATTTCTTTCTGCATCTCCGTCAATATTTTTAGTTTGACAAAAAGTTTACGAAATAAAAAAGGCAAAAAGAATTCTTTATCTATATATTTTTTTATTAATTACACTGATCATAATTAATTAATAAATATTCAACAAGAAATTGTTTAATTTTATACATTTCTTTACATGGTTGGTCATGCTCTTGAGTTAAAACCGTAATTTATCGAGATATTAATAAATTATTATTCCGCTCGTCCGAGCGAAATCTTTTTCACTTTATTATTAGTTAATTTTGTATTTCTTTTTTTCTCTGTATAATGGTAAACATAGAACTTATTTGAACACAAAGTAAATAACGAGATATGGAATTGTAAGTTATACAACTTAAAAGCAAGTAGAAGAAAAAATAAATATTATTTTTAAGGAACTTGAACAAAAATCACTTGGATATACCAAAAGAATACAAAATTACAAACTACAGAATAAAAACTATATGAAATAGTTAAATAAGAAAAAACTAAAGTTTTTGATTCATTCAAGTATATGATTTACATTTTTTTTTATTATGCCAACCAGATCTATATTGGAATATAACAACTTATATATGAATATAACTTAATTACTGACAAAAATGACCATGAAAAAATTAGCTTTAAGAATGTAAATAATCAAGATGAATTATAATTGACTAATTCTATACTCAAAATGTGGCTCACTGTCACATTTCATCAATTCTATGAAATAATGAATTAAGATGAATTTACACGAGAAGCAAAAGTAGAGACTGATGAAATTTATTTAAGATAACAAAAATTAGACTAGTAGATGAATAAAAATAATTTGTAGCAAAAGTAAGAGTATCCATACTGACCGCCCCAAACAAAAAAAAAATAATCTCTCTTATGGTAACGGCTTATATGCTGACATAATTTAGAATCAGTTATAAAGATTTTTAGTAGAATAGAATTTATAGATCCCCGTATTTATTCGAGTATCCTACCAATTTAAACACCATCTAATAGCTAATCATTGTCATTAATTGTGACCCTATAGTAATGAATTAAAAAGTTTCCATGTCTATTAATAGACGGAATTTATGTAATGCAAAAGCAAAAAATAATAATAATAACATTTTTTTTATTTGTTTTACATTGGGTGTGACAAATTTTATACATTTTGTATTCCTTTAATTTAAAAGTAGAGTCACGTTTAACTATTTGACTACATCCGACTTATCATTATTTGTACTACCTAAAGCTGATATTTGCCTCTTCACATTAAGAGATGGAAATGAAATTTTCTTCCACTTAAATGTTTTTACTTACATAAAAGAGAAAAAATCGCGTGCTCATAAAAAAAACCCATGTTATAGTTAATACACCCTACCAGATGAAATATCTAGTTTTTAATTTGGTCCCCTGGCGAACGTTACTGTTTTACCTAACCACTGTAAGCATGTAGAGTATATAAAGCGTGAAAAAAACATGTATAATTTATTTACTGCTACCATTTTAATAAATTGTATAACTACATTAACATGCATTGTTAAAGGTAAAAATAAAGCAGATTGCACCTAATATCAAAATCGATTAATCATATCTCGATCAGACAGCTTCATTAATCGATATGATGTTTCATACAAGATTTTTAATCTCAATAGAGATTGATGAAAGCTAACACGACACACTTAAATTATTGACCAGGGTATTTGAGCGAGAACATGACAGATAGGAGAGAAAGACTGATGATCTCACGACCGGTATCGACGTTGAAGGATTAATGCTGTTCTCAACTAGTGGGGACAGCAAACTCTTAAAATTTATAGAGCGATCTTATCTGTTAGCTTATTTTGGATAGCATAAGGAATGTTTATCTATAGAAATTTGATACTGATGATTGAATTTTGAACAACTATAAATACAAGCTAAATCAATGACTATATTTTGTTACAAAGGTAAGAAAAGATTAATAGAATCGGTTTTATGTGAGGTAAAAAGCCTCATCAAACAATTTCTCTATGCCACTCAAGACTTTACTTTAACCAGTAAACTTATTCATTATAACTTCGTAAGCTATTGTTATCCTTTCCTATTATCCAATTTTGAATATATTATCTAGAGGGTAAAAATAAATAAAAATTTAAATAATTTCTAATACACTAAAATAGTTTGTTAACTACATACCAAAATCCAGATTAATGATACATGTTAATACATCCAAGTTTTTGTATTAATATTTTCCTGGAGGTTTTATTTTTAGCTACTTTTTATCGAAATGCTTCATCTAAGCTCAAGAGGTTGAACTTTATAGGGTTAGTAATGGCAATTCAGAGACGAAAAGCAATGGATTTGACATAAGTCGTTTGACTCGGCTGGCTGTTATTGTAGTACCTTACATTGTGTTTGCTTAGGTCCAATGAGATTCAGGTCAGTATACATCGGTTCACTACCGTAAAAATATATATCAGTACGAAAAATTATATTCCTTTTTCTAGGAGAATGTCAGAAATATGCCGTGCTATAGCTGAGACAGAGGCTACTATACTCTCTCATTTACATATAAATATCAACTCTATTTGTTTTGTATATATTGAGAGCTGCCAAGATATATAATAGCAGTATAACCATTATACGTAATACAAAAAAAAGGGATATCATTATATATATAAAAGCAAAAGGTCACGCTCTCACTCGTTGATCAAAAAATTAAAGAAACTATAAGTGCTTGAGTTAAAAATAATGAACATGATGGCCCGAAGAGATCGGAAGAGTAATCTAACATACAAATAAAGCCTACCTTACACCAGTCTGCTGGCGCTAGACGGGTCTCAAAACTAAGTTTAAAATAGATTCATTACACGAGCCGCAAAAAAATAACCTGCAAGAAAAACTAGTGGTGATAATGGAACATATTGGCGTCAGCGCTAACAAACTGTTGTCTTAAAGCTAGGTTAGAACAATTTAAACCTAGACAGTTAATATTATAATATACTTTTCAAATAAGCTGACCTTTTTCGTAATTTTTTTAAATTTATTTATTGGTAACCCTAATATCCTGCCTAGTATTTTATTATAAAAGAGAATGATATTTTTTGTATTAATGTAATGTATGTCACAGTTTTTGTTTTCAAATTTGCCTAGGTTTTTGTAGACATCATGTTATTGTCCTATACAGACTGACCGTGTACATTCATTACATAAATTTCTTAAATTTTTTCTTTCAACGACTTTTTTTGAGTTCTTGTATAAATGGCACGAATAGTCCTCTTCTGTAGAACAAATAGCAAATTTTCTTTAGTAGCGCTACCCTATAGTAATATACCATAAGACATAACACTGTGGAAATATGAGTACTAAAATAAACTAGGTGGGTCATTTTTACGTCTGTTAATTGACAAATTTTGTATATTGCAAAAGCTGATAAATTAAGTCTATTATCGAGACTAACTATATAATGTAATATAAAATTACTAACTCTTACCCGCGATTTCGCGTGGATTTATAATGGAAACCGTACTCTTTTAGAAATAAAAGGTGTGTATGCGTTCTTGTAAAATTCCTTCTCTTCTTAAGATTGGTTAACTAGATTAAGCGCTCAGCATTTATAATTTGTTAGGATAATAATTATTGGAAGAAAATAAACGATAATAATTAGCTTTTTTCGTAACAATTACAAATGGCTGGAATAGGGGGTGCAGGATTGAGCGAGTACGGATATCTATGAGATAAAAATTTCAAGCCTAACAAGCTAGTTATGATAAAATGTATATAATTATAATAAATCCCCACATCTCCTATGTACCTGACTCCGTGGTTAGTCGTTAAAATCACTAGTCTTACGGACGCCAGACAACACAGAAATCACAAATGTATTACTTAAATACATATATTTATATATTATTATCGGCTATATGTACTCCTATGACCATATTCACTGCAGTGTTAAGACATTAAATGTACAACAAACATGTGGTTACATTGCCTTTGGTAGCGTTGCACCGTGGAGTAGACGTTATACAAAGGTCATCTGCATAAAATACCTTAGCTTTACCCTTTTCTATTGCCAAATAGAAATCGTAAAGATCATATTTCTCTTCGGATTTAAATGGTATGAGAAATAGTAAAATTACTGACTAATGTGATATAATATTTTCAAGATACAAGGTTTGCATTGCGCTGATATTACTAGCGTATGCTTGTGTATATGCTTGTTTCTCAACCTGATCTTAAAAAATAAACTTCTGTACTAGGTGTCGTAGTAGGTGACCGAGATACTGAAACCGACTGACAGCAGTATATCCATCCTTATCAAAGCTCAAATGCAATGGGGCGGGGATGGGCAGCATCGTCGTCGCCATACTACGTTCTACGGTTGCTATCACGTCTGCCCAGTGCGGCAATTATTAGGCAAACAGTTAAATGATAATAAATCACTTTCGGAGACTTATGTTTAGCAGTTGCGGCTGATATAGTGATGATGGTATTTGTGTGGTATGGATGGATAATGGTATTCGGTAACTAAGTTAATTTTATGCTTCTTAAGATATGACTGAGAACTGAAAAATAACTTTCAATAATGGAAAAAAGGTATGACTGGGGTTTACGTCACTCGTGCCTTGTAATACTTAAACTTTTTTATACGAGTATAAAAGTTTTCATCACAAATTATTTTAGATTTGCTGATAATCTGGTTATCAGCAGGTAAACAAATGCAAATAAAAAGAAATAGGATGATGTAAATTTATTTCATAGAATTGAAAAAGCTTTAAGTAAGGTCTACGAGGGTTTTTTTTTACAAATAAGCAGCATATTTTTACACGCAACCACCCTTTAAATCAGAATAGGTACTGGTATAAAAATATCAAATAAAAAATATTTCTGTTTGTGGCATAAAGTATAATTCGCAATCCGATTTGGATTTGCGTAAAAGAAATTTCACACAACGCTCTCATTCGATACAATTTAGAATAAACACACCCGCTGCTAAAACCACACTTTCCTTTTATCAGAAAATACTCGTGAAATTTTTCCATTCTCTCTGAAACCGACGTTTTCTAATAAATTGTAGACAAGATTATTCGAGATGGACGTAAAATTGTACGGTGTTATGGGTGCTAGGAGCTTATATTTACGATTAGCTTTTCTGATAGCGATCGTTTCACCTTTGAGTAGGCACTTAAGCGTTCCCATTGATAACGCGTACCTCAATAAAATGCCTCGACAGGATCCATTATGGAGAATTCCAAACGAAACCAGAGGGTGGATTGAGGGCATTTTTCTTAAGGATTTTAAGACCATTTTCGGTATCTCTTAAGAGGAGCTCGCCTCAACTGCTGTTGGTAAACAACTTCTTACAATTCCGCTGGTAAATAAAATATTTATAGATAAAATATTGAGGGCAGGATGTCGCCGCGGTGGACTGGAGTGACTTCGGAAACTTACAAACTGATATTCAAATTTAATATGATAAAGTTTTGGAAACACGTTATGTATCACCTTTACGGATAAACCAAACAAACTTATAACATTAGTTTTAAAATATTGTTCCCAGTGTTGGAAACTTAAGAATGCTGACAAACCACTTGAATATTATTATTTCTTGTTGTTTCCACAGATATTTAATACTGAAACTGTGTCTTGAGTCGAGTTTCTTCCATTTGATACGCTTGATGAACCTTAACAAAGGAAACTTTGTTATTTATTTCTAAGTGTAAGTGGTGAAACAACTTGTGGAACATTTAAGTGTCTTACTTAATAAGTCTCTTATACTGCCACATTTTCAGTATAGGTATAGACATTTTGTGAATTACAGAAATTATTCCATTGTAAGTATTTGTACTGTTGTTATTTTTAGGTTATTTTTGGTATGATAATATGAATTTTTATGACGTATAAGAATGCCATGAAATGTTAAACAAATGCTATATTATTATTACCGAAGATATAAAACTATTACATTTTATGTATCAGTATATTTTAGAAATGATTGTGATTATAGAATGTAATTGGTTGCCCTTTAAAAAATGAGTTAACGGAGGCTTGTTTTGCTATAAAACGATCCTGGAAAGATCTCTGACATATTTATAAAGTATTATAGTATTATATAGACTGAAAAACTTTGTGTTTATATTAATTTTAAGCAGCGTGCCGCGGTTTCATCCGCGTAGTTCCCGTCCCCGTGAGAAAATTTTGTTACTACTTAAAAATCTATTATATGCAAGTAAAAATTGACATTTATACAAAATAATAAATAAACAATCATTTTATATAAATGACAATGTTTAATTGATATTAAAAACAGATTTCATATTTACATAAATCTCATTTATATATGAATAATCATTGAAATATGTCCAGGTGTCATGGGTCCGTCATCGCGACATCCATCTGCTGACAGTGGGCCGGTACACGTACACGTCGGACCAGCGGTTCGAGGCGCAGCATAAGCCGCGCTCCGAGGAGTGGGCGCTGCGCATCCGCAGCCCGCAGCGGCGTGACTCTGGCCAGTACGAGTGCCAGATATCCACCACGCCACCGATTGGGCATGCTGTCTTTCTCAACATCGTCGGTATGTTCTTACATAAGTTTTATGATTTAGGTTGTTACTCATACTTCTAATACATTAACGTGACTTTGATATAAGTCACTTAAAGCACTTGACTTATAGATATCAGAGAATAGAGGTGTCTTAAATGTAATACTTAAATAATTTTTTTAACATACACAATACATAGACATTAAAATTTATTAAAATTTGTTTAATAAATATTAAAGCTTGTCGTAGGGATCGAATCCAAGACCGTTGGTGTGTCTAGCGAAATTTTATAGCATAAGTAAAGAATTTCAAGAATAAATTGCATAGAAAATGCTGAATTATATATAAGATGATATTTACTAGATTATCTACTAGTAAAATATTTACTAGTAGTTTGAAGCTCCTAAATAAAAAAGTAGATTGCTTCAAACTTTCAAAAGTTTGACATATGAGTGTTTGTTGGTAAGTTTGTAACACTCATTCTTACCCAAGGCGTATTACGTTAATGGCACTTATTTGAGAAAATGATGCCGATTTTTTATCATAAAAATAAACCTAAGAATAATTCGACATCCTAACTTTTCAGTAGCATGATGGTAGTACAGTACCCCGTTTTGGAAAAGCTGCAGGTTTGTGTCCCGCCCGACACATGAGACAAGTTGTTTTTATAGTAATAATCATCTTAAGAAAAAGTATAATACGTTTATGTTCACAGCACCTACAAAAAATCTATACAGTCAAGTATGTGAGGTTTAAATGATGAAGGATATGTTGTACTGAATTATACTTGTGGTATCGTTGAGGATTACTTTTAATCTCAACTTAAAGGTTTTTGATTTTTATATTTAAACTAGGTGAGCTGTCAGATATTGTCCTTTCTTAACTACAATATTTTTTCTATTTTTATTGGTGTAATTAATAAAAAAAAATCTAACATATCTATTTTAAATGACATTTAGACAGATTGGGTGCTCACCCAATTAACGGTCAAATGCCATAAGATTAAATTAAAAGAGTTGATAAGGTTGGCCGTGTAGTACCAGCATACCTGAATAGTACTTCTCTCTGTACCTGGTGTCGTAAGATGTAACTGAGGTACCAGAACTGACAGATGGCGGTATCTACACTAATATTATAAAGAGAAAAGATTTGTATTTTTGTATGTAGCGAATAAACTTAAAAAGTACTGGACCGATTTTTATAATTCTCTTTTATTAGAAAGCTACATTATTATTGAGTAACATAGGCTATGTTTAATACTAGATTACTTTAGAAATTCTTATTAAAACCAACCAAAGGTGTAAAAAAATTAGCCATAAAATATCTTTCATCGCATACGCTGCGAAGAATATTAATGATAGGACAAAAATTATTTGACTATATTAAAGAATACATCAATAGCTACAAAAAACTTCACAAGACCATGTCTATAGTCTACATGTTGTAGTTACGTCACTATAACTACTTATTTACATTAAACAAATTGATAGAAATGCCGATCAAAATCAGACTGTGTTATTCATATAATTTATAATTTTTTATCCAAATAAATAATTTGATATTAAAAACTGTCTTAATACGTGATGATTACTTTTTGAACTATTGAAATCAGACGTTTCATTCAAAAGATATCTTGAAATTAAAATAGAAATACATGCCGCCACGCAGCGCATCGAGTAACTAACTCGACGAGAGCAATTTTATTTGGCACTTTTCCGAGTAGGATCTCCTGAAAATCAATACGCTTTGTTCCCACCTACAAATATCACAGCCAATTTTTATATAAAATGCACCTTATAAATAGATATCTGATCAATGTTAACAGTTGATGGCGGCCATGTTTTTTGGTGGCATCTGTCAAATATTTTATTCAGTTACTGTTACCAAATCACCAACGCAAACTATAGCAAGTCTAAATTATCAAACTTTATTATAAATGTTAGAGTTCGTTAGTTCAAGTCCAGTTTATGGCAGATGCGTTGGCTTAATTCGAGATAACCAATTCAGTCAACAATAAACCAACACCCTAAATCCCACAACATACGTCAAAGGAATGCTAGATTGTCCGAGAACTAACCACTGCAATGTGCAGGCGACGCATTCAATTTCGCGCTGTGCAGTAGAACTCAGGCTTTCACAAACTTCAACTTCAGAAATCTGCGTCAAGACTCGGTCCGAACCCGTTCAAGAACCAACTGACCTACGAGCTTAAAGTAAAAAGTTTAAGAACAAAGCCGTATTCTCGCTGACTGGGGTTTCGAACGTTTGGAAGAGGGCTCTAGTTTGGCCGAAAAACATTTTTAGCAACAAGGCGTATTTTTGGATGAAAAGTTTTGTTAGTGAGCAAAATTGCTGAATATGGGGCTACAATCCACATGAGGCTCACCTGGTAGCAATACACCCACTTAAGGATCCGTACCACCGTCTGAAGCTGCGGCATACAATGGAACAAAGTCATATTCCATACCTAATAAATAGACATTTCAAAGGGAAAAAAAACATTGAAAAATCCTTTACATAATAATCTGTTAAAACCCAATTTCTCACTCCACGTGATCAAACAAGATCGGATTTGATAAATAATTGCCGAGTACAACGGTTAATTTCTAATACTTTTATATGATATAGAATTTATCCAAGTTAATCAAATTTCCTACACAACTTGGCCCTACATGACAAATATTCATTATCGTGAACACATTCAAGTTGCCAGCATTCAATCTTCAAAGAAAGACGAACGAATAAGTAATTTCTTACTTGCTTTTGCTAAAAACTTTTGTGATACTTAATCGATGTTTTATATTTCTTTTTGCTTACTGTGTAGAGTTTAATCTAACTTGAGAGATATAATAGTTTTCATCTCCATTTACGACAGGACAATGTCATACAAATACCATGCATAATTCCTTGCATATTTTGTAGGTAATCATACCATAAATCTTTATTTTGAGCTCATCCATGTTTTCGATATGTTAGGGCATTAGTCCTGATATTTTCAGTCTTTAAAATTCAGTAATCAGCTGCCTTTAGGCAGGCCTGATGATGATTTCTTAGCGATAAGAAATGCCATTATCCCTTAAGCTTATAAACGGCATGGTAAATTAGCCTTTGATGATGTTATTAGTATTGGAAAACAATCTATATAAAACATCATTGTCATAGCAGCCGTAAAACGTCCACTGTGGGGAATTTTGCCCATATGAATTTTGCCCATTGCGCTGAGCAAGCGTACTGGCAATTGCAGAGTGCAGTTTTTATACGGATGCTGCTGCCCATTCTCACCATGTTCATTTAAACTATACTGTTTTAGATGCATATACCATTATATATTAGTTCTGGTACCTTAGTCGCCTCTTACAACTCATAGTATTCATCTATTCTACCATTGGTAATAAGATTTGAGACTATCAAAATCAAACAGAGATCAACAAAAGAAATATTTTATTACGTAAATGTAAATATTTTTCTTAGCACTACCATCTGCGTAATCGAGCCAAAAAAACCAACCGTATATAAAAGATTTTTATTATTTATATCTATACCAAAACCTTTTGTTGCTTTAGAACCTGAAACTACAATATCCAGTGGCTCCGAGCTGTTCATTCAAGCTGGATCAACGATAAACCTAACCTGCACAGTGCGGCATACTCCAGAGCCACCATCTTCAATCACTTGGACCCATGGCGAACAGGTAAAGGGTACATTATAAAAAATCGTAGTCAGAGAGCCAATGAACCATTAAACATGGACGCCTATCCCAAAATAATTACATCAATCAATTTTTAAGTATATAAAACAATAATAAAAAAATAAAATTATACAAAAACTAGGAGACACCACTAGGTCCATACAAATATGAGATAGGTACCATGGAACATATATTTTTTTATGCTTTACAATTATTATTACTTTATATTAAAATAGCAATTTGGAAAAAAAGTATAAGTATAAGTTTGGAAAACATTTACCATTTTACAAATTTAATAATTAATAGCTTATTTAAATTACTGTGACTTAAGCCTCTTAAAATTTGTTTTATGACTATAATATATATTATATAAATAATATATGCATATATTAACTTAATAAAAGCCTCCATCTATTGGGTTTTATTACAATATTTATTAAATTCAGTAAATATTACAGTACCCAAATGTATATGAAAATAAGCTTACTTTATATAAGCGCATGTTTAATTTCATTTAGGCTTATGGATTACTGATGTAAAATAGCATCCACATCATAAAGATATATGCTGGAATAATGCAATAATTTCAATACATAATAACATCACAATTTCAATATATACGAGTACAATCTATCTCTCTATCAATTTAATTTTAATATGTAATGATCAAAATTAATAACCTTAAGAAAAAAGTTACTACAAGTATTAATTTTTTACTAATCAATTTGAACAAAAAAAGGTTCATAAGGATTAACCAAATTACGAAGGTCAGAAATCACGACTGCTAGTTTTTTATATGCAAGACGATAGACATTATTAACACATCTTGCACATCCTCACAACCACGATGCACAAAGTCTAGTTAATTGGCATTAACAGAAAAGTAGTATTGTACTTACAAATTTTTATTCAAAACAAATTCACGAAGAACTTTTGAACGTTGATCTAAAATGTATGCAAAAAATCTGAAGCATTCACCCGTAACTTTAAAATACTTTGGAAGAAGAACAAATCTCTTTAAAGACTAGGATTTGCATCCGTTCAGTGATTGAATAAATTCGCCTAATCACGAGGAACGACAAATCTGGGGCTGTTCGGATTAGTAGGTATTAAGTCCTTCGGTAGAATCGGTTTTGGTTCAATCGATTATGCGGTGAATCTCGGTTACGCGACGAATGGCTTGTGCAAACAATTTTAATCATTTGCAGGTGAAATAATTTCCAGGGCGGTAATCTGATGGACCTTTTAGTCAAAAATTATTAAATATTTACGGCTTTTTTATCTAATATCAGATAATTAATTTTACCGTGGCATCACATTGTGTGTAGCAAATGTTTACAGAGGTAGTTGGACGTCTGCAATGGAGATAACGTATTGACAAGTGCAGAGTAGGATGTTAGTTAGAACTGATGATCTGATTAGAAACGTTAGATCGGATGAAGTAGGCCGCATACAATCGATGTTATTGGAAATCGCTGTGGTTAGCCATATGTGATAATGATTAGCTATTTAATAACAACATGTCTAAAACATTAGTATTTTTTTTATAATAATATTTCCTATTATGTTATGTACATTATTATCCACCCAAATTTGGATTCGGTTTGTTATAAAACAATTCTATTAATATACATATATATATTGCATCCCTAGATGAAGACTGAATTAACTCAAAACTGTATTTTTATTATTATAATACTTATTTCTTTGGAGAGAATACTTTACAAAACAAGTTATTTGATCAAGTTTTCCTGAAGTAAGTGTATGTTTTTTTTGACGTCTCTAGAATCTAGAGACGATTCTTAAATTTTGGTAAATGTATCATATTAAGCTGATGCAATTATAATCTTGGAGTGCGATATATTCACTTCTTAGAATTCAATATTTATTTACATCGTCACCGTTGGAAATCTAAAGAACCCAATCCACCTGCCCAAGAGAACATCATAACCAAGAACTTTTTTCTGTGTATTTTCTGATTTATCGCGTAATTTAGTCTCGGTGATGATAACTGATTTGTGGTAATATTTAAATGTATTTTATCAAACCTTAACTATTATTAAGATTCTTCAAAATTTTTAATAGGTGATAAACTTCGACTCTGCTCGAGGAGGTATATCGTTAGTGACGGAGAAAGGGCTAAAGAGTACCAGCAGACTACTTGTTCAAAGGGCAAGGGGGGCCGATGCTGGGGTCTACACTTGTGGTCCTAACAATGCACCGCCTGCTTCAACCAGGGTTCATGTGCTGTCAGGTAATATTTGATTTGAGCTTAACTGAAAATATATAAATAATTAAGATTTTTACTGATAACACATTTTTTTTTACACAATTTTAACATACATTGACATAACTCCGAGTTAATTCACTTAAAGCACTTATGTATCGGACATCAGACAACAAAAAAAAGTCATCATAGAAATATTTGAGATCACGAGAAACACTGCCGAATGTGCTATCGGACCCTTCGTCTATATTATATATTCATAATTTAATTGAAATTCTGTTTTTTTTATCCAATTTGTTTTTATGTTATCTTCATTTGCGAGGTTAATATAACATTTGTTGACGTATGTTCCCGAATGTTAATAAGTTTTAAAGATAAAGTCAAAGATTACAAGAATGACATATTCAATTAATAAAATCATGTCTGTGTTCTAAACTAAAAAAACACTCGCAATTGTGGAAAGGTAATCAATATTAGTTTGAAATGTATATACATTATATCTCTATGGAATTATATACAGCTTTTAATACTTCACGCCTCTTACAATAATATCATTTATTTCCCTCAGGAGAGCATCCAGCAGCCATGCAGCAAGGATGTGGAAAATCTTCATTAGATAGAATTGTATCAATAATGTGTTGTTTATTGTCTATTTATCTTTTACGGAAACCTACATTCTACAATCTTCAATTTGGAACCTGATTTTTTTTAAATAACTCGTCGAAAAGATACTAAAAAATAATTAAATATAGAAAATGTTCTAAAATTTTGAACAGAGTTAAAATGATAAGTATGTTTTTTTAATCTTCATTAGCTAACGACTTTTATTATTTAACCCATTAAAATGTAGATTTTCTAAAAAAACGAGAAATATTCTGTTTGTAGATTGACATGGCTAGCTAGAATTTTATTTTGAACATTGGAACTGAACTCAGTCTTAGTCTTAGTAATTCTGCTATCAATAAAATTAATATGTACTAGGGATAATAGAATGTAAACTGGTAAATAACGACAGCAGAATATAAAATCATTGTTTCATATGGTAATGATTAAGTCCGTATTTGAACAGGCTCTAATGGATTATTCATTAGCAAAATCCAGACCACATTCTGTATTGTGGGGATTCCTGGTTGATGTAATTATGGACAGTGAGCATTATGGATAGACTTAGACATGTCCAGTTCGAAATGTAGTCTGCGATTAGATCTCAGAAAGCAATTTGCAAATGCAAATAAATAGTTGATCGAACCAACTCTGGCACCTTTGTGTAAGTTAACTAGCAATCTAAGTTATTGTATTAAACAGAATAGATAATTTATCCTTATTGCATTTATATATTTTATCGTATTCTGTATTATACAAAGACAAAATATTAATTAACTTTTTTTAAATTACTCATTTTTCCTATATCTGAAGGCTCTCTAGTGACTTCTTCGTAATATTTTTTTCTTATTAAGAGAAATTTCAATAATAAATTTTACCATATTATTTAAAACTTGACAGAAGTTTTGGATATACACCATAATGTTGAAAATGTTAAAATAATTTAAATTTTTTTAAAATAATTTATCTATTGTCTGGTCTACTCAAACTAAATTCAAGTGCCACCAGACGAATTTCTCTCTCGCCCTGTATCTACCAGATGAACTATTGATGTGTGATAGAGCTAATGACGTCTCTGATGACTTTCCAAAAGAAACTAACATCTATTTTATGCGCTTATATAACCACAAAGGTAAAAAGATTTTGATTGAATTAAAATTTAACATGTCGGTAAAGTTTGAATACAAAAAAGGTTAAAAGGTTACTACTTTATATTCCGGATACTAGGAAAAAAAACTTTATATATTTGTAGTAGAACTGGACCAACAATAACATTCCAACTTCTAAATTGAGTTGTTTTGGTATGTTACAAGGGCATAAAAAACTTGACCAGAAATTGGTTAGTTCGGAAATTTTATTACTTCGTTAACGTTTATATCTGCAGCAAATAAGTAGTTGACACCTGATACCATTGTTCTTAAAAAAAATAATAAATTATGACTGAAAAAAACTATACAGTAAAGCGCTGGCGCTGGCTAGATATATTTATTAATCATCTTTAGATAATTAATTGTAAGCAAACAATAAAAAATTATGTAAATAAAAGTAATGTGTAAATAAATAGTTAAGAGATTATTGTTACTCTATTTAATTATAATAGGTGTTTAACAATTTAAAGCGGTTTTATTGTATATATAAGTAAATGTTTGAATTTATTTAATATTATTTTCATATAATTCGTATTTATGGTGTAATATGAAACGTCGGTGATTCAGTTTTAAACGTACTTCATTAAGATATATATTGAATACAAATATTCAGATTATAATTAAATTTGGTATGAAAATATGTATATTATTAATATTATTATTATTAACACTGCCATAAACGTACAAAATGCATATAACATTGTTATATACTAACAATTTAGAAATTACAAATTAATATAGAAAAAGACGAGTTTTGTTTACATTTGTTCATTATTTATGTGATATAATCTAGGTAAGGTTGTTTTTATATTTGAATTCGGATGTACGCTCAAACTGATTTGGACAAACTTAAAGAGAATTATTGGTAATTTTTATATCCGTATTAGAGAAATAGTTAAAAGTGCCGCTAACGACATAAAGTCGAGGCAAGCACATTAGTAGTTTGGTTATCATAGCTCAATAATATAATAATAATTTCACACATCTGACATTGCCTGACTTTAAGATAAGTTGCTTAAAGCACTTGTGTTATGGATGTCATAATAAAAAGACAGAAAAAAAGAAACATAATACTTTAATAGTTATATAATATACACACACAGAAGAAACGCAATTTTTTCTGGATTTGGATCGAACTAACGACCCTTCTGTCACTTCCATGCGCGGCATCGGGCCCGGTAAATACAATACACATATGTTCTCATATTCTTATGAATTAATTTTTATAAATAGTATTAAGAGTAAAATGAGCAAAACAACATGCAACATAGATGGTTTACAGCATACAGTGAATTAAAATATAGACTATTATTGAACGAAGTTCGTGTAAGTCAAGAAGTAGCTGACAACAAAAATTACACCTCTAAAAGCTCAGACAACATCCAGAAATGAAACTGTTTTAGATCACTTAGCTTAAAGTATACTCTGGCTAGGTATCGAAGTTGGTTCAACTGCCATAGTTAAATAAAGAATATCAGTACGACATCTTTAAAGTATATATAGATGAAATAGTAAACGAATTACTTTTTAACGGTATAAAAGTTTTATTTAATTTTCTATTACTCTCGTGAATAAACCGAGATTTGTAGCCGTTAAAAAGTAGTTTTTATATGTCTAATGCAACGGTTTCAAATATGACTTGTAATAATATGGCACGTGAAATAGTGTTTAATCGTTGGTCGTGCTATACCAATGTCAATAAATAAAATTAATCACATTTAAAAGTGATTAAATTAGATAACTAACGTGTATTCACGTATTATGTAAATAGTATGGAATCAACGAATAATAATATTTGTTATACAAAAATCTTGTTTTTATTTATTACAATATCCTAACAGTTAAAACAAAAAGTATAGATTATTTCCGAGTTGTTATGCGTATTTATAATTTTGTATGTTATATCTAGGTAATAAATAATAATAATAATAAATTCCCACAACATCTCATACATTGACCCGACTCCGTGGTAAGTCGCTTAAAGCACTTGTGTTACGGACGCCAGACAACAGAGGAATCACAAATATACTACTACTACTATAAATATACTTACTACTTTAGTAAGTATGACAATATGAGATAAAATATTAAACTGAAAATATATTTAACTTTAGAAATGACACAACGGACTGTTTATATCGCTGATCTAGCTATACTAATTTAACTGGCGGCCATTTTGTCAGCTGTTAAATGTTTTATGTTTACATTAACCTACACATCCACATAGACGTTGTACAATGTGTACAGAGGAAATCATTACTGTTGTAGAGCGTAACGTAGATGGAGACCCAAATCGGCCTAGCCACCATCTTGCACAAAAATATGATATACATCCATCCACTTTATGGAAGATTTTGCAGAATGATCTTGTTTTGCGTGCTTATGATCGTGCCAGATCCAAATCGTGCCAGAATTTAGAGAATTATGTTTAGCGATGAAGCTCAATTTTGGTTGAATGGATACATCAATAAACAAAACCGTATTTGGAGTGATGAAAATCCAACAAAAGTATGCTGAGACACCGTTACATCTAAAAACCTGACTGTGTGGTGTGCTTTATGGGCTGTTGGAATAATTGATCCGTACTTCATAAAAACGATGCTGGCTAGATCGTTACAGTCAATGATGACCGCTATTGAGCGATGATCACTGACTTTTTTCATTAATCGAACAATTATGATGTGCTGGAGTAGTAAGTTCAACAAGACGGCAATCAATATCACACAACTCGTGCCACAATTGATTTATTGAAATTACGAAGTTAAGAAGGATATATGGAGTCACTAGTCTACACCGATAAGCCCGAAATAATCGACAACTTGGAGGATTACATTTGCCGCGTTATTGCCGATATACGGCAACAAAAGTTGGAAAAAGTCAGCAAAAATTGGACCTGCCAGTCCAAGGAAGGATTAGACTACGCCCGAGCCAGCTTCAGTAGTCATATGCCTGAAGTTATTATTAAAGCTATAATCCCAAAAGATTAACTTTAATAAAGTTAACTTCATACCAAAAAATAAAATTATTTTTGTTTTATTCTATCTCCTGTCTTTATTACCTATAAAAAATACCCCGTTACAAACGAGGTAAGATAATATAATTATTAGCTTAAAAACCATAAATATTGAAAAAGAAACTGAACTAGAAAATACTAAACTATATTATTGTGTAAGTATAATTATAATAAATAATCTACATGATACATTATAATATTGCAATTAAGTTATACATAAAAGGTAAAAAATTCTCTTTACGATTAGTGAAATATAAAAGGAATAAAAATGGAAAATATATTTATATAGATGGTATGGAATGGAAAGATAAATTTATTTTGATAAAATACTATGGAACCATGTTATCGAGAAGAAATTAAATAAATAACTCTATGTTTTAAAAGAAGAAAATAATAATAAAGGTTGGAGCACTTTTTATAATCATAATCAGCGGCATAACGGGATTCTACGATAGTGTTGTAAGTAGGTAAAAGTTTTAAGATTTATTCAATGAAATCGTATTCAATACGATGCATGACAACACTAACAGCATTTCCTTACACTTGATACATGGAAAACGTATTATATATAGAAATTGCTGTTTTTTGCGGTAGATGAGAGCTCAAATCACATTGACAACGCCATCATAGTAACTTTGGAATACAATATAGGGACACTACCTAAAGCACCTGTCGGTTCAGGTATTTAACTCTACAACTCAAAGTGTATGTGGCATACCATCCCTTAAATCTGAAACTTAACGTAATTTTTCAATAAATATACAAAAGTTTTCAATTAGATTAGTAATTGAAAACTGTGGTTAGTTACTGTCTCACTTAATCTGACTTCCAAGTTACCACACCAACGTAGCTTAACGACCAGCGTCATTAAGATAGCACTTAGCTTGAACTTAATGCGGCCCGGTGGCGTACTTGGACAGGATTTAAATCTTTATTACGCACATCTCCTAACACCACCTTAACATAGTGGAAAATTCTAGGGGTGTAAAACTATGTTGGTACTACTAAGACAAGAGATCGCAATTAAGTCGAAATGCGTTCATTGATTCATAAAATTTTGTTATATATAAAAAAATAATAACTCTCTGTCATTTATTTGACATACAATAGATAATAAAATTAAGGTTTACTTAATTTAAGTATGCCAAATCATCATCATCATATCAGCCATCAAGTAAGCTGTTGGACTTACACAAAAAAGGCCGCCCATATTGCTGCGCTGGGTCAACAACAGCCTAACTCTTACGACAGGAATACTGCTGCCCATCCCCGCCCTGTGCATTTGAGCTGCACTGTTTCGGATGGATTAACCGACATCTATCGGTTCCGGTGCCTTGGGCGCTTTATACGATACCTGGTACAGTGGGAGGTACTATTCTACTTTGCCAGTACCCCACGGCAAATTTTATTAATTCAATGTGTTTCTAGATTATTTTGTATATAGGAAAATGAAATTTAAATAAGATAAATTAATGTGGTGAAAACAAGCTATTCTTCTCCAGATTAACTATAACTGTACTATATTTCACGTTTATCCGTTCTAGAAATTTCCTTATATAGAACTGTACACATTTTTTGCCTTCCTTATTAAAGTAGTATGTAAAGATCTGACATTCTCGACCTGGCCAGTTATAATAATATATATTATAACTGTAAAAAATTTTTCTATGTATCTATAACCTTTTCATATCTGGACCATAAAATATCAATTCTGATAAATACAATTTAATCCCAGATTGCAAATTCAGACCATATTTGTTGCGATCATAAAACTTGAAGTGGACGTAGTAAAAGCAACGCAACTTTGTTTGAAACTGGCCTTATTTGCAGTTATATATATAAATAAACTCTTATTACTATTATTATATAACATGTCTGAAGCTTTTGATTTTAATGAGCAAAGCTATATTCCTGCTATATATACATATATATATAGCAGGAATATAGCTTTGCTAATATATATATATATATATATATAAGTGGGTATTTTCATATCTTCTGTGTAAAATAACAGAAAATAAACTTGTTATGACCTTTCTCCAAAGAAAATGTATAAAGTTTTTTTTGTGCAATTCCATCCGACAAGTCATAGCCAGTTTTAAATATTATACAATTTTAAAATATTGCTAACAACAAAAAAAATATATATTTATTTTCTGTTAAAAGAACCCGTAAAAGAAACCATATTCAATTCATTCTTAGTAATTTTTATACACACTTTTATATATATGAACACAACACATTTATAATAAAAGCTACCTGATAATATTTACAACATTATATAACAAACTAATGGAAATGAAAGGTTATTTTCTGCTTTCTTTGTTACAACTTTTAATACTAATGTGCTGTGCGAAAAAATATTGTTTTATTTAAAAAATGTGTGAAGAAAACTTCATACTTTTTTAAAAGATGATTTTTTATGGTTTCATTTAGTAAATGTATTTGATTTTGTATCGAAATCATAAGACAATATTGCTTCCAAAATTGTTTTGTCCTAGGTCAACGGGAGGCTACCATATTTGCTAACGGATTTTGTAACATGCGTTTTGTAAATAAATCGTATTAATCTTTCACGGTCTAAATCTTTTTTTTTAGATTTATTAAAAAATATTTATATATAATATAAATTATTTACAGCTAAAATAGTCTCTAGATTTTATTGGGTCTATAGATTCAATTTATAAATTAATATGTCAATACTCACTCGTGACCAATATTTCTTGGACAAGACAGACTGACGGACAACAAAATTATATAAGAGCTTCAGACTTTTTTCTTTTGTTGTACTGAAGCCTATAATAAAAAGAAGAGGTCAATTGCCTATTCCAATAAGGCTAGGCAGCGTTCGGAAAACTTCGAAACATCTACGCACCCGACATACCTCAGTGCCTCAAGTTTTCGTCTAATGTGTGTTACTAGCGATGACCTATGGCAGCAAAACGTGGTCTCTTACCATTGGCATCTTAACATCTATTGAGAGGGCAATGCTCGGAGTTTTTATGATCGATCGAATCAGGAATGAGGAGATTCGTAACAGATCTAAAGCTACTGACATTGCCCGCGGATTAGTAAGTTGAAGAGGCAGTGAGCAGGGCATTTGGTACGCAGTACCGATGGTTGATAGAGTCGTAATGTTCTGGAATGGAAACCACGTATCGGCAAGCGCAGCGTGAGGCGTCCACAATGGTCCTGTTGGAGATTACTTGGGGAGGCCTATGTTCAACAGTGGACGTCTTATGGCTGATATGACGAATCGCAGAATGTTAAAGATTATATAATAACGAACATAAATATTTAACAGATGACGTATTAAACTACATTTTGCATTTTACAAAACCCAAGCGTTCTCACGATTTTTATAGTAACTATTATTCAGTTTAGAATATTTCAATCGAGTTTAGTTTTTCGCACCGTATCATTCGCCTATTTTAATATATCATTATTTTTATAGATATTTCAAGTTTGTTTATATGTCGATGTAGAAACAATTTCGTTCCCGTCTACACCTGAAACACAACACGAAGACAAATTTGCAGATGGAACTTGGCAGGTGTTTGAAGCTCAAACAATTGTTATTACTTTAATTTAGACAACTTTTTAAGAATAATAGTAGTTTATTCCTATAAATAAACTATATTCTTATAAAATTATCCTGATGTAAAACATACATACATATATCATTACTGTGTCCCAACTGGTTAGGTGGATAACTGAGGATCTCCACGTGTTACGATCTTGGCATACCTCTCTTGCTTCCATTACTTACATTAGTCCTTTCATACACGCTCGCTTATTTGTATACCAATCAGTCTTCAGACAGTTAGACTCGTTTAACAAAATAACATCGCAAGCATAGACATTTTTCAGGCACTTGACTAAAGTAAACAAAAATAAAGGAAAGAGTCAATTCCTTACTAACATATTATTATTTTTTTGATAAAATAGGAACCAAAAATACGTAATTATAAGAAAATAAACATAAATCATAATCTCAAAAAATGACAACACCTAAATATTACTATCGTGCAATCAAGTTAAAAATTATTTTTTGGTGCTGTAATAAAATTCTATGATTTCCCGTTTTTTAGACTGCTCGTTTACTGATATTTAATTGCGCATAGAAGACAAAAAAAACTACACTCTTTTCCTTTTTGGTACGTACAAACCCGAATAACGATGATTCCACGGGCCGTACCTAGTTAAAGTGAAACTCACGTGTAATTACTGTTGTTTCTTCCCATGGTGCCAACAAATGTAAGTCCTTTTTGTAAAAGAAGATCCATTAGTTTGATAGAAGTGAATAAACTATCTCGCATGACATCTGTTTGACCCATACATTGACTCAGTTAGCTTTCGAACATCCTGAGTTGGCACTGATAGTGAATAATTTCACCATGCATTGAACTTTCAGACCATATTTTCCGGGCTTGCTTTTGATAAACATCATAAAAAAGCATCTACCACGGAATTTCACCAACCAATATATCTCTTATCAATGCCAGTATGTTTGTAGCCTACTTTTGTTCTTGTGTACTGCAGTCATCAAATATAATATTGAAATTAATAAATAAAAGTCTGTACAGACCCATTACGCCACGAAATATATCACTGCCAGTATAATCAGATAACCATAACTATCGAACGTCTTCGTGGTTTGATTTAAAAATTGCAGAAAGTAGAAGTAATCCAAAGTAAGCTCGCAACTCACAACTATCAATGTGTTTGGGCATAGTAGGGTCCTATAACTGGTGGCACATATATGTCTTCTAGCTTTTGATTAGTATATTGTACTATAGATTGGATCATGTCATCGGTAAGTATAAGCTCCCAAGTTTCTACTGGTGACATTTCATTCTTACAAAGAGCTGGTCCTTTCGAACCAGCACGCTTTTCGATGATGTTGTGCTGTCGAATACGAGATTAATATGGTGAAGCTTTACTCAACTTAATCCGGTTCTTACCTTAAAAACTGTTGCTCATGGTTTCCTTTTCACATGCACTGAGAGAAAAGTCACTAATCTACGTTCTCCAGAATGTTCTTTTATGGCGTGTTTTCACTTTCATAGTCACTGAAATCCTGTAGAATTTTTACGATAGCGTTTTTTGTAATTGATGACTCATTTTCGAAATTACATAACACTAAATCTTTAAAGAAAAGCAAATAAAAACATAAATAAACATATTAAATTACATAAAATAAAAAAAAGTTATATCGTAAAATCACGGGTGAGGTCTACAGACAGCTGTTTTTGCTTTTACTTAGGCTAGTTTTTGTAACACAACGATTTGAAGTAAAATTGATGCAGCCAAAGTCGTTAGTATCGGTTAAAAGCACTGTATTGGGATTTATTTAAAAGAGACTTAACGGGCATTAGCACAAATGCAATGTGTAATTCATCTTATTTACAAAAAAAAAATAAAGTCTTATCGGAAGGTAAAGTGCGGGTAACACGTTTTCGTAAACAATATACGAGTATGTATAACGTCTTGTTTTTATTTTTCCTGTTCTATTATCTTCCATGAACTTATGTTGAATAATTACTTTTTAATTATATTTTATCACGTAAAATTTTGAACTAATTGTACATATACTATATATCCACCAAGCGTCACGCGTCGCCAACATGCAAGCTAAAGATCTTATGTCACACTACCCAGTAACTCATGTAACTGCACAGTGATTTGTGAATTGTTATTTGACGGTACAATTCATAGAAGACCTGTTATAATATGTTTATACCTCAGGCAAAATTTCGTTTTGACGTTTGTAATTTATGAGGGTTTAAGTTCAATCAGAAAAAAAATACAGAGCGGTACGAGATTATCCTCTTATTTTTTTAACTAAAACAGTACAATCTATGAATGAATCCCTTCAAAAGCGGAAAAATCTAATTTTAATTACAGTTACAAAGTTCAAATAACGTCGAGCACCCAACTAAAATACTGAAGCGGTGCTTCTTAAATTTGCAAATGTAATTAATTACGCACCACGACAAAGAACGGTCCGTTAATGAGGTCGTACTTTAATTTATTTTACAACGCAATTTGTGTGTATTGCCTGTTTTGTTTAGAGGAATGGATGGCCATACTTCAGTTTTCCTTATAGCGGTATTACAATAAATGTCTTGGACTAAATCGCTAATGGCGCGTGAGGATATAGATTTGAGTCAAGTGGCTTCTTAATTTGTTTAGAATGTCCAGACAATATTCGTCTTTTGTTGGCTGTTACTATAATGGCGTCTACTTTGCCTTTTGAGAGAAAATATTGCTGATTGTGATGTGGCACGTTTTTCAGAAATAAAAAAGTATTTAAAAATTTTTATAAAAGCCAAAATTTAAAAAAATAATTTTACAGACAGTAATTATATTGAAACTTGAAATTTTACTCAACGGCTCTTTATACAATGTAAGGGAACACTAAAAGAGCATTTTTGAACGAACGAACATTTTTACGAACTGTTCAAAAAGAGTTTCTATTTACTAAAATGAGAATTACGCTTATATTTGTCACCTTAGTCATAATTTTTTATATTTCGATACACGGAGTCTTTCTCGCCCACACACATACAAAATGTTACACATGTGATGTGATCATTTCCTTTTAATCAAGAGAGCGAAAGCAGTAATGGCGCGCTGTCCCCTTTTGACCTTAACTATAGTAAAATATAACTACTTTTATACCTAACAAAATCCTTGCGATACGCAATAAAAATGCAGTTGGTGAAATAATTAATTTAATAAATAATAACAGGTAGATTTATTATTATTATATTGGAGCAGCTGATGCTGGGCAAGCGTAATGCTGACCACTCCGATTAATTTTGACCTGGCCTGATATAAACAGCACAATCTTGCATTACCTTGTGAACTTTATTTCGGAATAAAACATATCCTTTGAATAAACTATATTTGGATCATTTGAGTTGATTTTAAAGAACGGCCATATTTATAATAAAACAGGTATCTAATTGTATTATTTTATATGTGATAAAATGTTTATTTAAAAAAAAAATATGTAATATAATCTTCTAAGCAGGGGACACCGAGAAAAGCTCGTTAAAAGCAAAAGACACGAGTTTCTTCATACAGTAGATTGGCAGAATCGCAACTTTAACTTTGGACGTTACTCAAGGTATTGTGACGTCACACATTGTTTTTTCGTTTAGGGATATCAATAAGATTGTACAATCATTTAAAAATAATACCAGTCTACAACCGTTAGTACAGGGTGTATAATTATAGACAAAATTCGACTATAAATGTAGTTTAATAAATGTAGTTCTACTCTGGTTTAATCCTTCTAATAAGAATCAAGGATTAGATGTACCGAAACTTCATGGCCTTTGTTTACGATTGGTATACTTTTACAATCCAATACAATTTTTTATACCTGGTCAAACACTAATCAAAGCCTATCCATGCGAAGAAAATTATGTCCATAAAAAACAATTTTTTAAGTTAGCCCTAATTAATCCGTGTGACATTACAAACAGGAGTATTATTAATTGCATAATTCACGGTCTAAATGATAAACTACCATATCGAGGGCTTTAACATTACGCTGCACTGTATGTGATTAATTACTTTAGTTTTTACCTAGCGAAAAATAAAACTGGATTGATTATGTCCATTAGTTCTTACCGAAGTACAAAAAATAAAAATTGATACCAGTACATTATGTAAAATATACTGGAATTACCTCGTGAATCTTAAACTGTATGATTTATACAGGTATAAGATCTCCTCCAGGGCTCGTGCGAAATAAAAATAAGGAAATGAAAAAAGGGAAGACAAATGTGTTTTACTTTCGGAGCTTTAAATAAAAATAAAGTCTAAAAGCTTCTCGAGATACTT
>JACJUM010002543.1:14516502-14569866 GCA_020976665.1 Heortia vitessoides
TCGCTTACAGTTTATGTACTCAATATACATTTTATTGAACTTCTGTAAAAACGATTTCAAATTTTAAATGAACAATAAAATATTACATCCGAACACCGGACTTGGAAATCGGTAGACAAAAGTAATCATTCCTAATGAATATTAAAATTATGATAGGCTAAATTAACGCAAACTCAAAATTGTAATTTAGTCAGTTAACGGGCCAAGTTAAATATTAAGCTTGGTACAATTACAAGCGGCTTGTTAATTAAAATCACTGCCTTCAATAAATCGAATGAAACAAAACCAATGAAAAGTAATAGCCGGC
This sequence comes from Heortia vitessoides, assembly GCA_020976665.1. Taxonomy (NCBI): domain Eukaryota; kingdom Metazoa; phylum Arthropoda; class Insecta; order Lepidoptera; family Crambidae; genus Heortia; species Heortia vitessoides. The sequence continues at coordinate 14,516,810 of JACJUM010002543.1, forward strand.
CATTGGTCAATCCGTTGTTTATAATATTGTACCAAGTTACGGATGAGTCCTAAACTGCCGTAGAAACAGATGTAAATATTATTTAATACGTACGACTAATCCTAAGAATCAAACGACAGGCCTGATGGCGCACATAGTAGTGTAGCCTGTGCGCCAAAGGTCGTGAAGATAATAGTGTTTGTTCCGTGTCTGGGTGTTGAATATTATACTTGTGATTACTCTGTTACCTCAATACAAGTGCTTTTAGCGACTTATCATTGAGTCAGGTCAATATATAAGATGTTGAGGGAATTTATTATTATTTTTAAAACTAAATCTTAAAGTCACTTTGTATGGTGACATAATTGTACAACAACACTTTACAGACTCATCAATACATATAGAATTGTTGTCTTGTCTACCGTAAACATTATCTGACCACCTCTTGTAATTCCATATCATGCTCTTCCATACTGATTTTACAAGTTTTGTCATTTAAAAATTGGCTTTTATGGCTCAAGTTGCACACCGATTTTATACACTTTTCTACACGCGTACACCGCATGAAGGTACTCGTTAAAAGCTGAAGACAACCCCAACATATCAATAAAAAACTTTTAATATTATCATCATTATCATATCAGCAATTGGGTGGTTACCATTTAACGTCTTCTTCTTTAGACAAGACAGTGGGAATTTGATTATATTGCCGCACTAGGCAAATTTGGGCAAATGTCCTGAGCTAGACCGTTTTTGGATGGATATTCCGCCATCTGTCAGAGTCGCCTCTGAGGTCTACAAGGGGAAGTCTGCCGGTACTATTAGTTAAAATTGTGTGTAAATAAAAAAAATGATCACAAATATTGGCAGTCATGTATAATGTATACTGGTGTTATAAAGCGATAAAAATAATCTTTCTTCTAATTCCTATAATTCTAAAATTATGCCCGAATTTTTGCCGCAAGCGTAAATTTTGTCTTTTACATAATTAATGAGGTCGTTTTGATTTGCATAAATCACAAGATATTATTTGGAATTCTAAGATAAGAAAAATGAAATCGTAAGAAAATATTGAGATGAAATTTTGTTTTATTAGACTATGAAATTATTTTATTTCAATTATTTTTCTAAAATATGAAAACTTACAAAGTTTGAACTGTTTCATATTTACTTTGGATTGCTATTCAGCAATCATTGCTCAATATTGATAGATAATAAAATTCAATATTCCCTCATTGTCTGCAGTACTGAAATTTTTTCTATTACAAATTAAAACAATAAATCTTTAATAAATTTATCACCGAACTTATTTTAAACTTTTCTGTTCTTAGAAAAACTTTTTATTAATAACTTAGTAGATGACAAGAAGAAGGTAAATGGAGTAACTCAACAATAATTGATATAAACAAGGGGATTTATTCAGACGATTATCAAAACCAACCCTAAAAAGACTTTTAATTAACGTCGTAATCTCTTTGTGTTAGACTTTCATTTTATTTAAGAACACAGTATTAACATTTCTATTCACAATATTTAAACCTTTTTAAAAACACTTGTGTCTTATTTTTAAAATATGACGCTATCAGCTGTTTTTTATATGTGCGAAAGGGGTGCATTTGCAAGAACTCTATGTAAAAATATTTTGATATTTCAAAAATAGTAACAAATTGACTCAACTCCTTATATATTGTTCTGACTACGAGAAAAATCATTTTAAGTTCGTGTGGCTACAAAAGAATCAGGAATATAATAACACTTAAATATATTTTTAACACCTAAACACAGGATAAACTTAAATATTTATCATAAAATGTGTGTCTTTGGTAGTGATCAAACCTTCTATTCTTGGCGCACAAGATAGGATTATTATAATTTTCTGCCCCATCCTGCCCGTCGATTTTAGAGAAGTGGAAACTGGCCAAGGGATATAATTGGGATGCGCGGGGATACACAGTGCATGTTACCGGCTTTCAGTGTTACTTTTCACGCATGTTTTTGACCCAAATACTAGGCTTTTAAAACTGTTAATGGAATTATATAATTCAGACTACTATTTTTGGGCTGTTACTAGATGATAATTACTGAGAATATATGAAGAACGCTGTATTGAATCGCTTGTCTGCGAAAGTTAGACAGCTGTTAGTAATTTTAATAAGTACTTGCGGACTCTCTAACCATCTTCAGTTATGAAATAAATAAAAAAAAACAATATAAACGTCAAATGGTATTTCCCACAGATTTCAAGAAAACAAAAACACTGACCTCATTGTTGATTTCATTGTTAAGCCTTAAAACATGCCTAGGAAAGAATAATTATGATAGTTAGAAAAAAACGATAATCACGATAATACAAAAAACTGCCTGATTTATCTAGATGGCAGCGAAGATAAATAAATCTTCTTATTTAACTGTATAAAAATAACCATGACTTTGTGATTTTAAAAGCCAGTGTCAATAACATGGCAGTGATACCATTGCTACTATTAACAAAAGCAAGTTTACGAAAGAAGTCTCCGGCAAATTAATAGCAATGAATCTCTTTTTTTTAGGTAAAACAGGCAATTTTTTATTTACTTTAATCTTTTACTATGAAAGTTTCTTTAAAATTACAATATAGACTTCACCCATCTTCAGGTAATGTTGCAACCTTGCTTCATAATTCTAGTTACCAATCAATTTTCCTACTCAAGAAACTCCTATCTGCAACATAAGAAAAATAAGTGATTGTAGCGCTCTTTTATAGCAGAGTCAATTGATAACCTGGGGCAAAGGTATAATATTATGCAAATTTGCAGTGAAAGCCTAGGTGAAAGCCACGGGACCCATTGGCTTTAGCGAAAAGCAAAAGGTCCTGTGGTCGTTTTGGTTAAGGATGATTTCTGGAGAACATTACTAACTATCGAAAAGGGAATGCCCGCAGATAAAATGTGTAAAAGCCTGTCCAAAGACGTCACCACTGTGGACAACGGCTGACAAATAGCACCTCATTTGCAATATGCAAGTCAGACTTTATAATGCTGCAAATCGAAACGGTTTACTGAAAACAGATGCTATATGAGATGCTTTCACCAAAAAATTACTAGGTCAATAAAAGTAATTGGGATATGAAGAAGAACCGGGACAAATAGTTTTCTGAATCAGGACAAGATTGTAAAATATCATTTTCTTTAATTTTGCGCGGTCGAAATTTGTTAGTGTTTCTTAGTGCAGTTTATGTCAAATTTGTGAATGAATGTTATTATAAAAATAACCATTTTAAAAATAAATATCTTTCAGCTGTTCTTTGGACTAAAACAACATATCGTAATAAGGGTGAGAAAGAAGGCGTATAATTATTTTCCCGGCCCTAAGAAGCTCATCTAAGGGTGCGGTCACGTTGAGGTTACACCCGTTACAAGTTTTCTCGCAGGCTAAATTAATTCCAGTAGTCTGAACTCTAAGGACGCAGATTTGATTAGAAAAAGTTTGTGTAGTCGTACTTCTTAATTAGAATTATTTAACTACTAAATCGTTTATTTTATTTGTTTCCTTCTCATGTTGTCATAGAGAGAGGGAGAGAGAGAGAGAGAGAGAGCTTTATACTGCCAAATCAATATTAAAAATGAGAAAATCTACGATACTCCCAAATTTTTTTACATATTATCCGACGATTAGAAAAAATTGACAATCTACAATGAGTTTTCTTTTTCAAATATCTGCAAATTTATAGAACAATTAATTAAATTTTAAATTAAAATTAAACTACTCGTTTTACGGTGACAACCACGTTATATAAACCATATTTTAAAACCATCAAAATAAAAATGTTACTGTGAGTAAATATTTAAAAAGATTTATAATCTATTATTACTAATACAATAGATATACATATATGACCGGATAACGACCGGATACACAGAAAGACTAAGCAAGAAGATTGTTTTGTATTATATGTACATTGTGATAGGTAGCTACAAAGTTGCCAAGTTCAAGGTGATATGGGCATATCTATGGTGTCTTAAAGTAATTATCTCGTAATATCAAAAATAAATCTACGCAAAAAGAAAAGCAGACTATTGTAAACAAAACCACGCCTAATACTACATAGGGTCGGTCGTCACATTAGCTTATATTTTTTTATTATTTTCATATCATCGCGATCATCATAGCAGCTATAAAACGTCCACTACTGAACTTAACCCTTTCTGAGAGAGGGGGAATTGTGATGGGATTATAATTCGTAATGGAAATGCTGCCATCCATCTTCACCCTGTTATATTTTAACTACGCCATCTCGAGTGGATATACCGCATCTGTTGGACCCAGTGACTTACGGTACTTGGAACAAGGGGATATATTCTTCGAAATACCGTGGAGAGGCGATAGAGTTTATACTCTGCTGTCACTCCCGTGGCATCCAATTACCACTCCATGCATCTACACCTTCGATAGCTATTTAATTATTATTTCAAGTATATCTTATAAGTGTATTCAATTTTCATTAGCTAAATAGGCTTTTCTCATCAAAATTTATTATCCAAGATTGTGTCCTCGTAGTACTCTTCTTTACGTAATAATCCCGTCAAATTTCAGAAATCAGACACGCTGTATAAAGTATCTGTAGGTTGAGTTGCCACTTAATTATTACGAGTGGATAAATTTAAGTTGCCTGAAATAAAGTGCGGTAATAAAGAAATCTGCGCAGAATATATCCAAGCTGCGTTCGCCACTTTTCACGAAATATCATCCCTGGAGTAAATTGTAGCTTTCTACTAAGCCACAGTAGACTTAATGTCAGCATTATTATTTTATTTTTTTTTGTGAAAGAATTCAATGAATATTGAACATTAAAATAAATTAAATAATGTATTTTTCCCATAAAAAAACACCCCGATTCTACATAATTATTGACAAAAATATTTAATTATTTAACTTTTTAATTTTACTATTCTATTATTTATATACTTTATTGCACATAATATAATTTTATCAAGTTTTTGCGGTGAGAATGGAGAATTTTTTTACAGATAAACGCATCGACCTATTGTTTAACCAAGATTTTGGTGGACAGGAGGTTTTTTTTATAGTGCTCTTTAGGCTGAGAGGCAGCACTATATCTTCAGTATCTGGTTACCTGAAAACATTCATTACATTACTGTTAGTAATTTCAGTTTTAATTCTGTTTAAAAATTTACGGTCAACAACAACTAACAAATAAATGTTCGGTCCGAATTAATGTCACATTCTCTATCTATAGATGCATGTGTTATAATACTGATACCAGTAACTCTTTACTAACTCGGTTATCTTTGAAGTATATATTTAGAACGCTACGCGATAATATCATGCTACCTGACTCTCTCGCCCTTTATACTGTACCACAGCAACGCGATCATTGAAATTTTACATAAAAGTAAGTTAGAAATAAATACCTTTACATTACAAGTCAGTAACAAAGCTTTGACCGGTCATTCAGAGTAGAGCTTATGTATATAAGCAGAAATTATGTATATTGCAAGGAGGTTGGTGAGGTGGATAAACCATCTCGCTGAAAGCGGCGTACTACTCCTCTCAAAACCCTGAGCGACCTAAAACCATGTCTGCCTTTGCTGTCCGTTTGCGTAGGCTCATTAGGCTTATTTGGTGAGTAGCAAGTCACCTTCTACCTAATGACTTGATATATTTTTCATGCGAGACGTCCATAGTCTCAAGCAATAGCTAATTTAATCAGTTCATCGAACTACCAAACTCACTGTCTCGGATTTATTTTATTTTGTTTTCCACATAATGTAATATCTTTAGCAGGTGTTGTCTTTTGGAAAATTATCTAATTAATTTGGAGATGTCACCTATATTTACCGATTTAAAAGTAAAATAAATGATACCAAAGGCCTTTACGAATTGTCTTCGGCCTTATGCAAGCCTCATAGGACCAGGTCGCCATGGACCTAAGACTTTTAAATGTATGCAAACATAACATGTACACAAAATATTTTAGAATAAGGCACGATATGCAGTCTATGCAAGTAAATAAAATGAAATTCCACAAATACTTAGACAAAGAAGTTAAACCTACAAGTCATTTGGTTCAGTGGCTTAGAAGTTCATCGCGGATAAACGCCGTTTTTTAATATAAAGATTATATATTTTAAGTATTTGTTTGGTTGAACGTGCTTCTTATGTGACCACGGCACTTATGGTCAATTTTGAAAAATTTGTGTTAGATAGCTGTTCTATAGGTTTTTTATAACATTACGCTATAACTTATGAAAGTATGCGTAAAGCGTGCGTATTTTATATATATGTGCAGTCTTAGTGACTTTATACATGAAATTATTGGATTATTATAATACTACCCAAATATTACTACCCGTCAAGTTAACTATGGCAGGTGGATTGCCACTAGACAGGTTGGAAGTTAACTTCGACTAACTCAATTTACGAGCCAAATTTCGCGTCCCCCACCGCACGTTTGCCTCAAAAATCTCGTTAAAACTTGCAAAGTTACCAAACATCAACGACTTTGATGCTGAATCAGAATGGATAGCTAATAAACAGATTATATTTAGAGCTTTAGGAGTTTTTGTTTTGGAAAGTTGGTTTGCAACGGCGAGTTTTTTTGAGGGGGGAGCTGAATAATTCATCCTTTATATTTCCCAAAATTTGTACTAAAAAAGGTAGAACTTTGTTTAATATTTCGTAGATTTATAACAATTTTCTATGTTAACAACATATAAAACACTTAGAACACAAAAAATAAAACCAAAAGAAAAAGGTATCTACGAACACAACATTTATTCTTATTATAAAAAAGAAATCAATCACTGGCGCATTAACTTTTCTAATGTAGAACAAACAGCGCCCTTCTTTTTGACTCACGTACTTCCCAATCTTGCATGAATAATAAATATTAAGAATAGCCGAAGTCACTCCTTGTAACATAAACTATCTGCTACTTGAGTCACAGAAAACATCGGTGCAACCGTTTCAGACAAAAGCCGAAACAAACGAACAGACAAACTTTTAATAAATTTAGAAGCTGTTAATTTGGAATTACAAATATACTACAAAAGTCTGTATTAACTATGTAAATATTTCTTTGTTTTAGATTGTATGAAACTTTTATAAGTTTAACATTTGAGTGTTTGTAGGTAATTTCTTACATTGATGAGACGCCGATGATTTCTAAGCACTAGGAACAATTCGACGTGTCTACGAAGGTCTTAGTAGCAAGGAGCAAGGCAAGGAAAGTATAAAGGCTTGAGTGCTGCTTGATGCCCTAAACATTTTTTTTTCTAGTTAATATTATCTTTTATGCCTTATCAGAGATTTTTAATGTGTAAAACCTCTAAAAGAATTGCTTCTTGCTGTCAATATACGTGTCATTTATCTTCTCTTATCTCTTATCTTAATAAATACCAAAGATGCAGCCTTAGGTGGGAACTCATAATTTAAATAACACCATCTAATTCCATTGTTATTGAATGATGATTCTTCATTTTTGGAAATTCAGAAACCCATTGTTTCACGATTTCTGAATGGTAACTGGGAAACAATAACATCCAGATTGTAATTTATATCCCTCAGTGATGATAAATAAATCAGGGGTAAGTGGAAGGGGTAAAGGTCGCCGGAGTAAACCACAACAACGGTTGGCGGAGTGTGTCCCAGATTTATAGCTGTTGATGTTTTGTTATAACTATTACTGGGACATATTTTACTAGCATATATTACCAGTAGATTAATCTTATCGTAAATTATACATTTATTTAATTGGTCTACCAAAGATAGCATACATAGTATTTAACAATTTAACAGGTTGAAAAATATAGAATTAAATAAAATATTTGTTGTATTGAGCGCATAATAAGAAAGAGTGAAAGTATGTTGTTATAATTACGTGTTAATAAATGATAAAGTAGACTGAACATAAGAAAAAGACATTCCAATACTCTGAAAAAAAATTGCTCGTTGAGGTTGCACCAAATTTATCGCCGCTATCATTTTCGAATCCAGTATACAAATAAGAGAAAGTAATATAAATAAAAAGTAATATAAATAGAAAATAAAAAAGTCAGCTTTTATGTTAATAATTACTATGTAACATTTAAATGTATTTAATTTTTTACGTGAAAAATATAAAATTTCTATAGTAGCTATTATTCAAAAAAAATTACAATGAATATTGTTTTCTTTGTAAATACTTATATATTATAAAAACTATAAAATATGAATTACATAAAGTTGCTATGTTCTTTGCTTAAGTATTATGTTATTTGTAAATATTATGCCATATGAAATAATATGATTAATTAATATTAAAATAATACAATGCGATGTCGTGAGCTCCACTTGTGTTAAATTATATGTGGGTACTAAAAAAAACCTTCTATATTCGAGCTCTGAGCACATATTAGGAGACAATCTTTGTCTCCTAATACTTTTTGTTAATATATATAAATTCATTGCTAAAAAGGACTGTTGTTATTTAAAACCCTTCAATTCATAAGGCTGAGGATAAACTTTTCCCTCAACAAAGTTGCTAATAAACATTTCAGTTGCTGCAATATTCTAACTCGGAATACGAGTACCATGAAAACAAACAAGAAGTGATCGGTATAAGCGAACTCCTCTAATAGTCTATTATCCTCCAAAACATATTAAAACTTAAGTTTAGCGCAAAGTAGCGAACGATAGTTACTCTATTGAAGCGCTTGCAAGAAGATCCAAGTAAGGTTTTAAACGAACATAGAATAAATATCTACAGAAAACACACATCATACAAAAATCATTGGAAGACTCACTATGGTACGATTGAGTTTACAACAGACAATTACGAGAAGGCAAATATCTTAACATTTTATAAAAGAATTACTTCGATTTCTAGGGTATTTTTTGCTGCAGCATGTGTTCTGACGCTGTATTCAAGGCCCACAGAAACTGTAAACAAATATTTAGACATTTAGAAAAGCATCAAAATCCTATTCCTCTTGCTTAACATATAAACCATTGTAATATATAAAATTTATAATAAATTTATTTAATTAGTTTTTCAGGGAAATACTTCTAAGCTAAAGCACCGATGTTCTTTTTTTTTAACTGTGTACTTTCTGATCCAACTTAAGAGGTAGGTAATTTATATCTCAATTTAGAGTCACAAAATTTATTTTTGATAAAAATGGGAATTATTCAGCGAAGGCTAGAGAGTTAGATAATTAAATATAAAAAATAAAATTACCCCCATAAGTTCATCAACGCCATAGCAGTTGTAGAAGGCAAGCTGCTGTACAAAGGCTTCCCAAAAAAGAGGGAATTTGAACCATAATTGCCGCGCTGATCAAGTTTGCAATAAGAATGTTGCTGCTCATTCCTGCTCATTTTAATTAGAGATATGCTGATTCATTAATATAATTTAACTGAGTATAAATTTATTTTAAAAATTTAATTTACAAAATTGATTGTCTTAACTCTATGTGATAGCTATAATTAGATGAATTCAAGGCAATTAATAGCAAATATGTTTTATTAGGTATTTGAAGCCCAACAAAAACTTTTTAATATAATAAAACATAATAATGAATATTCCTCCCTCTAATTTAATATTGACTACGCATTGTGAGTCAAAAAAAACTAAACTTCCCTAAGATTTCAGAGCCTAAATATTTAAGGTTTCTTTTCATAACGTAGGGTAGTACCAAGAAATATTTTTTGAAAATTTAATATTAATCTTTCCATACGCATAACTTCGGTATTGCATATGTCAAATACTTTTTTCCAAACTCATTTCCTGAGAGGGTACAAACAAGTGCAAATTTAGTAAGATAGTTTTACTATTTAACGCGGGCACAGTTAGTTGTTAAAAAAGTTTTTACAGGGCCACCTGATCTCATATAATAATTTTAATGCCGACGGGCTCGATGGCGCAGATGATAGTAATCCTGTATTGTGCGCCAAAAGTCGTGGGCTCGATCCTCACCCAGGACAAATATTTATATGATGATATTTATGCTTAATCTTTGTCTGGGTGTTAAATATATGTATTTCATTAGTATATTTGTGATTCCTCTACTGTCTGATGTCTAACACAAGCGTCTTCACGACTAATCATAGAATCGGTATAAGATGCTGTGAAATTTAACTATCACTATAATACTCATTAATTCAAATTATTATCATAATTGTGTCAATGATAGATAAACTAAGCCTTATTAAAAAAAAACCAATGCCAACATCTATTTACAAAAACAGCATCACACATAAATATAAATTATAATTAAAAGATTCTAAATTAAAAGGAAGTTATGTCAACCAAAGATGCTAGAAGAAATGTATCAATAAACGATATCTTTTCCCTAAGGTTTTAAAGGTCTCGGGTCATCTGCTATTATCCGAAAATTTAACTTTTAATCAACCTTCCATTGTTTTAACTCTCTTGAAAGAATTCCTTCCTCAAATTGGAAATACTGTTGGCCGAAGATTATTTGATTCTTTGTTTCATTTTTATTACTATCATCTTTAAAAGGATCTTCATTTTAGCTCTTGAATCAAGTGGATTTAAAATAGGTTTCTATTTTTTATATTGTTTTTTTTTTTTAATTTTTTTGTTTAAGGTTTAAAAATGTTTAATTCGATTTTGATCGGCTCGATGGCACAGGTGGTAACTATTTTGTGCGTCAAAGGTTCGATTCCCACCCAGGGCAAATATTTCTATGATGGTATTTGTGTTTATTCCGTGACGAGGTATTTAATATACGAGTATGTATTTAAGTACTATATTTGTTCTTCCTCTATTATCTGGCATCCGTAACATAATTGCTTTAAGCGACTTAACATGGAGTAAGGTCAATATATGAGATGTTGTTGGAAAAGAAATAACACGTTTGGTCAACTTTGTGAATAATCGTATATTTTATTTAAAATCTTAAAACTAAATGATATAATTTGATTAATAGAAGAATATGTTATGCTATAATAAAACTACTCTTATCAGTTTTAGAGGACTGTTTTTTAACTTTTAAAATTTTTTGTTCGACGTTTCTGTAACATTTCTCTAGAGTCAATCAATTTCAAAATAATAAATTTTAAGAACTGAACACTTTTTAAAGCTGTTAAAAGCGTAATAGCAGTATTCAGTTACAACTAGTGGTGAGTTGGTAGATATTACAAAATAATATATTATACTTATATTTCAACTACTCATCGAACAGTATACCCATTTTTTTTATTTTTCTCAGTGAGTCAGAAATACAGTTAATCAAAAATTATTAGTGTTGCCAAGACGGTCTATTTGCACTTCAAACATAATATTCAGGACTGAAAGTTACGCGTAATCGAGCCATATCAAACCCCAGGGCTAAGATTGTAAGATTTCTTTAAAGAAATATCACATAGAGAATCGTCTCAGCCTCTTTGAAACACTGTATATTCTGAAAGATTCCATAAATTGAGCGCGTTAAATATGTAGAGCCTCACCCGCATAAAAAATTTGAAGATTATCACCATTACAAATTATTATTGCTTTCATAATCATTTAATGAATAAAATATTGTTTTTTTTGTACATAAAATTACAAAATGTATAGAAAATCATAGATGTTTTTTTATGTAATTTAAAAAATATATATAAATGTTTACTTTCATAAAATGGTTCATTATAGTTTAAAAAAAAATTGTTCAAAGAAAATAACAAACAATGTTTTTCATCGTATTATTCGTAGGTATTTGAATTAAGACTCATAAGTTATAAACATCGAATCAATATACTATTACGTTGTATGTCTTTAATAAGCGTATATTAACCTAGACACGTTTTCGCTTATACAATAACACTGACAGTATTATGATGGTGTAGTTTAAAAGCAGAGTTCTTTGTAGAAAATAAAAACAAATGTGCTGGGTATGTGCTCTTTACCAGGTGTCGGAAGAGGTGACTAAGGTACCGGTACCGACAGATGGTGGTACAAACATCCGAAATACCAACTTAAATAATACAGGGTGGGGATGGGCAGTAGCATCCTCGTCACGATGTTGTGCTCTGAGATTGCCCCCACGTTATCCAAGCACGGCATTTATTGGCAAAATAACCTCTATATAGGGGAGGCCTATTTCTAAACAGTGGACTTTTTATGGCTGATATGATGATGTGTTCAATGGTTAGCCTGTCTTTACTATTAGTCTTAGGTTTCCCTGCAGTATACTGTGGAATCTAAGAATAATTATTTCAGATGAGGTGTTTAGCTTGCTAGACGACGCAAGACGGCCTTGGGACCAGACATACGCAACTTATTTCAGCTATAAAATTGTTTACAAAGAAAGTCAATCTACTTAATGACGAAGTAACGTGACTATTACGACCGTATATGTTATATTAACTATTTGTAAAAGAATTCATAAATATATATTATAGTAAATTTTAGTATTACTAACAAATAACTTTGACTTTTGTAATGTCTTCACGTGCCAACCTACTTTAGAAGGCAAAATAAGTGTATTAAAAATTCAGACTCTTTGAACTTCTAAAGTAATACTTCCATTAGGAAGTTTCCAGCGTCATACTTTGTTGGATAAAAGTGGAAACAATCTATGAATATAAATTTATCAAACTTAAATTCTTTGTATACCGTTGCGTTTCTCAAAAAATAGCTAACTCTTCGTAATTATTTATCAAAACTGTATCGATACTAAGCTAGAGTGAAATAGAAATCCGTGAGCCTAAAATGTTAATATCTGAATATTATAAGAATTATGCTCCTAAATTTATACCTCATCATTGTCTTATCATCCACAACAAGTCCACCATTAGACATAGGCCTGCCCAAGTGATGTAGAATAGTATCCCAGTAAAATTATCTGTTCGTCTATCAACTTTGTAATTAAACGTCTTACGCTGCGTTTGCCGGTGCGTAATTACTATTATAGTTTTGGTCACTATGGATCCATCGGCCATTGGTTCTACGTGCTGTATTCCAAAATTCTAATTACAAATAATTTTTGCTTATAATGATAATGAAGAGTTACAATGTTTAGGCTGAGTCATGGCAAACGTATAAAAAGATGTAGATATAAATTGATAAAAGAGATGACTAAATTCGACTAGGCTAATACTAATAAAAATGCGGAAGTGCTTTCCCGGCCGATACACTGATCATGAAAACATATAAAGATAATAAATGATAACATATAAAACAGGTCACCGGCTCCAGGTGGACGCAATTTAAAGTGAAGTCCATATGGAAGAAGTACTAAGCATACTTTTTTGCTATTCATTTATATAGACAGTGTTAAAGAATTGTACTGTTATTTCGAAATATTTTTATTTTCGGGATCAAAACCTCGCATTCTAACAAAGATGGGCATAGGTGAAATCAAGTTTGTCACGTAGACCTCAAACTTTCCTCCTTACTAGACAAAAGTAGAGGCTCATTTCAAAAAATTGGCTTATAATTCAAGCCCGGGAGCAATAATAAAGTGATATAACAATGTATTTTTCTTGATACCCGGTTTTTTCGTAGTACCCACTAGGAAAACACAAAACTACTAATAACTGATTTCATAAAACTTGGAGTCAACTTTAATTACTATTTAATTTTTTTCATTATTTACTTTTATCAGGAGCATGGTATCAGCAATAATATTAAATAAATTGCGTATCTATCATCTTGGGCTTGAATATAAAAATAGAAAACAACTCAAAACTCACAACGTGACGGGATCAACAGTATGATACCTAGATAAAGTCAGGGCGGTCCGCTAGTTACAAATACATAAACATTATTCTTGTTACATATTTTTATGAAAAAGAACATCATAGACATCTAATGAATCTAAGAAACTAGATCCAAAGGATTTTTTTAAAAAATAATTTGAACCATTACTAGTTTGTAGAATTATAATATCAATATATTGCAACAACAATAATTTACCTCAGTATACTTTTCTATTTTTTCTTATTGTGTTTCGTATAACTTGTTTTATTAAATCTAAGAGATTTCAATTAAGAGACGGGTAAGATTTAAAATAGAATTCACTTGTTTACGACTTATTTCAAAGCCACGCTCTAAGATCTTATTTTTTCTTAATTCAAGCGAGTGCTTTAGGTAAATCTTGTTTTCGTACATTCACTCCCATCCATTCTTGGCTCACGAGAACTCAATCCCTATTCGTTCGTGCGTCAATCCAATCTGTCCTTTCATTCACATCTGTTTGCTTAAATTTATCGTTACACAACACTTTTCCTATAGATTCGCTTATTTTAGTTTTGTTTAAGCATTCAATATTTTTTTTCTACTTCATGATTTTTTTTTATTGTAACTGGATTAGCTTATTTTTTAATTAACGAACAAAGAAATTACTAACAAATTTATTGAATGTGGTTATCTGACAGTCAATTTTTAAATCTTAACGAGAATGAATAAATTCGATAATAAATGTACAATTTTGACACATTCCTGTTTCTCCTAGGGTACTACGAAGTACTGAATCTTTAATAATATTATAAAAGCGGAAGTTTGTGAGATGCATGTTTGTTACTCTGTCACTCGAGAACGGTGGTACAGATCTAGATGGAATTTAACGCAGAGATTACTTATAGTCTGGTGTAATGCATAGACCACCTTGCTATGTCTCATATTATAATCAATTTACCAAAGAAACATTATGACAAAGAGAAGAAAGAGAGAAAGAAACTTTATTTATTTCCAAACTTAATAAAACTACTTTTAATGGCTTTTAAACGCTTGTTTTCTTATTAAACATTGGCTTTATATGCCAATACAAATTTGAACGTATGAAGAATTGGATTTTTTTTTTGAAAAGTAATGAGGCACACAGAGAGACAATAACGATATAAACCTTACACGATATAAAGTACTCGTACGTAACATCTACTTTGAATATACAATGGTATTTATATTGTCAGGCCCGAGTGTAAGAAAGCCTTTGACTTAATTGTCCGTAAAAGTAAAAAAGGCAATTTAAGAAGGGATCCGAGTAGAGCTAGGCTTCGAGAAATTTATTGCCCTCGCAAATAATCTTTCGTTCAGTTTCCGGGAACGAGACATTATTATACAATACAAACGAGCTGTAAAGGGATGAATTAATAGCAAAAATTAAGCTATTTAATTAATAAAGTAGTAGACACATAAATAACAATAATAAATTCACAAGACATCTCAGAGGTTGTTTGACTCTGGGGTAAGTAGCTTACACTTTACACTTATAGCTTACACTTGTGTTTTGTATATAATAATACTTATATATATAAATGACATCCAAACACATAACAATTACAAATACTCACGATATAAATATTTGCTCCGGTTGGGTATCGAGCCCACGATCTTTGGCGCACAGGATCAGATCACTGCCATCTGCACCATGGGACCTGACAAATAAAAAAATATGCTCCTGGCACTTTATTAAAAAAAAATTACAAGTATTGTTTATTTTATAAAAAAAATACATTTGCAAGTATTGTTTATTTTATTGTAATTTATTTTATTTTATTGTATGAAAATCACCGAAGATCTGATAAATATAAGTCGAAATATATCTGTGTGTGGCTTACTTTAAAACTAGTCTTCATCTGTCAGACCGGTGTTAAATGAATTTAGAATACATCAGAAATCAATTTGCCAGTTAAAAAAAATATGGGTTGTTAAAAGAAAATCATTTAAAGTTCCCGCAATTTTGTAGCTTATCTTCTCAACACAAAAACATGACAATGACAACTTTTAATAACAGAACCAATCATGAAAATTTTCTGATGACATTACTGACAATACTCTGGCAAGCTTTATGCTATAAATTTACAGAGATAATACAGTAATTATCGCTTGCATTAATTTCCAAGAAATGGTTATTATAAAGGTCTTAACAATCTTCCCAAAAGCTATCTCCAGCGCGTGGATAATGCTTGTGCAAGTTTTTAATGGGAAATTTTGAAAGCCTTAATTTTGTTTAAAAACATCTTACGGATTTGAGACAGAAAACTAGCATCTAAAAACTAAAATTAAACTTGTTAGAAATTAAGTAAACAAGAATGTTTATTGACTTTGACTGAATTCTTAAACATTTTTTATTAGTTTTTTGCATTAATAATAAATTGGAATAGTCAATGTTTCTTAGAGACCTCAGTTACTAGAGGTACAGGAGGTACCAAGTATCGTAATAGGCAACTGCGGTACTGGAACCAACTAATAGCGGTATATCGACTCGAAGTTGTTTAGCTCAAATGCAACAGGATTAGGATGGGCAGCGGCATTTCCGTTTCGAAGCTACACTCTGTGATTACTAGCGCCACACTTACCCAGCGCGTTAATTATGAACAAATACCCCCTTTCATGAGGAGGTCTAATTTCAGCAGTGGACGTTTTAAGGCTGCAATGGTGATGATAATTATTTTATACATATATGACAATTAATTGGAATAGTCAAATGTGTTTTATAGAAAGTGAGTATGCAATAAATATTATAAATAATATAAGTCTATTAAGTACGTTCAAATCAAAAATTTGTGCTCAATTTGTCAATATAAGTGATGATATATTTATTGATGAGGTATTTTCGTCTCGGTTATACACGCCGCCACGGCTCTATTTCAAAACTGCACCGACCGTTCAATCACATTTTTCCCCAGGCAACGTAATACGGACGCACGGTCATGATAAATTATGTAATTTGCAACCGACTCGGCCAGACCCGCAAAAACGTAACCAGAAATGGAGTGGCACCCTTTAGCTGGAAAATACATACATATCGGTAATATTTTCCATATATCATCCGTCGTGTACGGCGTTTCATACATACGTAAATCGGTTTTCGTGTTTAGTGTTCCATTTTGATGGAAACACTTTAGTTTAGGGTGAAGGTCACGGGTGAGAAATGTTGGGATTGAATGTATAGGATATCAGGTATTATAATATTTTTTACACTACAATACTGGTACCTAATCGGTGTAAGGCCGTAGTTTATTACTGAAGAGGTGTATATATTAAACAGGCTGAATTTCGTGTGAAATTATTATTGTTAGGTACTTGTTTTTTTTGTTTTTAATATTTTATAGAAAATATTATCTTTACCACAGTTTATATAACATTGTATTCATTATCAGTTTCCGTCCTCTTTTGGTAACCAAAGGAAACCTACATTGATATTTAAGATTTAGTACTCTATATAAAGGTACTATTACGGACGTTTGATTAGCACTTGTTAAAAGCGCATTAATATAGTATCTAACAGTCAAATGTAGTATCTTTGTAAGATTTAATTAATGTTTAGAAAGCAAAGAAAATGTTTCTAAAGTCATTTGCTTTCAGCAAAGGCAATTACAAGTTCAAAACTCAGTTTATCTCATATAATAAGCGTGCGTTTATGATTTACTTAAATATAATTGCTTTCGTGACCAACAAACGTTAGTTTAATTTTAATGAAATTGAAACACAAATAGATTTTTTTTTATTGAACATTTTGGACAACGGTGCAAAATTATTGCGCATAACAAGAAAAATATATATTTTTCCTCCAACGAATAATAAATGATATGAAAAAGGGACCGACATAAGGAAAGTGCGGGAAAAGCACCAGGGGGTGCGATAGTAAGCCATAAAACGATGACCTTTGGCAATTTTCTCACGGAGGCGAACGAGAAAACCCGGATTCATACTGTGAAGGAACATTGATTTGACACAGATGATATGACATGATAGATATACTCTGCTTTTGCATTTGGATTTGAATAGAAATAATATTCTATCGTATTAATTCAAAAAAATCTCATACATTTATCTGACACTGACAAATATAGCTTTAAAGTATTTGTGCCACGGATATCAGACAAAAGAATTGCTATAATATTTAAATACATATATACAACACCCAGACACAGAACAAATCCCAATTTTTATCACTTAAATGTTTGTCCTGATCCTAACATCCACGACCTTTAATGCATAACACAGGAACTTCGGCGAACAGCGCGTTAAGTAATGTTACCGAACGCGCCATTGGGCCCGTCAATAACAAGATTGAACATTCCTCGTTGTGTTTGTTTCGTTACTAGGTGCATTTATAAAAAATGTAATTAAATAAAGAGATATAAAGTTAAAGTGCCTTTGGACATAGCAAATAGCTTGCAGAACTGTAAATAAATCACTAAATTCTATATACAATTGCATAAAAATATATATGTAGCGTTGTAGTCCGCACATGCCGCATAAGCATCTGTTAACTTTATAAATCCATTAAATTATTTATACATATGAATTGAAATTCAAATTTCTTTGCCTGTATATAGATGATTCTTTTTTTATGATAGAATGCAAGCTCTAAGGAATATTCTCTCTAAACATTCATTACGAAGGAATTTCACCTTATAATTTAAAATTATACTACCTGTAGCTATTAATTATAATTTACGAGGCGTCATTTAAGTACCGTAGTGAGTAAAATTGCAAAGTTTAAATATTGTATGTACTCTGTTAACGGTTAAAGCACATGACAACTCGTTTAAATAAACTATCCTCATTTTAAGCAACATTACGAAACATAGTAGCCTTATTTCGTGGTGTTTAGGTTCATTTTTCTTTGCTAACGACGAAGTGACGGTACCGGATTCCTAAAAGTTTGTATGTAGCCTTCGAACGCTTCCGACAGTAAAGTTTACAGCGCCGTCCTGGATAAGTATTCATTTAGACATACGAAATTTGTCAGCAATCCCACTTTATAGGTCCAAAACAGTCTTGAGTCTAAGAATGATTTTTCTAATTGAATTCATATACGAGCCAGGTTAGCTAAGTTATGTATAGCTTAGATAGTAATAAGCTAGTAATCCTAACTACTAGCGAGTTTAAAGTCAATGACTCGTTAAGCGACCCTCATTTAATCATCTTTAACATTTTTTTTGCCGTCTTTTTTTTAAATACCACTAAGCTTGTGTAATGCATCTAATGAACAGAAACGTGCCTGATATATACATTTCTGAATCACCCATCTGCCACTGCCAAAGTTGCTTAACATAACGGTTCGTGGGGTGATTGTGTTAATCACTATCATCGGAGCACTAAACTAATAACTTTGGAATATAACAATAATAATAAATAGATCATATGATAACACATTAAACTGAGTCCGAGATAAGTCTTCAAAGCTGTTTAGTTACGGGCATATGACAACAGAAGAATCACAAATAAAATAAACTAGTTAGTTGCGTGGGGTCAAGAAGACCACAAGCGAAATAGTTTGTGACATATTTCAGCAAATATTACACGGGTGGACGTTTTAGTAGCTTCCTAGCCCACATTCTTCTGTAAAGTGAACTTCACGGTATGTGAGTACAGCCATAGCGTTCATTGCATAAGTCGAACTGAGCTGCTTAGGTTTTAATAGACCCTGCGGGATTAGCAGTGTTGTACAATTTTGGTAAGTGTGATGATTAATATTCTGTGTTTTATTCACAATTTTATATGAACGCAACAGCAAACTGCCACTTGAATAAAAAGTAAATATCAAAGGTTGTAAACGGAGATGAAGAGGAGCCATTTGATGAAAGTTATTACGAGTTGGACATTAAGGAACACTCAAATGAACAACAAAATCATAAACGGGTAAAAATCCCTTTTCGTTTATTAAATAACTGCAGTAGAATAACAAAAATGGAAATAAATAAAGAACAGAACTTGCAGAAAGTTTTATAATAATAGAGAGCTAAAATTGCCTCTTCTTGACGACTTATGCGTGCCACCGTAACTTTTACTTCTAGAAGTAGTTTAGATGATTCCGAATACTGTTGCCACCTTGGTCTAACTATAGTAAATAAACCTAATATGGTAATTGCTTCAATTTTAGATGTAACTTTACAAAATTTTGTGATTAACGTGTTCAATTTTCTTTACTGTTTTAATAATTTATATTCTGTATTTAAAATGAAATACCAAAGTTACCGACATTGCCCGGCTGATTAGTAAGTCGATGTGGCAGTGGGCAGGGCATATGGTACGCAGAACCGATGGCCGTTGGAGTCGTAAAGTTCTGGAATGGAGACCACGTACCGGCAAGCATAAGCGTTTGGCGTCCGACCCGCAAGATGATCAGACGATTTGACCAAAACCGCAGGATTACGCTGGACACAGGCCGCATTCAACCGGTCCTATTAGAGATTACTTGGGGAAGTCTATGTCTAGCAGTGGACGTCTTATAGCTGATATGATGATGATGATTCTGTATTTTCCTAGAAGCCTTATTTTGTTCATTTAGATGTTATTCTTGAAGATCCTGTATAAAAATAAATATTTTTACTCGATTTTCAAAAGTTAATCCTGGGGTCTGTAAAGACCACACGTGATTAGTCACTTGATAGTGTAAGTATTTAAGCGCAACAAGTTGAAAGTTAAATACATATTTAATACTGAGACACATAATAAACAAAGTTTTCAATTATATAAATAATGGTCAGGACCAATGAATATTAGACAGGACCAATGAATATTGAGCCCGATATTCAAACCTCACTCAGGAGTAGGTACCAGTTACGCCATCGGGCTAATTTGTTAGTAATATTAAAAATAATACGACAATAAAAGTGTTACAACAATAAATACAAGATTCGTTTTCCGGTAATATCTCTAGATCTGTTTTTTAATAGGATTCGTCCAATAAATACTTTCTTCTTCTAGAATTTCTGTTTTGGTGTAGATAATGGTACAATAATAAAAAAGTTTTTACTACAACAACATTAGTAAACATATTAATAAATGTTACCGAAATACGAAGCAGAGTATTCCAACTTACAAATTGTTTCTCCTTTGTCTTGCTTCTCTTGGGATCAGTGATGTGCATTCTCCCAGGAAATTAGTTAGGACATTCCGATGGCGAAGACAGAAATGTCTGTTTAACATTAACTGGAAATTGGCTGACGTGCTTTATATAAGTATTATATTGTATAGTAATTAACCTTTTCAAAGTGTTTATAGTGTTTAGGATGAGAAGGTGGCAGAAGCGAAAGATGACAAAATATCCCTTCAAACCAGCAAAAACTAAATTATATAGTGGGAATGGACAGCATTCCCGTTGCGTTGTTACTTCATGTGATTGATAACTCGCCTGTCCAGCGCAATTACGAGCAAAATTCCTTTTTTGCGAAGGACTATGTTCAGCAGAGGATTTTTACAACTGATGATGTACTTGTATAATATCTCGCCAATCATTGTTTTTTTTGCCAAATTAGTAATAAAAAGCACCTTCCGGATCAAAGGAATCGGAAGAATCTCATCATAATTAATTCTAAAAATAACATAAAATCTCATTAAAATGTTTTCATAATATTACCTAATAATATACTATAAATAAAGTTGAATATATAAAGAAAATAAAGTAAAAATAGCCAGTCAAGGATAATCTAGCACTTTAGGTTTAGGGTTCTTAAGAGTTTTATTGTATCATAATCTTCGTCTGCCAGGGCACATTTTATAGTCTAGTAAAATTATTCCCTAAAATAGTGTTAAAACTACAAAAAATCCCATACAGCTTGAGATTTATATGAATGTTTGGAGCTTGATTATAAAATATGCTGAACAGTCCTTATCAATGCCGTATCCGGAAAATAAAATCAAGTCCAAAGGTCTCACAAACTTTTTTCTTGCTAATTCTGTCAAACGATCAGATGAAATAATGTGATCTTGAATAATTTTTTTACCAGTTACGCGCACCTGAATTAAACTTTTTATTAGTAGTATTTATTTATGTCATGTTCATGTATGTCAAAAGTTCATACTAATTAATAACTTAATGTTTATTTTGAACCTTTCCATGACTGTAGGATACATATACCTACACTCCAATCTCAAATTCGTATTAAAAAGTAAACTGATATCATCGCAATGCATCGCAAATATATGACCAAAGTGTTTCAATCTGCTAAGAAGATTAAAATATTTGACTTCCGTCATAAAAAGTAGTTCAGGTTCTTTGAACAAGAATCACACTGATAAAGTGGCAGACAAAAATATTTTTAAATCTGCCGACTCTAAGGGGTGTGATGTTTTTATGTCAATCTCCAGTTGAGGAGAATAAAATTCATTTTTCATCAGGTCATTACAGACAGATACCAGAAATGTTGAAAATCTCGAAAGTCTACTTGATAAAAGACTATTAAACTGTTTTTTAGTAGTCAAGTAGAGTTCTGGCAGTCTCGAAAGCATTTCTAATAGTAAGCTTTTTGGATAAGATGACTCAATATATAAAGGAATATTCGCTACAAGTAAGAACCTAACACATACTTATCCGCCCTAAATATACCAGTCCGGATTTCAAAACGAGAAAGGAGTCCAATATTTCAAACAGCTCCCAAGTGTCTGAACGCTTTTCCAATTCTTATATTCAATGGAAAGTAAAAATACTTACGATAGCTTTGTCAGCTGAAAATAAAATAATCTCCAGATCGGTTATAGCTATTTAAAAAAATCATCAACTTTTGCAATCCCGGACGTTTGGACTCCAAGGCGAAACTTTGAGATATTATTTCATACGAACAGAGCCCTGCGGTAGCCAAACCCGTCAGAAAGCAGCTTCTTACTAATAGTGTAATTTACTAATCTATACATTTTTAAACGGTTTAGTCGTTTTAGAGTTTATTTAAAAACATATAAAAATCTTGGTTAAATTTTTTCATCTTAGAGATTAAAGACAGCTTTCTGATGGTGTTTGAGTTATTCAGAAAAAATAATTATATAACTATGTTAAATACGAAAAAACAAATAAAAATTTATAATATTTGTATAAACTAGTGTATTGCCCCGGATTTACGCGAGTAGAGCTAAGTTTACTATTTACAGGGTAGTTATATTTAAAAAGTATTTATATATATATACATAATTTTTTGAATTATATAATTAGTTTGCAGTGTTCTTCATAAATCAAAATATTTATACCTATTATATTTTATTTCATCCAATTCATAATGATACAACTAAAATGTACAATCAACAACCAGCATTAGATAGTAGTAGTAAATAAAACATGTTTTCGGAATTGAACAATAGAAATTGTACAATTCAATTTATATTTTTCTTCTATCATCATCATAACATTTATTGGAATTCCACTGTTGGACAAAGGCCTCCTCAAGGAAGGGGGAATTTCGCCCATAATTGCCGCGCTGGGCGGGTGTTGGCAATCGCAGAGCGCAGCTTTCGCGTCGGGGATGCTGCTGCCCAACCCCGCCCTGTGCATTTAGGCTGATTCGAACGGATATACCGCCATCTATCGTCTCTGGTACCATAGTCACCTCCTACGCCACCTGGTACACGGGGAGGTACTATTCTACTCTGCTCTCTACTCTAATTTATGCAATATAATAAAGCCATACCTAGAAATTCAATTTAAACTGGAAAATATGAACTACGAAGATAATCGTATCAGAAATACATAATACAAGTGTGTTGATTCTGAGTCCTTTGATAAAAATATGATATATATCCTTCCATTAGCCTTTTTGAATTATTTTAAGAACCCGTAAGCTAATGACTAAAGTACAGCCAACAAATATATTCTAGATATTTAACGTTTGGTCTTGTAGATTAAAAAAAAATTCAAAAATGGTAGAATAAATCAATAAAATAAAGGATAAAGAAAATAAATTTGTATAATAATTTAGCAATTTTATAAAACAGTTCATTAAGCAAGTAAAAAAGGAATAAAAACAAACGGAAAGGGTAAAAGCAATTTTTTAGAGTATAGAAAATGAGTAGAAGTTTTTTAAAGTGATGCCAACTTTAAGGATGAGTGTTTGAAAAAGACACGAGTCATAGGATTTTATTATACTAAATCATACCATATTTAACGAGAGTAGTTGTTTCAAACTGATTGATGTAACCTACATAAGTTTGAAGTTTAAACAGTGACATATGTCTCATTTCAAACTGTTGACATATGTTAAGCGAAACATCTGATATAAATTGGTTAGATCTTAAAAAATAATAATCCTTTTAAAAGTATATTTTGCTTGTCGAGATGTAACAGTGGTATTGGCTGTAGGGTACTGGTGGAGTAAAATGTACCAGTCCAGTGTCCAGTGGAGTAAAATGTACCCTCTGTACCAATTGTCGTAAGAGGTGATCAAGGTACCGGAACTGACAGATGGTGGTATATTCGTCCGAACAAGCGCAACTTAAATTCAACTGCGTGGGGACGGGCAGCAGCATCCTTATCAATTATTATCTTATCTTATATCTTATCCTTACCGTACAAACACGCCTGCCCAACAACTGCCACACTGGGCAGGCGTGTCACCCATAACTATGGGCATAAATCCTCTTATCTCAGGGAGGCCTATGTACAACAGTTGACTTTTTATATGGAATATAATATTAGTTATATAATGGCTGAGTTTAAGTTGGACACTGCGCAGTACTATAGACGTATTAATGTAAAAGCTACTTTAGATATTTTTTTAAAATAATAGTACAATTACTATTTTTTTTCAGATATAGTTTCTGGTTCATTCTTCAGATACAGTGCGTTATCATGATTGTTGTAACTCCATTCTTGTACTCCAACCAGCTTATCAAAGGTTGACTGAATCTGTTGAATTGACTTTACCCACGCATATTTCTCTGTGGTTTCAAAAATACAAGAGCATAATTATGTACATCTGTTAACCTACTTTGAAAGTAACTCAGTCAGTGTTATGCATCTCAAAGGACAAAGCAATTTATCCGGCGCGAGGGAGCGAGACAAGTATCATCATCATCAGTCAGCGCAGACCGGCAATTACTTGTACAGCCCTACAGGACGCGGGACGTGCTGTGGCAGCCCTGATCTACAAGCACTCTCCACTGCTAACTAATAGGGCTCGCTGCGTTTTGTGGCATTGCACTATATAACCGTTTTGGCTTGACATAAAAAGAATTATAAGTTTGCTATAGTAACGCGAACATAAAGCCAAATGTTTTAGCGTTGAATATTTGTTGCCGTGTCGTATCCGCACTGAGAAAGTACCTCCTCCTGTACCAGGGGTCATAAAAGGCGACTGAGGTACTGGAACCGACTGATGGTGGTATATCCATCCAAATAAGTTTAGCTCAAATGCAGCAGGGTGGAGACGAGCAGCAGCAATCCCGTCGCCATGCTACGCTCTGTGATGCACGCTGGGCACACATGGTGACACCATGTGTGCCCAGCGTGGTAATTATGGGCGAATTCCTCTTGTCTTGCAGTAGACATTCTACAGCTGCTTTTATGATTATAATGATAATTTGTTGGTTTAATAGGTACTGGATCATGTTAATATACCTGGTTGTAACCACCAACAGATACTATTTTTATAGTTTTTGACTCCAATAAGTGGGGAAACAAATACGTACGGGCTGGTCATGATGATAGGTTATCATCGTGGACTATAAATTCAATTCAATATTAAATTAAATTACTGTGTAATATTAGGCGTGAGTATTAAGGAACCAAAACGATGACAGTATACCCATAAGTAAAAATTTTCCCTATCTAGGGGTAGTGTCTAGCAGTATAAGTAGAGGGGTGTAATGATTATAAATAAATTTCTTCTAATGACATCCCTAGTTTTTCGTTTAACTTACAAATATGAAGTCAACTTATGAAGTATTTCTCTGACACTTTCTTTCCTGTAAATCAACAATTTGTGTAATAGTACTTAGAGGCTGAGAGTGCGATGCATGTGTGGCAAAGCTTTTTTAGATCGTCCGCATATAAAAAGGTCAGGGTCTGTTAGAGTTACAAACTGCGTGACTAAATCTTTGACTTAATTATTTAATAGTTTGTTGGGTTCAGTTTTTTTTATATTTTTTTATTAATTGTCACATATGGAAAAAATATGTATTTTATAATAATATAAACTACGTGACTAAACTTAACCCAAGAAAAATACCAATAGATATACAAGTATTGTATAAATTTTTCTATGTTTAACTTTTTTGCCAACAGTCCATAGTTTCACCTTACCCTGTCATCAATTCTATAAAGCAATTTTGCTAAGTGAAAATGCATTCCAGCAGTAACTTGAAACGAAAACATGTTAGTGGATTGAAATATAAATGAATAGAATGGAAGGTGAAGTCTATGACTGGATTGGAAATAAAAAAAAGGTTGTAGCTTTGATTTCCACCAAAAAATCGCGGGGTTGCTATGTCTACGAAAAGTATGTTATAACATACCCCATGTTTTGTTTAGAATTCTACTGGTATTTTTTGTTCGTCATTGTCCTTACTTATTCATACAAAAAAAATATTACTTTTATGGTTTGATGTATTTAAAAACCGTTTTTTTTATTTATTTAAACTATATTTTATTTGCAGTATTTCAATTTGATTTATTTTTAGATAATTTGATCTATATGAGTACTTTAGATAGTAATTTGATGGATGGTAAGCATGCGCAGGCTGCGTGGTCTCACTTGCGCTTAAATAGAGAAATTTCTTTCATCCTGAGAATCCCGATCAGGATAATAAGATAATCTTATCGAAATATCGTATTGGCACAGATTTTTAATTTGTTTTCAATAAAATATTTCCATCTAAAATTAGTCAAAATTGACTTCGATTGATTCGATTACAAAAAAAAACATGTACCTAAAACTCATACTAATACAAATTATATAAAAAATACATAGTTTAAGCAAAAAAAATGCGATTATTCTAACTAACCAAAAAAGTTTTACTAAATCCAATTATCCTTAATTAATTTCGTTTAGGATATTAGCATTTATTTTGATATCTGTGCTCAGTGGTGAGAGCCTGTGAAATGACTGGGTAATGTGATATAAAATTTTAAGTCATAAGGTTGGTGACGCGCTAGTAATATGATTTGACGGTCCTTAGAATAGGATGTTGCTTATCATCACTTTGACCGTAATTCTATTTGGTAGTAATTAATTAAAAAAATATATTATAGATTAAAAAAATATAAATTAAAGTAACGTAACCAACGTTTTAATAATCGTTGCCAGAGCTAACTTCATCTTAACTTCCGCATTACCTTTTATATTATAAGCTAAGAAAACAAAAAAATATGTTGGCGGCAATATTTAGCAAAATCTTTTGTCAGATACAATCAACAAACAAGCAAGTTCTGCGAAATATTAAGCATCACGGCAGAGTGTAAACCCTCGTATTTTCACAAAAGTATCGCAAACGCGTTGCCAACCTTGAAGTTATAATGTCACATTACATAGTAATTTTACTGCATCTACTATTTGGCGGTATAAATAGGTGAGTAAGGTTCCAAAGCAGACGATCTTTGTATGATCTTCCTCTTGTTTTAAAATCATCAAATAAATAAGTAAGTATATAAAGATATTTTAAAATGTGCGATATATGGAAGTAAACAATATGTTAACGTTTACGCCATGTTGTTTTAAATTATACAGATTGTAGCAAAATAATGATAATGAAATTACTGCTAGTTTTCAATAACGTTTGACACTTCAATTAATACGTCATTTGATGAACTATCGGGATAAATTATCGGGAACTTAATTTAGTTTGTTATTCGTCCTCGTGTTACATATGAACGAATTGTAAACATTATGCGAAAGAATACTCTTTCCCTGATATAAAAACGCAAATGGAAGTGCAGATGAAGTCCCGTTAATATAATAATAATAATAATCCAATAACAACACCAACATAGACATGACCAAGTAGCTGCAATAGTTCACCGACCACCAACCACCAAGCTCACGATAATAATTTCATCTTAGAAAAAGTACCATTATACAAATATACACCTGGATAGATAAAACACTTGTATTATGAACCATAGATTTCCATACAAGAGAATGGAAGTCTTCAAATTTACTGGAATAGAACTATCATAACAGATAAGACAATATGTAATAGACCTGATAATTACCTTATATAATAAATAAAACAAAAATAGTGTACACATTTTGCAGTACTCAACACACAGAATCTATCATCCACACATATAAAAAAACTAAGCAAATATAAAGACCTGACCATTTAGCTCAACAATTAATGGCGGGCAGAAACAGTAATCACAATTCAAATAATTTTGACCTCAACAGGTACAACTTCTAAAACATTACTTGACCGATTAGAAGTTTTAAAGTTTAGGGTATTTCACAGAAAGTGGTTACTTTAAACACTTGTAGAATTGTTAAAAAATGTCTGTCTGTTAGTTCATTTAGCGCTTGGCCAAAAGTCCGCAAGAATGTCAATTTTATCTTAATATAATAATATAAATGTTTATCCCAGGTGGGATCGATCCCACTATCCTTGGCGCACAAAATAGGACCACTACCATCTGCGCCATCGGGCCGCTCAAGAGAGATAGATTAATATGAAAAATAAAAAGAATAATATTGTCGTAGTCCTTAATACAGAACAAAATAACACGAGCATTAGAAATAGTATTACCTGTCTGTCAGGGGCATTTTTCTGCCAAAATGCAGCGATTTTTATCTAGACTAGAGAACAATTTCAACTCTGTACCTTATGACAACAGGGAATACACAAAATAATTATGTACGTTAGAAGTGACTTAGTATCACAACCAGTATAGAAATATATCCATATACAAAAGCGTATGTAATTTAAATAAAAAAAGGTGGAGATGGATAGCCAGCGTGTCTATCGCAAAGATACTGCGATTACCGTCATAACAGCTCAGAGAGGCATTTACAGGCAACATATCTAAATATCTTGAGGCGGTCAACATTAGACCATAAAGGTCGTTTGTATTTGTACCTCATTCTTACCTATTTGCACTGCCAAATAGCAATGCAATTACTGTGTTCCGGTTTAAAAGTTGAGAATGGCAGTGAAATTACTGGGTAATGTGATATAATATCTTGTATGTCATCCTTATCTTATAAAAAAAAGGAAATGGATCTTTGGCCTGACACAACAACATATCTAGATGGCATAATAAGAAATGTATACTTGTTTGTCGCCTAAGCTATAACGTACAGAGAGATGCTTAACCTCAATTAAAGGAAAGATTTCGTTTTTTTATTGTACAGCTGATGTTTATACATAATCGGATTGAATCGCAGGCATGTGGTAGAAATATATTTTTTTTTCAGCAATCAAATATAGTTTTCTGTTTTTTCGTTTTTTAAATCGTGATTTCACACCAGGAGAAAATTTGATTTGTGCCAAATCAAATAACGGATGTATTTAATATTTCTATAGCGTACATGTAACAAAGTTTAAAATTTCCAGCAGTTAGCGCATCCCGCACCGGAACATTATTACAAAACGAGTTATGTATTCGAAAAGGACGGACACGTTCCGTTTCACGCTCGAGCTGTCTTATTCTCCTAATTTTCCGCTGTAATAACTTGAAATTATTCCGGTGGCTGCGTCGGTAGGAGCGCAATATTGTTATAAACGAGTCCCGACTAGCGTTGTTTAGTTAAGATATAATTTTGCCAAAAATAAGAACGTTCCGTTCCTATTGCGGCTTACCAAAACGGTAATGGCTTTTTGGGAATGGAAATGATAAGATTCTTTAATTACATTCTAAATGTTTTATGATTTATCGTGATATTTTATATTTTATATATCGTGTGTGTTTTTATAAATATTGTATCTAGAGGTACGCATTGAAAATTTTAAAACTTATATTATTGAAGCTTTACTTGAAAAAAAATTCAACTTGTCTTGTCAAGGTTTCAGGCAGGACTCGAACCTGCATATTCCCCTTGCCCGGTGACTACCTACTATTGTGCTACCGAGAACTTAGTAGACAGGTTGATTTTTTTGTGCTGTTATTTTTATGTTGAAAGTTAGGTTTGAGATGATAATTCTGCTTGCCATCCCCAATTAGTCACATTCAGATTACCATCTACTGGCTGAGATCCTCGGCCACCTCTTACCCTCTTGGTGGTGGTCAGGATGTGCTGTTCTATCATAACAAGCAATGGTAAACTTTAACAATAAAATGACTACTTATTTCTTAAACTTTAGAAAAATATATTTTGCCTTTTTGCATTGTTGCGATTTCTCATGACGAAGCAATGCCTTGCGATTCATATTAATAAATAAATTTTCTCAACATATCATACATTGACCAAACTCTTTGTTAAGTAGCTTAAAAAGCTCGTGTTACACCATAACTGAGAAATTAAAATTATACTACTTAATTAATCAATTTAATCAAATAATCAAATTAATCAATTTAAACACCTAGATACGGATTAAACACAAATATTATAATATAAATATTTGACTGCGGCAGAAGTTAAACCCACGGTCACAAGATAGAATCACTACCACGGTTTACCACCAATTACAGGCAAATTACTTATTTCTTGGGGATGCCTATGTTTAGCCATGGACGTTCTACGACTGCTACAACCATGAGATAGAAACATTATGATAATACTTGCTTTTCGCTTAAGAGAAACAATAATAAAGCTGCAATACATTTTTTTGTAAATTAGGAAGAGAATACATGTGTGTTAGAGTATATATATAGTTTTAATTAACAATATGTAAATAAACTCTTCATTTAGTTAGTATTCGATGACATAACTCCCTTCAAACACATTGTGCTGATTAAATTTACATTCAGCTGATAAACGTGATCGGAACTAGTCGCTTCATGTTATAACAACACCCATGAGCGAAATTTATGACCGCGATGAATATTAATGCGAGAGTAAACGTATCGGATTGTAATATCTGTCCGTTTGATATTAATGATAAATGATTATAACATTATGGTTGTAAACGCCAATTATTTTTATTTAATGCGCCTATAAAGTACACTTATTTTTATTAACCACTATAGTCGTGTTAAACTCGAATACTATTGAACGGAAATTCCCACAATTTTGGCTAGGGGATGGAAGTAATTGAGAAAATTTACTAATTTATTAAATGCATTACCTGGAGTAGAACGAGCATAGAAAAAATTATTCTTGCTATAAAAACAATGGTTTAAAATAAAAAAAAAATTGTATACGGACTCGCTTATTGAGTATTTTGTAGGTATGTCTGAGCATAATTTCGTACTTTTTTTAAAGACAGTAACAAAAATAAAAGAAAGGTTTGCCAAATTTCGTAGTTCTAGGTTCACGGGAAGCACCTAATAAATTTCGGTATCTTTTTTTTAAGTTAACTTAAAATTTTAGGATTATAGAGGCTATTGATTTTAGTTTAAGGTTTTTATTTCATCTTTCACATATTTTTGAGATAAAAAACAGACAGACATAAAGATGACATTGTGGTCTATGGGGGTTCTTTTTTAAACAAAAGAAGTTAATAGATAGATTAAAACTGAGTGCGGAGTAAAAAACAATAACATTCTCAGTCTCACGAGTGTATTTATTATGAAACAGCTAAAACCATTCAAAGGATATCTTAAGATACCAACATGGGAATTAATGGATAACTAAGTCACAATCGGATAATCCGTATTGATAATAAATATGGGGAATACGAGCAGTTGGGTTGAAGTGACAATGGTCCGGCTTTTCACTTACATGTACAGTACAATTTTTTTATATAGTTTTGATATTGACTTACACATGGTAAACCATATTATCTCAATATTAACGAGTTGATCCGAAATTTTGTCTTAACTATACCAATTTTTATCATAAAAAAATATTAAGAATGAAAATAGGGATATAAACTATACATATATAGTAGTAGGTATAAAACGACCTAGGTGAACATAACTTAACCAGGTAGAATAGGTATTAGGGAAGGGCCAGGTCAGAAGTACCAAGAATAAACCAGCGTTCAAAAAAGGAATAATACAATTACTCGTAGCGTAGCGTAGGGAAGCGAGAAAGGTATGCCAAGATCGTAACAAGTAGAGATTTACACATAGTCTCTGTTTACCGCGATGGGACACAGGCGTGATGTATGTATGTATGTTAGCTTTCCAATCTCTCGGCTAGATTAATCTATACACAGTAAGCAAAATATTATTAAAATGAGTATCAGTGTTTTAGAAGTTTATTTCAGACAAATACCGTGACACAAATTTTTATGTATTGAGATTAATACGTGTCGTGAAAAGTTTCATCTTTTTTAAGGAAATTGCACGAATAGATTAACGTAAATTTATAAATCATGAATCTATTTATTTTAACTGCATTAAGAATACTTTTAATTCATTAATATAAACGTAACACACACTGTCATACTTAAATAAAATAAATATTAATTGACTTTTGAATGTCTAGCTGATAATGAAAGAGATTTTAATAAATGTAATGGATAATAGTCGAATTTCGACCAACGAATGAACATTAATGTTATATACATCGACATATTGCAAATAAAAATAAGTCAAAACTGTACAACAATCGGGTAACAGATGTTTGAGGTATACCAACGCTAACAAATTTAATAAATGGAACACATAATTTTAAACTGAACAATGAAAAGTATGCAAAGTAAGAAATTTCAACAATGTACTAGAAAAGTTTTTAATATCTAAATCAGATCTAAAATATAATTTCATAAAAGTTTTAACATATTTAAAACAACTCAAATCGCAATGTTATATTCCAGTCAGAAGGGTGAGAGATACAGTGAAATTACTGGATAATGTGACATAATATTATCAAGTCACAAGGTTGGCAACGCGTTATTAATATCCTTGTGATATTATAAGCATCTATAGGTTACAGTGACACTTACTTAGACTGAATGATTTTTTGACCTGGTCTAATAACAAACAAAAAATAACGCAACGCCACGCGCGCAATTCCCGTTCCTTTGAGAATAATAAATAATTATAGTAGCCTAAATTACTTCTTACATGAAGTAGGTCTTACACAAAGGTCATCTGCATTGGTATTTTACTCGCACTTATTTTTAAAACTTACTTTATTTACTTCATTTTTACCGCCAAATAATTTGTATATTTGTAATAATAGTGTTTGGTGGAAGTGAAATTACTAGTAATTGCTAGTTAACTTCAATTTTATTTATACATGTAAATATATAGATAAATAACTTTAAAGTTTTAAGTTGTCGTTTGCTGAAAAATAAGAATTCCTGTCCTCCGTAGAAATGGAACGGAATTGACCGACAGACGGCGACCACTTAATACTTTACTGGGTTCCTTGGGGATTCCTAGTATAGTATGATAAAAGCCGTGATTGAACAATTTCAAAGTTATTATCGCAGACTGCTTATAAAAGATCGTTATGTGGTCTACTTACACATTATCTTTACCGTTCCAAAAATCATTGACAAAAGGATTTATAGTGTATTTTCACAAAAAAAATTAGTGATCAAGAGCAATACTAATAATAATTATATTAAAAAAAACATCCCGTATATCGATTTGACTTAAAGATAATTCAATCAAAGAACATATGTTATTGATATCAGGTAACAGAAGAGTCTTATATATAATACTTAAATACATATTTTAACAACCAGACACGAAACAAACACAATCATAATGGATGAATATCGAGCCCACGACCCTTGGCGCTTTAGAAATGATCACTGACATCATTTCCATTGGGCCCGTCAGTTAGCTGCATTGGCTCTTAGTTTCACTAATGTATAAAATCAATCCGTACTTTGTTGATTTACAAAAGTGAACTAAGAGAAACTACATAAATATTATGAACAGCGTTCTATGGTTTCACCCGCGTGGTTTCATTTTCCATAAAAATAATAAATCCAATGAAATTAGTAAATTACTCTTAATAACAATAGTTATTCACAGCCGAGAAGTACCTGCAGATTAGTGCCTCCCTCTAAACCATGTGTAAGAGGTGACTAAGACACCAGAACCGACAGATGGCGGTATTTATTTATTTATTTAACTTTATTACACAAAATGTACAAATGGCGGACTTAACGCCAGATGGCATTATCTGCCAGTCAACCATTACACGAAATAGAAAAAATATATATAGTGGTACAGACAAAACATATACAAAATAAATAAACATGACACATATTTTTATAAATAAACGCAATAAATGCATATGATATAATATATATGTATATAACGTACATCAGAAATAGGATTATAAAGTTAGAGAAGCAGAATCAGTAAATAAAGTTTGGAGACAGCGTTTCAGGATAAATTTGTTTGTATATCCATTCGAAACAGTGTAGCTCAAATGCAGAGGGTGGGGATGGGCAGCAGTATCCCCGTCGCGAAATCTGCGCTCTGCGATTGCCAACACGCTTGCCCAGCACGGCAACAGGAAAAATTCTCCCCTTCTTGGGGTGGCCTATGTCCAATAATGGACTTCCAATGGCTGTAATGATGATGATAATGATTTACATTACCAATAGGCATATTGGCAATCACTATTATTAGGAACTTTTTACCCCAAATATAATATTGTATTTGAATAACTTTGGAAATTCGAGAACTTTTATAAAAACTTTGCCTTTTACCAGAAGGTAAAGGTACGATGTAAAAAAAATATTTTACTCTTATTTCATGACTTTTAATGATTAACCCTCATACTGAATTTCGTTAGAATAACTTCGAAAACGGCAAAATTTTGTACCCACTTTAACCCCTGGTGAATTTACTAAAATCCTTCTAAGTGCTTCCCTAGATTATCAAATATTTTTTTTACTGGAATTCCCCTGTGCAAAATGTGTAGTTTGTAATCCTAATAAATTTAGTATTTGCGTCGTAATGTCAGTCAGTCAGCTAACTTCTTATTTTATATAGATATTTTATATTTTATATTTTACATAGATATAAGATTTTAGTCATAATCATCATTTTGTCAGCCGTTGGACAATATCATGTTAGATTTATATCCAACATAATATTGTCTAATCCAATGTTATTGTATTATTCACCAGGAATGGAGATCTTTGCCCACAATTGTGTGGCAATCGTAGAACGTAGTTTCGCAACGGAAACACAGCTGCCCATCCCCATCCCATCCACATTTGAGCTGCTCTGGTACTGGTCAAGTAACTCAATTTTGATGAAACTCAGTTGACACGAATAAACATCCTTAAGACAAAAGTTGAAAACCTAGTACTACAAATGCGAAAACTTGCGCTTTACGCTTTATTCGGCGCATCAAAGTTAATGAAATTTGTCATGCAAGGAGTTTGAATCATCATCACCAGCCATTGGAAGTCCACTGCTGGACATAAAATGGCTCTCCAAAAAAGGAGGTATTTTGCCTATAATTGTCGTTCTGGGAAAGCGGGGTGGCAATCGTAGAGCGCAGCAATCACGACGGACATGTTGCTTCCCATCCTCGCCCTGTGCATTTGAGCTGCACTGTTTCGGATGGTTATACCGCCATGTCTCGGTTCTGGTATCTTAGTTGCATCTTACGCCACTTAGTGCAGTAGAAGGTACTATTCTATTCTGCCGGTACCTCACGGCACTGTATAAATGTGAGCTAGAAAATAAAATACTTTTTAAACTGAGCAAAGTAGGTATATATAGAAGTCCACACAGATAAAGTTGCAAACATCCGTGCGTGGTGATATCGAATAATAAATCGATCTCCGTATTTAGATAGTTATATGCGACTCAAAACATTGTTTTTTTGGAAAACTAAGAAACATTTTATTTTTATAATATAATTCATTTTTAGATTCCATTTTTCTTTTAACCCCAGGTAGGAATACAGTTTGCATGATGTATACGTTACCCCAGTCTATAGACGCTCATAACATCACAAGCCAACCTTGTGATTTGAAGATATTTTGTCACAATATCCAGTAATTTTACCGTCCCTCTCAAACCAGCACACATCCACATAAACACAGAGTATTACTACACAGTGTGTTGTTGTGTAGTGATTTTTATTAATTTTGAATTAAGAATACAACCATACGGTCCGTTTGTAGGTTAACGCGACCGAGGGTTATATACTCGTGTCATCAAAATGATATCACTAGCGTATCGCAAACCATGTAAACTGAAGATATTATATCATATTTACCCAGTAATTTCAATGCTTTTCTCATCTTTTAAACTGGAAGCAATACAAATACTGATATTTAACGATAGAAATAGGTACGAGTGATATTACCGCACTCTCACCTACAGACTACCTTTGTAAGAGGTCTATCTCATGTGTATACAAGGCCTAAGTCTATAGATTTCCAATGTAAAAACAATAAACTCAAGCGTTAGGCCAACAAGAGTATAATATGTGAAAGTAAATATTAAAGCGAAGGACGTTGACCCCGAAATACATGGGCTGAATAATTCTAGAGATGTTTTAATCAGTAGATAATGTTTGTTTCGCTCATCTCTGAAACAGCAATTGTGTATGCATAGATGATGACAAATAAAATGTTCGACCATCGAAATAAATAAAAATCAATAGCAATTGCTTAACTCAAATATCTTTTGCGATAGGTAATACTTACGAGTTTATTGATAAAATGTTCTCGTTTTATTAATGGAGCACAAATATTTAAATGTATTTAGAGTAAGTCAACATAGATTTGTCAGATTACTGTAGCTATTAGTGATTGCGTATGGTGGTGAAACTGAAAAAGTTCATTGGAACCTTCTCCAAAAATAAAAAAATATGATAAATAAATTTAGGCAATAAGTGATATTAGTAAGTCAATTCCCACAACATCTCAGACATTACATACTTAACTGACTCCGTTGTGTGCCACTTAAAGCACTTGTGTTACGGACGCCAAAAAACAGAGGAATTACAAATATAAATTAAATTAAATATATATATTTAATACCCAGACACAGAACGAACACAAATATCATCATATAAATATTTGCTCAGAGTGGGAATCGAACCCACGACCCCTGGTGCACAAAATAGGATCACTATCATCTGCGCCATCGAGCCCGTCATAAGTTATAGTTCGTTACATTATATATTCATGGGCGAGTTATGGAGAACAAAATAATATACGTTTTAAAAAAGTTTAATTTTGTAATAAATTATTAAATAACTCAAATGCAATTAATACCCTTGCATGGGGAATGAGGGATGCAAATTTTTATATTATGTATAATAATCTGAATAAGATGCGTCATCGATCTTTTTCTTATTTATTATAAAAAGATAAGTATGTCAAAGCCTTTTTTTGATAACTACTATTGAAGAAGCCTATAGATTTGACTTAAATCGATGAAGTTTTAGAGTTAGGAAAGCAATTCAGACCAACTTTCATTTTATATTTAATTTAAATACTTACACAGCTTACGGTAACTGTTATCAATAGAGACAACAATGTTATTTATGATTTTTTAAATTTGTGTTATACTTCTTTCACTTACCTGTTCTATTATAGAATATATATGTATATATTTTGAGTCTAAAAAAGCAATGAAATCTCAAAGTTGAATAAAAAAACTACGAATGAGTTTCCTTCACATTTCAAATAATTAAGCTATTAATCTATTCTATCTATAGCCATCTAAGTTTTAAAACATTATAAATGTAACATTTGCATTCACATACGTTCAACATTTATCGTATGGCTACTGTTATCAAAAGTGACTACAATTTTAAGTCTTTGTGTATGTTTGACGGTGTCATATTTTGAAATTATTTAACATTGACTTCACAACTAGATCGTATCTACAACAATCCTTTGTTTCAAACATACCAAAACAATTGACAATCGGTAATGTCTCCCATTTGTATCCCGTAATCAGGTTGGAAGTAAAGCACCATGCAAAACAAACCATTGAATTGTCAGTGGCAAACTGTTTGAAATCACGAGTCGCGTCCATGTTTAACACGCGTAATTTAAACGCAATTTGATGTCGGGCCGTCGACATGGCATCAATTGTTTCTTTGTTCGATTTCACGCCGACATTGCTGGTAAATTTCAGAAAGGGTTCCAATTCCAATTGATATCAACTCCTTTTTTCGATAAAACCAATAAAATACCTTTTTTATCTTCGGTTTAAACTTTGTTTTTAACGAAACCAGGATCCCTTCAGCACAATCACCCTGGGGTCTCTTTTATTCTGTTTTTTATACATTCCTAATAATCTTACTAGAGATTACATTATAATCTTACTATTACGTCGTCTGCATTAGTACCTCACTCTCACCTATTTCTACCGCCAACTATTAGTGTTTCTATTGCTGTTCCAGTGTAAAGGGTGAGAGAAGCAATAAAATTTCTTGGTAAATATGATATAGTAACTTCAGTTTACAAGGTTTGCGATACGCTAGTGATATTTATGTGATGACACGAGTCTGTAGGCCTCGGTTGCGTTAACCATCAAACGGACCGTATGGTTGTATTCTGACATCAAAATTAATGAAAATCAAATTGCCATAAAGTGCCCGCTTTCTATAAATAAGAAGATAAAATAGGTTTTTTTGACCAAAGTGGCTACATTAGGTAAGCTGAGCGTACCTTCGAAATACCTGGTAAAGAAGTAACTATTTTAATCCCCTACTTATTAACTGCATTAGTCTTTATGACAACGTAAAATAGGAAAATCAATACATGTATAAAGTACAGAAGTTTTATTTCGGTATTAAAGTTCATTTGTGAATACGCGACTTAATTTAAATTTGATTAATGATATTCGCTTGCATCCTATAAAAAAGTATCCTCTGGCTCGGAAGTTTCTGCTTTCTGCTTTTGTTTTAACTAGTAAACAATAGTCGTCGATATTTTAAATTGATAGTTAACAAAAACTCTAAGACTTATTTTTTTGTATATGTGCATTAATGTAGAATCATATAAAACAATTCTTATTTTAAGAGTTATTACTTAAATATTTTATATCACCAAAAAAATCCAATAATCAATCGATTAGGAATACATCCATGGTATCATAAAACGATTGATTTGCATTTATTCTTAGTCTGTGTTAAAATGTGTCGCTATGATACCTAACTAGTATTATACAAATAGTATTTATTGCCTTTATGTTGACCGTCTTAATTTAGAATAGTGAAAAGGCAGATTATAGGTGTTAAAATATTTTCAGGAGCTCAAATATTCTGTACAAACTGACAAAGCTTAAAAGGTTGTCGGTAAATAGTCTATTGGTTCAATTTCAGTAATAGGCACTTAATCTTCATTTAAAATGCTTGCCTCATTTGCTAAAGTAATCGGTGATGCTGGGTATCCTGGCTACCACGTTTTCGAACATCTGCTAACTTTCATTTAAGAGTGGAGGTAAAATTTAGCGTTCAGGTGTAATGATAATGTTTACGTTTGTTACAGATTTAACAGCAAGGCTTTAATTCGATAGACGTAATATTAATATTAATAATAAAATGCTAGTTATAATTTATTTTATTAGATTCAAACAGCAGTACGCTAAGGGATAAAATACCCTAGAGGATAAAATAGGGGCTGCAATTTTGTATGAAAAATTTAATTAGCAACGATTTTGTTAAATCTTTCATGGTCTATTAGAATTTGGAGTCTTTTATTTTATTTCTACCATAGAAACTATAGCTTTAAAGTTTCTATGGTCGAAATAAAATAAAATTTTCATAAAACGATAAGTAATTACAAAATAATCAATCAAGTAATATGTAAACTTTATTTACTATTCCACTATTTTTGAGTAATACAACTTTCGATATGTTGAAAATCCAGAAATAAATATATAAAAATAATTTAATATCATCAAGATATAGGCTTACAAAATGACAACAACAGTTACGTTCTAGTATGTTCGATAAACTAACACTCAACAATTTAGGGGTGAGACTGTTTTGTTCGATACGTACAACTACTACTGACTTTACATATGTACAAGACGTAAATACTTGAATACTTACTTATTGTTAAAAATCTGATAATATGCAAAAATATTTAATTAACTTAATAATCTTTTCTACAAGTTTGACTATTTATTTTTATATTGTACTACATGTACATGTCATTGTCTTTTTTCTGAGTTCTTATTTTGAACTTTCCACATTTGTTTACTTGCTTGATTTAATCAAGTGATTTATCTTACTCTGGCTAAAACACTGTAATACATATTTACTCTTACTTGTTCTGGTTTCCAAAACTTTGAAAGAAATGAATATTAGTTACATATTTAAAATGGAAAATATAGTGAACTCATAAAGCAATGCAACCTTGCTTTTTTTCTATGTGTAATATTAGCCTGAAGATTTATTAATATACATTTTTTTTACCTACACAAAATATGATATTTGCAAGATATATATAAGCTACTTGTATCGTTTAATAATTATTGCCTCTTTTATTTTTTGTAAGAGGGATCGACAGTTATAAAACGGCTTAGTGCTTCATATAATAGTACATAATTTATTGAGTACCTACAATAAGAAACAA
The DNA here is from genome assembly GCA_020976665.1 of Heortia vitessoides. Lineage (NCBI taxonomy): Eukaryota > Metazoa > Arthropoda > Insecta > Lepidoptera > Crambidae > Heortia > Heortia vitessoides. The sequence goes on from JACJUM010002543.1 coordinate 14,557,002, forward strand.
CTTTTTGAAGTCAGATTTCTGGTTTTTTTTTTATTTAAGGCCCGAGAAAGATTTTTTATTGTTATAACTATACAACAAGTACAGTACTTTAGTAGAGCCTGCTTATAATTACATCAAAGAAAAATGAGAAACTAGTCATGTGTTTTTTTTAACAACAAAATTTTCAACGACACCAAAAAAATACTATATTCCTCGTTGAAACATCCAACGCACTTGCTGACGTTTTAGAAGGAAATGGGATGAGGTACCGAAGTGATTATCACAGAAAGAATCTAAAAAACGAGTCACTTACCATAATTGGACATAATTTATTAACGAGGATGTGAAAATGAGATAAGATATAAGGTGAATTAGAACATCCAACTACCTGAGCAGGCAATCTGTATTTGAATGTCGTTCTATATGCCATAAATCAGTTTATACGACGTGAATTACAAAGGTCTTCTAAATCATACCTCAAAGTGTGAACTTTTAACATTTCTAATACAGCTAACAAGAATACTGTCCGCATGATGATCACCGTACCTTGTGATCATTAAAAAATATCACAAACGCGTCTCGAATCTTGTGATTCAATGATATTATCTATTTTTTACTCAGATATATTATATATTAGGTGCCTATAAGAACAGGCTAGACCTAGTTTAGGTACCTAAGTATTAAAAATGTATTTTAGTTTAAGTTACCTTTTGTTGTTGAATAAAGTTATTATTATTATTATTATTATTATACATTTTCAGCCTACTATATGGAACAAATGAATGAACATGAGAGTGAGGTACAAAAAGATAACCAAATAGAGGAATATATGACATTTGTAAGATGTCTTTCTCCAAGTATTAACTTCTACCGCCAAAAAGCATCGCGTATCTATGTTCCAGCTAGTTGGGTGGGAGAGGGACAGTCAAATAACAGGTTAATTATGTAATATTTCTAGGATATTCTAGTAGTATAAAAATAATAAAATTAAAATATTCAATTTGTTTATGTAGAGTAACAAAATGGAAATGGGAGGATTATATGTTGTGTTTATTATGTATCGCATTTCTATTTTTGAGTTTGATGCGTGGGAGAGGGACAGTGTAATAAATAATAAAATAAAAATGCTCAATTGCAAAAAGAAAATGCGAGGATTATTTGTTATTTGCAATCATAATTATAAAAAATATGACAAATATATGTATATATACTCGTATATATATATAGTTACTACTATAAAACGATTTCGTTTATACAAATTGAATAAAAATGTATGACAAGCAGTATTTTATCCATTACCGGTTTTACGGTGCATGTCTGAACAAAGGCGTCCTTTATTAAAATCTTGTCTTCCATTCTGAAAGCTTTAACCGACCTTTAATTTAAAATGATATAAAGATATGGTATATTCATTTTTAAATTAAGTTTAATGACATTCAAAACCCTTTTACAAATGACGAGATAAAACATTTAAACTTTTAATTTATTAATTATTTAATGTCTCTACATTCTGAGATTTAACTATTGAATTGAGAACTCTTTAACAAAAACGCTATAGGTACTCTTTTTACCGAACATATCAAATTTTAACTCCGACTCCGAGATAAGTCGCTTAATGCATTTGTATTACGAATATCATACAATAAATTAGTCACAAATATACTTATATATACTTGTCCTAAGCCTTGGTGAGGCTCGGACCTACATCCTTGACGTACAATATAAGAACACTAACGAATGCGCCATCTAGCTTGTTCACTTGATGGAAACAACCATGGTTAAATTAAATTGGTAAACTTTGGTACTAATACCATAGTAATAGCAGTTTGAAAACAGAAGAAGCTGTATGTTCATAAACATAAACACACATTGTAACTTGTAGTATTGTATATAGTTTTTAATGTCAGTTCATCATATCAGCAGTAAGATGTCCATTGCCAGACATAAAATATTTTTTTTATATATCCAGTTCGACAAATTAGCAAATAGTCCACGTGATAGTAAGCATTACCGCCGCCTGTAAACTTTCCTGACATCACAAGGATATTACTCGCGCGTTACTAACCTTGTCACTTGAAGATTTTCTGTCAAAATAGCCAGTTAATTCAGTGCTTCTCTCATCCTTCAAACTAGATCACAGAAATGCAAACACTACTATTGGCCGATAGAAATAGGTGAGAGTGAGGGACCAAAGCAGACGGTCTTTGTATAGTGTCTACCTCATGTAATCTTCATGAATATCTAAGAGATTAATAGTTTCGATATTCTTTCTTATATTTGTCACGTATAGCGTGGTTACGATCGCAGAGCGTAGGTACGTCATGACGATGCTGTTGTCTTAGTTTCCTCCCACAACACCTGGTACTGTTATAGTCCTGCAGATACCCCCCACTTAAATACGAATGTATTCCACATTTATGGAGTTGTATAATTTTTTTACGAAGCCTTAACTCACCAAGCAATTGAAATGTCAGGTCATGTCAAGATCAATTACTGAATGATAATGACTTTAGGCCCAGAAATATCAAATGTTTAGCTGAATCATGCTAAACTATATAAATAAAGGGTTTGAACCTTCCACTCTGAATGAACAAATATTTATTTTATGAAGACTTTGCGACTCTGTTTATTGCCCATTACGTGAAATAAGGGCTCGTAAATTCTTACAAAGGTGTAATGGGCTATAATTTGCATTGTATATTTTAAGAATATATCTAAATGGTTATTTATTGAGACTATAATGGTAGTTTTAGCAAGTATGCACTAATTTAAAGATTAATACGGGCAGTGCTTTGTTAAAGTTATTTACAAACTTCATAATTTATCCGTTTTGTGCTTATTATCAGATATTTATTGTTTAATTAATTTACATATACATATTATTTCTCAATAATTGTCATGAATCAATCTTGTTATATTCTATTTTTATTCTATATTACCAATTAGTACCGCAAAAAAATTACCTGTGGATTAGAATAGTACCTCCCTCTATACCAGGTGTCATCAAAAGCGACTGAGGTACTGGAACCGAGAGATGGCAGTAAATCCATCTGAAACAGCTCAGCTTAAATACTACAGAGTCAGAAGTTGCGCTTTGCAATTGCCGCCATCTCTACCCAGTAAAGCAATTATGGACAAAAATACTCTATAGCTGATATGTAGATAATGATAGTAATAACTAGTTATCATCATAGATAATTAAATTATTAGAGATATTATAGAGAAGATATCGCAATCAAAGTTGTTATATGCATCTTTAGTTATTGAGTTTTTCCTATTTAAATTAAACATATTACTGCACAATACACAATAACATGAACGAGGTATGTAACTGGCAAGAACATCAGCTTTTATTGTTATGATGATTTTACGGTCGCTCATTACGTAATGTTAATCAGAGATCGAACAATCTGTCTGTTGTGACGTTTTTTTAAAGTATAAATTTTACGCTTTAATAATAATAGTTACTAGCAAATAATGGAAATAAAAACTTTTTGGAAACTAGTGAGCGTGACTTGTTTCTTCATTAGAAATAACAGAATAATAATGCACTATTAATTTAAATACTATTGTAAATTTTGGACGCCTTAATTGATATGATTATTTAGAAAAAGTTAACAGAAGTTTTTATCACTAGTTTCATTCATTATAACTGCGGTTTCATCCAAGTTGTTTCCGTTTTCATAAATATATATTGATGAAATATTAATGACTCTACAGTTTTTAGTTAATTTGTAACAAATGTACAAGTTTAGTGAATATTATTTTTGTTACGCGGTGAAGATAAAACTCTTATGGTAAAGTTTTTTCTAAATATTTTTTTAATTAAACTAAAGCGGCTAAAAATTTTAAATCTTACCTTTTTATATATAGTTGACCCGAAAGACGTCATGTCTTAACTATCAAATCTCCCAAATTGGACCAAACTGTAGACAGTAAGCAAAAAATTGGAATTGTTTCAGTACGTTAGAAGTTCACCCCGGAAAATAATCGTGACACGAAATTTGTATATTTAAAGATATTAGTTAAGATTTTGTTACAAAACTGAAAATGACTCATCGTATCAGCCGCAAAATATGCACTGCTGGACATAGGCCTTCCTAGAAAAGGGGGCCATAATTGGCAAGCGTGGTGGCAATTGCAGAGCTTAGCTTTGCGTCGATAATGCTGCTGCCACATCGTACCCTGCAACCATCTGAGCAAATGCAACCATTTGAGCTACACAGCTTCGGATGGATGTATGCTATCTGTTTGTTCTGGTACCTTAGTCGCCTTTAAAGATATTTGGTACAGGGGAGGGAAGCTACTCTGCCGGTACCACACGGCTAAAACAATGATTACTGCTACTTAATTTACGTCGGAATTGCGTGCCCCATGTACTTTTTATTGATATCACGCTTGACGAGAACTTTTTTAGGGTCAAAAGTAGCCTATATTTATTGATAGATGAGATGAAAATTTCAATGACATTTCTTGCCGTTTATCCTTATAAAGCAAGAAATGACACACATACAATTTCGCCAATATCCTAATTAATATATGTCGATAGATCGAGTACTCTTCAATGCATTATAAACTTGGACATTGCTTAATTGGCTGTTTGTTGCATCTTTTTTTTTAATTTAAATATCAGTACTTGTTTTCAGTTGTGGGATATCGGAAGAGACAAAATTTTACTTCGGTATCGTAGGAAACGTTAGAACGTAATATAATCCTTTTTTTCTGACGTAGTTAAAATGTGGTACTCAACACCTAGCCAGCGTGGCAATTATGGGTAAAACGTACCAATAATATGATACAAACATTTGTTTACTTGACAGTATAAAATATGGATTGGATCTTATTCAATCAAAAATACCTGTTGTCATTTAAAACAGTTAAAGGATGACAATAATAGTCAGAAATATATAAACGTGTTCAATAATAATCATTATCAATAAAAATTTTCAAAATATTCTTCATATCTATGAAACTAACTCACTCGGAATTTTTAGGTCATGTGTATTTTCCCGATACTTTACCTACTTTTCTTTGTTCTCGAACTTTTCATTTCGAGAGTAATTAAAATGGCCGCATTTTATTTCAGTTAAATAAAATAGAAGACTTCTTTCACAATATTCTCGTATACAAAGGTCCGGCCAAGTGGGTTTACCGCAATGAATAAAGAATGGTACTCAAGGGTCGAGAAATTCGAGATTTAATCAGATGAGGAAGAATGTCGCTGATTAGATAATGTTTTTATGACTTACAAATATAATAGGTCAGTGCTTTTGAATTGATTAACTTATAAATAATAAGCTTAAAGATACCTTCAATATACAACAATATATTTTTATTATCGAAGTGTCTACTTTATTAATAAAATTCATTCTTAATAATGATATTGCGCAAATTGTTTAAAAAAATTGCCAGTGAAATTTCCGTTAAATTTAAAACTGCCATTTGGAAGATCAACCAGAATAAACCTGGATTGACAAGCACATTACGGAGTAATATTTTTTAAAGTATAAATAGTGAAAAAACAACATGGATAAACTTCTATATTAATAAGGTTATCATATCACGTAGTCAGGTTGTAATTTGAAATAGTATTTCTATATATATTTTTGAATATTTTTTAAAGCGGAATACTAACCTCTGCATTGACCCTACTTTGTCGGGATACACATTGTAATTTCATTCACTTTAATTGGAATAGTTTTAATAACATTGTTAGATCTGGAGCTTATGGATATCCTACAAAAATACAAACATTAGGTTCTAAAATTATTCTTATACAAAATTTCCGGTACCATTAATCGGTATAATTACTGACATGACAAACATACAAAAAATATTATCCAATTTACTGTTGTAGTTTTAGAACAACAACAGCAAAAACGTTACTTTAATAATAAAATTATTCTAAAATAGATGACGTTCATTTCGACTTTTAAAACTCTATTGTGTAATTGTAAGAAAAAAATTTCTTTGACGGAATTATAATTAAATGCTTATTTCTTTGATTTTATGATATAACAATTAGGTGAAAAAAGTAAGTCTCACAATTATGTTCTGACTAATTGATGTCAACAATTAATGCTCAATGACTATAGTAATAAAATAATACCTATCTATCATTTTACACAGAATTCAGGCTATATCCGCACTTATGCAAATCCAGACATTATAATGACCATTTTATCAGTTATAGGTATTTGGGATATTTAGATATCACAATGTAAAAATATATCACGCATTTCAAAATCCCTTATAAATTCATAAATAATACTAGTCAATAAAAATGCGTGTGTATGTATACCTACACTAAACACATCTACTACAGAGGTGATATATACACACACAAAACAACCAATAAACAAAATATTTAATCTTTCAATCGCAGTTGCAATTTTAACATTGTCATCATCATCGTGTTTTCAATTTTCTTATACTACTCGCGTGCATCTTTTGCTATGTTACCTAAGATGTCAGTGTTAGAACCAACACGCCTTTATGAACAACCAGTCGTTCCATTTTTGTCACGTTTTCGCTGCCCATAGAAGCATTTCTTGCTTTTCATCTTCAAGCAGCTCAATTGACACTATTTCCAGCTTTCATTTCATTTTCATTTAATATATCCGGCATACTTCCCTCATTTCATTCATCTCTCATAAAAACACTTCCCAGATACTCAAACTTTTTTAGTTGTTTGAATTTCAAGTCTTCGATCACAATTTTATAATTTGTCATACTTTCCTTTTTTCAATCACTGTCACTTTCGTTTTACTTACATTCGTTTTCACTTTCAATAATTTTAATATCCTTTTAATAATTTGTTCATCCAAAAGTTTACAATTTCTTAGAAAGTAAGACAGTGTAAACATACCTTTACGAGGCAATCAGTTTCCGACCTTTCCCGGGCGAGCGAACCCTGATTATCTACAACCAACATCCCGCAAAAACTGACCGCGTTTTGGCCCTAAATTGATATTAATCCACTTTGGAAAGAAAAAAATCTTACACAAACTTCTCTGGCAGCTTCTTAATTAACTGTTAGGCTCCGCTGACGATACCTTTAGGTACCTTATTAATTCCTTAGAATAACTGACTAATTATTTTGTTTGTAACTTCTGTTTTTGTCTTCGGCGGCTTTGTCGAACGCTATGCATACTATGAACGATGGAAAATGTCTTGTGATTAAAACATTGAGAGAAAACAATTTTACTAATCATATTAGTAATGGTCCGCTGGGGGACATACACCTTTCGAAAAAGGAGTATTTTTTACATAATTCGTGCGCTGGGGCATGGGCGTGGTAGCAAAAGCAAACATAGCGTGGGAATGCTATTGCCCATCCCCACCCTCTTGCATTTAAGCTACTCTGTTTCGAGTGGATGTAACTCAATTAACCGGGTTCGATACTACTCCGCCAGTACCCCGGACTGAAGTGTAAATAAAATTTATTTAGTTGATTCATTGTTAATTTACCATTATACAGTTTGTTTACTATTAGCGGGTGGACGCCCTTCGCTGCGCTTGCTGGTACGTAGTCTCCATTCCTGAACCTCACGACTCCATCTGCCATTGCGTGCCATATGCCGACGTACAAAGTGCCCTGCTCACTACCACTTCAACTTACTAATCCACCGGGCTGTTTCAATCGCGCAAAGAAACTCCAAGCATAGACCTCTACATAACTCGTTGAGCTTTTCTGAATTGGCTTAGTAGGCAAATGCAATGACTTCTCTTATATATATTAACTATAACTACCTTATGTACACCTCATTCCATCTCTTTGCTCTATTACATCCAAAGCCTGCTTGGAAGAAATTTTGCTGAAAGAACGCATTATATACTTCATAATTATTATTCTTATTTACTGTCTCTTGTGTACAAATAACAGTTAACTATAATAATTATAATTATATAACGACGATGTGTGTGTATAAAGCAAGTGGTATAGTTACGATTTTATAATACAACTTCTTGGAGTTGATAACTGACAATTAATTTTTCATTCGAAAATTTCAATAACTCTGTGGTACGTTATCTTTGTAACTTTCATTTGTTTAGCAGGGTCTTTCGTGGTTAGTCGCATTAACGCTGCTGTTATCTTTTCTTTAAGTTATGTCTGATTACGACAGTCTATTTGGCAGCTAATCTAGACTAGAATATCTAGCTTATAACAATTTCAACATTATTATTCTAATGCTGATCATTGGAATAATAATTACTTTTAAAAAAAGTTTCTTAGATCTAGGGTATTATTTGAGGTGCTTCTCAGTGTACTTTCAGTGAAGTATGAAGATTTTGATGAGCCGCAAAGTTCGATTTTCAATTTGAGTAATAAAATATAGAAGGAGTATATCTTATTTTTTAAGATTTATTTTTAATCAAACGATTCAACCCGCCGACAGCTTCAGTGCGCAAAACAAAACGATCCAGTTAAAAACTATATAATATCATATTTTAGATAGCCACATATAAAATTGACAAAATTATCCAATACAATGATTAATTTTTATATGATACAAAAAATATTTTTATTGACTTGTTAAACACTATTTTTTGTTAGTGGGAATAATACATTTAAAGCTAATTATTATTTATTACTGATAACCATACACAGCGATATAAAATAAATTTGTAGTAGTATTTACGGAACACAGATTGATTAAGGAACAAATAATTAAGGTTTCGAGTTCCACTAATAAAAAAAGAAAAATTGTATACTTATTGCGTACAAATCTTAAATTCGAGCGTAGATCATACGCGTAAAACTATGTAAAAAAAAAATGTAATTTAATATGTAATTATTAATGACTGGTATTTTAATTTTTATTCTCCTGTTGTTAATTACACAGCTCGCAGGAAACAGTATTAGATATTATTCAACAGGGTCATCTCCTACATTGACCTGACTCCGAGCTATGGCGCTTGAAGCACATGCGTTACAGACATCAAAAAATAAAGGAATCACAAATATAATACTTAGATACACATTTTTAACAACCAGACACAAAAAAATACAAATATCATCATTTGAACGTTAGTCCTGGGTAGGGATCGGACCCACGACCCCTAGCGCCTAAAATACGATCACTACCATCTGCGCCGTTAAAACAGCAAAATCGCGGAGTACGAGCCATATTGAGTCTAGTACGTTTGGAAGTGCCTTGAGAAGGCCAATTTCTTACAGCTACATTGGTAAAAGCGGTAAGCAATAGACATTTTACGGGTTATATTATTATCATCATATCAACCCATAAAGTGTCCCACTGCTGGGCTCGGGTCTTGCCAAAAGACCCCATAAGGTCTTAGGGGAATTGTCATAATCACCACGCTTACCAGGCGGATTGGCGGTCGCATAAATTTGGAGTACACAACACGCTGCTGCCCGTTTTCTCGTATTAGGATAGGATTTATAATAAAGATTTGGTTGGCACCAAAGACGATGTGCCTTATAGATATCAAGGCAAGTGTTAGTTCTAAATTTTTAATTAAAGTAGTTGATCTGACAGACTTTATTTTGTCTTATTCTAATGTTAATCATGAAAAAATATAGACTGTAGATCCAACTTTACAAAACCTAGACAAATACGAATAAAAACTACGTACTACGTAACTGCTGCTCAAGATTTATGCCTCCACAAGAAAGGGGGTATTTCGTTCTGTGTAAGCGTTGGCAATCATAGAGCGCAGCTTTTGCAATGAGGATGCTGGTGCCCATCCCCGCCCTAAGCATTTGAACTACATTGTTTCGGATGGATATACCGCCATCCATCGGTTTTGGTAACTAAGTCGCTTCTTACGATACCTGGTATAAAGAGAGCTACTATTCTACTCTGCCGGTACCTAACAGCACTTAGATACCATATAAAAATATTTTTAAATGTAAAAATATTTTCTTACGCATGAAATGCAGTTTGTACCCGTAGTTTTTATATTGAAAAATCTAATTATTGTGCTACGAACGGAATATGAAAAACGTTAAATTACATAATGATAAAATGCCTTAAGCTTCTTATAAATAATAATGCTCTCAAAAAAATTCTTTACGACTATATTCGTAAAGAATTTAAATTTCCAAGAAGGTGAAAACTTTTTCAAACTTCGATGTTACGGACAAAAACCACTAAATAAATTAGAAACAAAGTGGGTGGCTCTCAATGGCTTATTATTTATTGTTTCGTGAATAATTTTAAATTAAAATTGTTCTCTTTGGGTGATATATTGTTCTTAAATTACGGCGTGGCGACAGACGATGTTTTTTTTAACTTTATGTTACTTTAAAGAGTAAAGCTTAGTTATTTATCATAGAATATTATATTATTTTTACAGAACTATATAGTATAAAAACAAAAATTATATGATATACAGACATAGTAAGATATAATTGCAGCGATCGCACTTAATATTTGGATAGTAACAAGGAACAAGTGAGTATTTCCTGGATTAATGTATGGATATGTGTTAGTATTGTATGCTGGATCAAATTAACAAATATTAATAAAAGTTTATAATAATATAGTTTAAATCCAGAGTACAACACATTTATAATGATAATAGCATCCCCCTGCTGGGAATGAATATTTCTCAAAAGAGGTTTTATATTAATTTTCTTTGAGGGATAATATCATTAATGAGAAATTAATTACAAATCAACAAAATATAATGTAAGAACCTTACAAAACCCCAAAAGTAAAAGGGGTGTTGATTTACGTTACGCTAAAGTGCGAAATTGAATTTCACAAAGAATATTCCGGCTTTACCGTACCACTATAATTTATTAGGGTTGATTGGGGCAAACCCACGATACGGATACGGTAGAAATTGTAATGAGGACTGTCGTAATCTATTACAGGCGTAGGACGAGCCTAACTAGCCTTCACCCACAACTTGGTTTAGATTGTAATATCGTATTTGTAACTAACTTGTCCAGTTAATCCCTTTTTACCTCTCTAGGATTTGGTGTAAAACGGATTACGTTATTTCTGGGAATCCTGCCGTCCTAAGAAAAGGAATTTTGTTCGTAATTGCCACGCGGAGCAGGATTGGTAATAACAACATAATAACAAGCGTTAATTTCCGATGAAAATGCTGCTGCCCGTACCTATGCTGTTGCATTTGAGCTACTCTGTGTTGAGCTACACTGTCATCTGTCAGTTTTAGTACTTTATTCTACTATAATTATAACTGGTTAGTTATTTTTAGGAAATAAACCTTTGTACAAAACTTGTATGACTAAGTACTAACGTCGATCCGAGTATTAAACTGCGTAATGCTTCACGTCTTTACAATTCAATGCCAATTTTACATATGTGTGTGTCATGTAAATATTAAAATTCAATTAATAGAATTATTAATAAAATATACCGCGTAGTACTGGCAGAATAGAATAGTACCTCCCACTGCACCAGGTGTCGTAAGAGGTGACTAAAGTAGCAGAACCACCAGATGGCGGTATATCCTTCCAAAACAGTGAAGCTTAAATGTACAGGGCGGGGGTGGACAGCAGCATCTCCGTCGCGATAGCTGCGCTCTGCGATTGCCAACACACTTGCCTAGCGCGGCTATTATGGGCAAATAACCTCCTTTCTTGGAGAGGCTATATATAATAGTGGACTTCCAATGGCTGGTATGATGATGATGATTTTGAATTAGTAGAATGTGTCTGCTTATAATATTAGTTGTATCAAACAACATACTTAAGGTATTTTTGTTCGACAATAAAATTGCACTTATTTTATTTAAGCCCGAAGCTTACTATGCTTCTCATTTTAAAGTTACTCAAATATGTTATACAATAACGATTTTTCCACTTTTTAACATACTAAATAGACTTCATACGGCCCTCATGAGCCTGCTGACATGCTTTATCGCAGTGAATGAATGTGGTATACCTAGTGACATTATCACATAGTATAAAACAAATTCGCTTTCCGCTGTCTGTCTGTCCCTATGTAACCATATTTTTTTAAACTACGCAACGAATTAATGTGGTTTTTTAATAGATTATGTTAAAAAGGTTTAGATTTAAAATACGAGAGACAGGCCTGATATCGCCAATAGTAGTAATCTTATCTTGTGCGCCAAAGGTCGTTGGTTCGATTTCCACCCAGAAAAAATATTTATATGATGAATTTTTGTATTTGTTCTGTGACTGTGTATTTATTATTTATTGATATCTAAGAATTATATTTGTAATTTCTCTTTTATCTTATATCTGCAACATAAGTTTTTTAAGCTACTTATCTCGGAGTTATATCAAAGTATGAGATGTCGTGTGAATTTATTATTATTAAATGTAATACATTGAAAATGTAGTAGAAAAACAGTAATAATTTTATAAATTATGTAAATTTTACATCTCTATTTTTACGATAACGTGGCAAACATTGGTTGAATCCAACGAGGTAGATCAAAATTATATACAATAGTATAATATACCAAAAAAAAGGTTTTCAAAAAAATCCACGGTTATCCATTTATTATGGATAACCCACAATAACTATTTTTTTATCTTCATTGCGTCCGGAAGTTAAATATAAGTTAAGACTCAGATGTATTTGAATAGCATATTTGTGTTTCTACTGTTGTCTGGCGTCCGTAATGCTTTGAGCCTACGAAGTTAGGTATGAGACGATGATTACGTATGAGATTTTGTGGGAATTTATTAAAAAACAAGCCTATAAACTAATGATATTATGTTACATTTATCCAGAAATTTCATTGACTCTCTCAGCTTTTAAACCGTAACACAGTAATGGGAACACTTGTATCTGGCAGTAGAAATACGTGAGAGTTAAGTACTAACGCAGACAACGTGTATGTTTTTTTTTTATTTATTTAACTTTATTGCACAATATATATATATATATATATATATATATATATATATATA
>JACJUM010002543.1:14569876-14835967 GCA_020976665.1 Heortia vitessoides
ATATATATATATATATATATATATATATATATATATATACAAAAGGTGCAGGCAATATATATATACAAAATAAATAAACGTGGCATACATATTTGTATAAATAAACGCAATAAATGCATATGATATATATATATATATACATAAAATAACGTACATCAGAAATAGGGTTATAAAGTTAGAGAAGCAGCATCAGTAAATAAAGTACGGAGACAGCGTTTCAGGATAAATTTATTTGGGGATTGCTTAATATTCAACGGAAGCTCGTTTAAGAGAGAATAGAGAGGAGAACTTCGTGATTGACAGAGTTGAAGGCGTTGGAGAAATCAATCAGAATTAAGACCGTAAGGCGGGAGTATTCCATTCCAACTCTTACATCATCCAGGAAATTTAGTAGAGCTGTGGTGCTAAGTCCTGTACGAAAACCAGATTGAAAGGGACTTAAAAGGGCGTTTTGTAAGACATGGCTAGAGAGCTTTTTGTGTACAGCTGCCTCGATAATTTTAGACAGATATGGCAAAATAGAGATGGGACGAAATTGATGGGAAGAAGTAGGGTTAGGTGTTTTAGGAACCGGGATAACATGTGTAGGTCAATGGTGGTACAATAAAGTTAATTAGAGAGAAAGACCATGCGGCGACTCACAACATCATAGCCAACAGCATTGGATTTGAGAACTGAAATAGTTTTAAAAGTCTCATCTAAGGTTATAGGAGAAAAATTGAATACATTAGCTGTCGGACGTGGCAAGGAAGTGATTAAAGTTATAGTTGACAATTTTACAACGGGATCTAGTGTGGTAGTTAAAGAGAAGTCTTTATTAAGCTCGTTAGAGGAAATAACAGAGTTAGAATCGGGAGGGTTTAAAGACTTCCCGAGACCCTGAGAATGCAAAAACTTCCATAAGTTTGCCGAAGATGATGATTGAACATGTTGTATGTTATGTTTAGACAGTAATAATTTATTTATTTACTCTAAAATAACAAAAGCCTATATTTTACTTAAAAAAAGCAATATAAATACAAAAGAAACTGAGGCTAAACGACGGCAGACGTACTAGTATAAACAATATTACTGCTAAATTATTTAACAATTAGATATTTGTCATACAAATATATAGAATGAATATCATACTATTATTTGAAGCCATGTATCAGCATATTAATACTATTAGAATTATGCATACACATATGCTTTTATAAACAAGACTGGACTAGTTTACAAATTAAAAATACCGTTACAATATAGCTGTAACGGTTGTCAAGGGGTTCTAAGTTAATTATACGCCCAGTTTTCATTAGACCCACGCATACTTTATTTGGTCCTGCCAACGTTTCGCAAATTACTCGCACAAGGTCTTAAAACCTCGTTTGTCTTGTACAAGATAATTTAAGAGGAAATTATTTCCCAAGATAGACTAATTAAACCTGAATTAATTAACTGTGAAAACATAAACAAGTTTCGAGTAATTACACTGAAGCACTGATGTTTATAGTGCAAGTTGTCGGTAAACATTATGCGAACTTCGTTTGTTTGGATCGACATCCTTTACTTGCTGTGTGGTGCCAGCAGAGTAGAATAGTACCACCCACTGCACCAGCTGTCGTAAGAGGCGACTAAGGTGCCGAAACCGACAAGTGACGGTATATCCATCCGAAACAATGCAATTCAAATGCACAGGGCAGGAATGGGCAGCAGAATCCCTGTCGTGAAAGCTGCGCTCTGCGATTGCCAATACGTTTGCCCAGCGTGGCAACTCTGGGCAAAAAACCTCTTTTCATGGAGAGGCCTATGTCCAGCAGGGGACTTTCAATGGCCGGTACGATGACTAGGGTTGTATGGTTGGAAGTGAAATGGGGTATAACCGTATGAAGGTTTCTATCTGCCTCATTTTATTAATTTGCCTGTCTGCCTTTTGTTAAAAGAGGTTAGGTCATAACTCAGTCCTTTACTATTGTGAGCGCCGCCCATAGTGGTTTCATTAACACCTACCGCTAGGTAATAAATTCGCACAACATCTTAGGTTCTCCCTGACTCCAAGATGAGTCGCTTAAAGCACCTATATTACATCTGACAATAGATGTATCCCAAATACAATATTGTTTATAAACATTTTTAACAATATAATTTTTATACATATTTAACATCCAAACACAAAATTATAAATTTATGTTTGTCCTGGGTGAAGAACAAACTCATAACCCTTGGCACTACAACTTTCACTACCAGTCGTTAATAGAATCTTAATCGCTATCCGATATTTTTCAGGATCCTTTCTGGTTATCTGATAGCTCACTTAATGAACCTACAGTAAACCTAACTCGTAGAATGCTACCATGCTACCAGGTAAACTCAAAGATCTAAAATATTAGTTAAACTAATTATGCTTTAAAAATAATAAAAATTATGCTATCAGTCAGTCATAACAGTCGTCGAAAATAAGTACTCTCAGCGCAATCAAAACTGGCTCATCCTGTAATTGAAGTTCCTGTATTTACATGAAGTTTGTCCAGTCTCTGTCCCGTCATATTTTGGTTTGTAAACTTTTATTTCATTCAGTACTGTAAACGTTGTGGTTGTTGTATGTTTGGAGCTAAATGACCGCTATCAGTAAGTTTTGTGAACTCATGGCAGCACCTTACCGTAAAACGTTTGCATGCAGCACATTTCCACAGAACAAATTGAGATATGGCAAACATGGTATTGTTTTATAATAAACCCGGCCGACTACTTCTTTACAACACGCACGCTGTCGTCAGCCGTCTTTAGATTAGTTTGTCAAAAAGTATGTATAGCAATTATATTTAATTTGTTTTACACAGAACGTGTGATACAAGAGATAGACCTGACACAAATGTCGTCTGCATTGTTACTATACTATCACCTACTTCTACGCATACACCTACGTGTTCGCATTTTTGTGTTACAGTTTAAAGATTGAGAGAGGCAGTGAAATTACTGGTTAATATGACATCTTTCAAGTTCCAAGGCAAACCTGCTAGTGATATCCTTCTAATACTAAAAGCGCGTATATGCTGTGCTGACGCTTACTTACGGACGTATTGTAGGCTTGTTTGGTGAACTGACCTAATAAAAAAGGCAAAAGCAGTAAGTTTACCTTTTTTAATATTATGCACTAAAATACATGCTAATGGTAAATATTATAATAAACTTGGTTAAGGATAACTTGCTGTAAAAATGTCACAAGCAGTACTACGTAGGTAGTTCATTTCATCGATAATTTGCATGTAATTAATAAAGTAATCAAGAATTTATTAATCTATTAATCTAAAACAAATCTCTATTGCCTTCTTTTTCATAGATAAAAAGTAATTTTCAATTAGCTAAGTTTAAGTACTAGGGATTAAGGACCAATTTACTCTCCAACGGGCTAATCCTAAGCCTGAAATAATATTCAAGATTCTTTTACTTAAAAGCAATAACGAAGCATTATGAATAAATTACAATTCTTTCTTTATTATATATATTGAACAGATATACTCGTTATGCAATGACAATGACAACGACAAAAGGCAGGATTCCTTAAAAAAAATCGAAGCAATGAAAACAATGAATGCACACAGTCAATATATATATATATATATATATATATATATGAGAATATAATTTATGTTCAAAATAATATAGCTAATTTTTAGAAAGAAATGATGTACATAACATGAATACTAGAAATAACTATAAGCTTACAGTGCCTACTTCTAGGCTCCAAAAAATAATTTATACATACATTATTTATACATTCAGGGGCAATAGTGTAAAATTTATAATAAAAACCCAAGTAGACCTGCAGACTAGTATTAAAGTAGGACACTCTATGACCTTTTTGTTTAAATGACTCTTATAACACTGACTGTCAGGGTCATCAGTCTGTTGTTTAAAATTGTAATTAGTAAGTGTAAGACTTTCTGTTTGAATTGTTTTTATTTGTTTGTTTTTCAATAAAGTTTATTGTTATTAGTTAACTATTTACCATATTATTTGTACTCGGTGGGAATTGACCCACGATTATTGGTGCATGAAATACTATCAAATGCCTCATCAGACTCGTCAAATATCGCGAACAAAATCTAACTTTGTATAAAAACGGAATTAGGATTATAAAAGCTGTAGAACGGGGTCTTTTAGGGCACGCATTTATAATACCAGAATCTTCGATAGCACCCATGAAACATACACTGCAAAAATAAATTTCCATTGCATGGTTGAAATCTAAGACTTGTTGCGGTTGTTATTTTTTTTTTATTAACAATATCACACTGCTCGATTCTAACCAGCATCAGTAGGATGAACAAAGAGGTATTCAAATAAAAAAAAGTGTTTCACAGATAGTATCGTGTCATGCCGTATTGGACGAGGGAAAAAAAGTAAAAAGCTAGGCATCGGACTACTGTATGAAACATAGCTATAATCATAATACATTCATACACACTGTTCAACTGTGTACGTA
Organism: Heortia vitessoides; assembly: GCA_020976665.1. Classification (NCBI taxonomy): domain Eukaryota; kingdom Metazoa; phylum Arthropoda; class Insecta; order Lepidoptera; family Crambidae; genus Heortia; species Heortia vitessoides. The sequence goes on from JACJUM010002543.1 coordinate 14,574,342, forward strand.
ACTAAACCGTTATGTTTTGAAACTTGCAACTAACTAACAATAAATGATTTTCATGTTATAAACTTATCGGCAAACGGCAGTATTTGCAGTATTTGCATTTGCTTTTCGTTATGAAGGGCAGAGGCAGTAAAATTATTGGGTAACGTGACATAAAATCTTCAAATCACAGAGTTAGCGACACGTTAGTGAAACCTTTGTGTTATATAAATATAAAAAAATTGTTTTAAATAGTAGAAGCTTATTCTATTTTAGGCATTTTATAAATAAATATATAATAAATTCCCACAATATCCCATACATTGACTAGACTCCGTGGTAAGTCGTTAAAGCGCTTGTGTTACGGAAGCTAGACAATAAAGAAATCCTATAAATATTTGCTATGGGTGGGAATCGAACCTACGACTCTTGGCACACAAGATAGGATCACTACCATCTGCGCCAATGGGCCCGTCATCCCTTCTCTCTTTTAGACATTTATATTAAGCCTATGATAACAATAATGCAAGCTAGGTAGGTGTGCTAGCAAATGTAGAGCGTAGTTACGGGATAAAGTTACTGTCCATCCCTGCTCTTTAGCATTTGAGCTACACAGATTCGAATGAATATATCACCATCTGCTGACTCCTGTGCTTCAATTCTCCTATAATGGTACCTAACACAGGGATGTAGTCTTCTATTCTGCAGATTCTTAATGAAAATGGGTGGGTGTGTTTTACTTTATATATATTTATTCTATAAGGTTTGCAATTACGTAGTCTACCAAGTTCAGTTTTTTCGTATCATGCACCAAAGATCTTAAGAACCTGTTTTCCTAAGAAAATATAATACATAAAACGCTGTGTTATAAACGAGTGGACATTAGTCACCTAGACAAAAAAAAGCGGAAATGAAAAACGCAACAGAAAGTTTCTGGATTATCTTATCCACAATAAATAAAGATTATGAATAGGGAAAAAATATTTTTCACCAATACATTCTGGGCTTGAGTCATTTAATCACCAATTAAATACAATAGACATGATTTATTTATACTTTATAGTTTCTTCAAATACGAGCACGGGTAGCAGATGCGTAAAATATACACTCATTTGAAAAAAAAACGGGCACATAAGCAATGAACCGTTTCAAATGTTACTCTTAGTTTGTTTGATAATTATAGGTAGTTTTACTTTCACAATTTTGTAAATAAATAAGCAAATAATCGTTTTAAATTGCCAGTATTATCATAAAATTTTGATAAAATTTATGAGTTTTAACGCTGAAGTTCACTAGAATAGACATATGTATATTCGCACTAGTTTCCTACCTCTATAATTACTAAATATTTGTTTTTACATGATTGATTTTATTCTATTCTTTTCTTTCAGAAACTTGTCAAATTTAACTTTTATCCACATTTTCTATATGCCCGTTGCTAAAACTACGTTGAAATTACTTTTTTATCTTAGCGACAATAGCTATAATCTTTCTTCCCATTTATTCTACATTGCGCTATTCTTTATCCTTGCTCTGTTATTCAGTTACATTTCGCAAATGCTTCGTTCTCATAAAAGTTATCAATATATTAAAGTTATTATGTTAACGCTAGACTAATATAACTAACTGCAGACAAACAAAGGATTAGTAGCACATTACTTACATAGAACACTTGGCTTATGATAAAACTTTACGAATTATTCAGCTGTAATATGCAGTTGAAAATGTTTTGAATCTCCAATATATCCATGACTTGTTAAGGCTAGCTTGCATTACTAATTTTGCTAACGTGTTTTTACTCTGTTTACATATAATTTTTTCTATTTGAATCGGACTTTGTACATTTTGTGGAATTTTCAATATATATGTTTTTTGGTAAAACATTTTGTGCAAGGCGAATTTTGTCGTTTGAATCTTATATAACTTGATATAAAAACTTAAAAGATAATTTTCATGCAAACCACTTAGAATTGAGGTTGATGAACAATTTAGGTTGAGTTTTTAGTTGTTACAGTTTCAATCTATGAATGCGTTTTATAAAACATAGTAAAAAAATTGGTTCATGTAATTTTTGCAAACGAATTAAAGTCGTAATTTTTCAAATGTTTTTATTCTTATTACCGCCACCGAGATTCACGTTTCGTTTCCCCGTCACGTCTGCTCCCGTACTTTTTCCACTTTTTCGCCATGTCCAACAAAATTAATTTATGCAAATTAGACCTGAATTTGTCTAAAATGGGTTTAATCTTATCGCCCGCATAATTGTATGGCCCCACAAAAATAGAGACTTAATTTTCTTATCGGAGTTTAATTTGGTTACTTGCCAATTTCGCTCCTTTTCAACTTGAAATTTGTAATAGGGCTGGATTACGTATATGAATACTACTAGGTGTATTCTTAAGTATTCTCGTTTATGTAGACGTGCCGTGTTTTTTTTGATAACTTACATACAGCCCTTAAATATACTACATATATATATATATATATATAGTCTTTGCAAATTCTTAATTTTTGATTTAAATAACTTTCATCCAACGGGTAATAATATCATTTAAATCCAAATCAAATGAAAATAAAAAATTAATGAAAATTAATACATAAAATTGATTGACAAATTTTTTACGATATGTATTTTAAAACAAATGTATTGCCTTCCAACTATTTTATAAAAAAATAATTTTTAAAGGCGAGAAAGCGAGTGTTATTTCATTCTTTTACTTTTTAAATTCGACGTGTCAGTTTGGTAACCGAATTGCAAGGTTGCAATTCGGTTAAATAATTATTTAATTCTTAAAGTGGCCTACAATATGATGAATTTTATAAATGCGAAAGAAATAATGTTTGTCTGTTACTCTTAAGATTTTTCAGCTCCCATACCTAACTGGATTATATCAACATCTGATGTACGCACTGAAAAGACGCCGTAGGATTGAAGGCCATCTATAACCACAAGGTGATATGAGACCATCATAAACTAAACATTGTTGGAAATATAATGTTTTTTCTATTTTACGGCCTTTTTTAAAATCAGGTAATTTTCCATTAGTATGGATTTTATAGCATATTTCACATTTCTTAAAAAAAAACTAAAAATTCTATTATCTAAAAATTCCGTTACATTGGAATTTATACTTTAATTAAATTATTAATTAATTTTATTTAAGACAGAACAATACATTAATATTTTTTATATTCAAGTAGTCTGTAGATGGATAGCGATAAAACTTACACAAACCTTTGCAAGAGTCCATAATAGGATTTTAATTGCTTTGTTTTGTCCCGAAACTTGGAGGTTCTACGGTTTACTAAGCGACGAGGGAAGTTGCTACAAACCTTGCACAACGTCATCATGCATTTGTGGGTGCGACTTTCAAAGATTTAAATTACAGTGAGAACATATTCGAAAGTGTGTTTACAGAAACGAATATTTAAAACAAAGAACGTATTGTAGAACCATATCTTACCTAAGATTGAGGGATATGGGCAGCAAAATACCCATATACCAGATGTCGTAAGAGGCGACTGAGGTTCTATGGGCAGCTAAAATGTTTAAAAAAGGACACGGCTGGCTGTAGTAATGATACCCTCAAATCAGAAGATTTGTAGCGTGCTATTGACCTCCGTGCTTTAACATGCATAGACTATAGGAGTACTTTTACTTAGACTGAATACTATCCGAGTTGCATAAAAAAGTTGGCCGGCATAATTATGTAGACCGCGTCCCCATCATATACAGGCACGGTAGGTATCTCTTGTAATATTATACCTTGAAAATGGCAGGTTATTGGTACCTGACCTCTCTTTAATACCTCTTCTACCTGGTTAAGATTTCCCTTCCATTCCAACCCTTCCATTCACTTCCGCTCTATATATTTGTGCAGTCTACTTCTATCCATCCTTTCTACATCAAAAACATCTCAACATTACTTTCTCTTTTGTTATCACAACATTATCTTTTACACCACATCGATTTCTTATAACACTATTCTTTAACCTATCTCTCAAACTCACATTTTTATAGGTAACGTACGAATAATTGGATGACACTAGTTTAAAGACCGTGCCCTTTTTCTTCAATTAATAATATTTTGGCTCAATTAATTGCCGGCGTGGTAACATTGTTCTGATTGAAAAGTATTCGCATTGCTAAGTAGCATAGTGCCAAAGTTATAGGTGGCACTGTAACAACAAAAAAATATATTCGACGTGGACGTCGCAACACGCCGGAGTTACTCATAAAAATTAATGTATATAATAGAATTTTCATGCATTTTTCTAGTTATCGTGTTTTGAAATGATCACTATTTGTACTGAAGTAAATGAGTAAACTTAATTAATTTTATGGATAGCATTTTCAGCAGTTTTATTCAACATTTTAGGTTAATTTTGATGTACAATTCTCTCAATTTTATCTGTGATCTCGTCGTACACTTTGGACAGTCATATTAATAGGAATTCTATTCACAATAACTTAAATATCTATGTTAATTATAATGATTATGCATGTCTGAATTTAATGAAATAAGTACGAACATTTAGGCAATTAATATTTTCCTTTACATACTAGCTTTAATTTTGTCGGAAAATAATTCTACTTTACACCAATCACATAAGTTTTAGCTTTGTGTCTAATATCTAAAATACACATGTCAATATTGATAACGAGAACAAAATTTGTCAAAAGAAAGTGAACGATATTCTATTTCAGAAGTTAGGAAATTTGTCTTCATCTCACTTAATAAAGGGGACGGAGTTATCCGCATTAATTGGTCTGGCTCAAAGTAAAGGACATTTGATTTCATCGTTTTCAATTATATTTTAGATGGCGCTAGAGACTATTGGTGTGGCATTATTTTCATAAATATTTTTTATTTCATCATTACAGGCATTAGAAATCCACTTCTGGAAATAGGCCTCCCCAAGAAAGGCGGAATTTCGCCCATTATTGCCGGGCTGGGTGCTGGTAATGGCAGAGCGCAACTTTCTCCATAGAGATGGTGCTGCCTATCCCCATCCTGTGCATTTGAGCTATACTGTTTTGGAGGGATATATTATCATCTGTCCTATCTGGTACCTTAGTCGTCTCTTACGATACCTGGTACAGGTGGAGGCACTATTCTACTGTACCGATACATCACAGCCATGTACCGGCAGAGTAGAATAGTACTAATAAAAATAAACGTAAATAGGTTTTTTTTTATTTTTTTACGTTTTATAAATTTGGTTACAATTAAATAATTCAGAAAAATATATTATGTTTACTAGAAAATATTTTTTTATTTTTTATTTTTATTAATAATTTTAAAATATTTTCTGAATTAATAATATGTAAACTTGTCGACAACACAACGACCCACAACGAGTCATTGTAGGTCTTGTTAGCTCAGCAGTCAATGCATTGGACCCATACTCCCTTCCCTTCCCTTTTCATTAACCTTACCCAAAATACCACGTAAATACATGGCTTCCTTTGTAGCTTCGGATAGTGCCATATATTCAGCTTCAGTACTCGATAGTGCAACACTCCGTTGCTTATGTGCCACCCAACTGATCGGGGCACTGGCTAAAATAAATGCAAATCCAGAATATGATCTACTATCTATGGCATTTGCTCCCCAGTCTGCAGCGACCACACCGAACAAAGGCAGCCTGGTTCTTTCATAAAGTAATCAGATGTACCTTTTAAATATCTCATGATACGTTTAGCCGCCTTCCAATGCTTGACGTTATAATTAGTATTAAATTGGCTTAAATAATTTACGGCAAACGTCTGGTCTAGTCGATACAGCCAGATAAAGTAACGCTCCTATCAAGCTTTGATATGGATACTGTTTCATTACGTTATTCATACTTACCAGTTTTTTTAATTTTATATTTACATCTAGAAGCGTTACCGCAGGATTACACTCACTCATATAGAATCGTTCTAACACTTTCTATATATAAACCCTTTGATTAAGAAACACTCTGTTTTCATCATCACGACTAAATTCAATACTCTAACAATTACTTATCTTTCCTGAACCAATCATTTCAAACTCACTTTATAACTGTCTCTTTATATTTTTCATCCATACATCATTTTCTGCCAAAATAATGTCATCAACATATACAGCAATCAACATCAGTCGCTCACCTTTCTGTGCTATGAATTCACAAAGATCTTGTGCTGACGCTTCAAAACCTATTTTCATCAGCATTCTCACTAATTCTTTATGCCATTGTAAACCTTGACTGACACAAACTATACAGAGATTTCATCAAAACACACACACTATCACTACATTCACTTAAAGCTATGTTCCAGCGTTTAGCTGTATCAATTATATTCTTATTTACAATAACTTTTCTTTGGGAACCAATCTTTTGGTTTAAGAGTAATCTTTTCAAAACATCGCTTAGGTGTACGGCACTTCCATGTAAACCTCTTCGTCAAGTGTACCGTTCAGGTATGCAGTTACTACATCCATTTGATGGATACTTAATCCTAACTCGGCTGATACAGCAGCTATCAGTCTTATTGAGGAAAATCTCACGACAAGAGACGATGTCTCACGGAAATCCTCCCCTGGCCGTTGCGACAAGACGTACTTTCTTCCCAGTACATTTAGTGCTAAATAGAAATCGATTGCCGATCACTTTCCGTTGTTTTGGCCTTGTAACTATTTCTCATGTCTTATTCTTTATTTGTGCTAAGTACCCGTCCTCCATGGCTCTTTTCTATGCATCAACATCATTACTCTTTTCTATTTCATCCCATGTAATCGGTTCTACAATAGTTATCCCAGCTATCATCTGCGCATTAGTCTCTTCAACATCTGATTCATTTTCACTTTCAGTATTAACTCTTACTGAATTGTACTCCTTTCGCGGTCTTTCCACTGAACCGGTACGTATTACACGTAGTCTTCCTCGTCCTCTTTTTTTTCCATGTAATAGTCCAGTTTTTCTACTCTCACTTGCTTCCATTACAGTCCCTTGATTATTGTCTCTCATTTCACCATTTGTAGTAGAATCATTAAATTCAATATTTACTTGTTCATAGTCAGTATCTTCTTCGTCAAATATTTCTTTATATTCATCCTTGCAAGCCTTTTCATGAATTTACTACTTTAATTACAACGATTTTTCTCGTCTTAGAGTCATGTAATCTATAAGCATTATATTTATTATCATAGCTTTTTGGAGTTTCTATATCTGTATAATATGCTTTAGATCCAAACACTTGCATGTAAATTACTGTAGGCTTTTCCTGTTCCATAGTGTATATGGTAAATTGCCATTTAAAGGTGCAGTTGGGCACCTGTTTCTAACATAATTAGCAGTGTTCACAGCTTCCATCAAAAAAGAAGGAGTCCATCTCGACCAGATTACGGTTTTTCCTCTTTGCAGTCCCACACTGAGACAATTTTTCACTGTCTTTGATGTTTAGCCCATGTACTAAGTGTCTTTGCCATGGCTTCCAAATCACGCTCATTGAGATGTCCGAGACGCTGGTGCCACATATCTATAAGTTTCTCTAGGGTTGCAGCCACATTGACAGCACTTTCACTCACCCGAACATTATACCTTTTCCTAATTAGCAACACGGTCAGCACGCATGTGAATTTTGTCATTTCTATCAATCACGATTGCGTCATTTTTCTGAATCAAACTTCGAACCCAGAATCTATCATTTTCGGAACTGATAATAGATGAGTACGCAGATCCGATACATTGAACACTTTTTCTATATCTATTGTGCGTTCTTCTACCTGTGTCCACTGAGATGCTGACTTTACGTGATTTGTGTTTTTTTTACTATTAGTCTCTAAATTAAGCTCTAAGTCTATCTAAGTGAAATTCTCAATCACTTTCTTTTGGTTGCACATATGACTAGTGCACCCGCTGTAAATACACCAAATAGCATTAATTTGTTCGCCTAACAATGCCTCTTCGGTGGTGCTTAATAACATTGTTTTCCACTCATCATTGCTATTGCGTCCCAACTGTTGTGCACTATGTTTATACTTATTACCGCAAATAATTTTGGTTTTGCACTCTCTTGATAAATGCCCACGATGACCACAACGGTAACACTCAATGTAATTCTTATTATCGCGGTGGTCATGATTCTTCTTATGAAAGGTATTTTTGTTGATACGTTTGGCAAACATAGCTCCTTGGTCAACAATTTTAGATTAAAGACCCTCAAAATCTTCGATAATTTTTATTTTCAACGTTTCCGTTGATAGCAATTCATCACAAGATTCGATTGCTGTTCTGAACATGGCGGAAGAATCTGGCAAACTATACAACAATAATATGGCCAAAAGTTTATCAAAAACGATCAATTCGATTTATGTTTTTTTTTTTTTTTTAATTCGATTTCGATTCGAAGTTTTATGACAACATCAAAAAATCCGCTATGTGTTTACGTAGGTCACTTACTTCCTGCACACGAGTCAAAACCAGTTTTTTCAACAAAGAGGCCTTCCTGGCGGGTCCACTCGACTGATACATAGACTTTAACTTGTCCCATATAGCCTTAGAAGTTTTTAAGCCATAGACTAACCGCTAATAATATATCTGATTCGGCCTTTCCGTCAATTTTAATCCAATCCGCATACTGGTCCACTGATATCGGTTTAGGTAATGACCGCGATACGTACTCCCACAAATCATTTTTTTTTAGAATAGCACGCATATGTATTTTCCAGGTTTCATAGTTATTTTCAGATAATTGATCAATTTTGATTCTCCTATTTCGAAGCTTCTTCAACTCCATAACAATGAACGTATTTGCATTCCAACGATGTAAACAATACGAAACGTAACTTCCAAGTCCGCGGTACTATAACTTGCTCACTTACGTTCAAGCGCGTTTATTACTTTGTTTACGCAAACCTGTTCTCGGTTAAAACACTGCAAATCCAACTAATTGATCACGAAATTGTTTATATTTAATTGGTTATGAATAACAACAGTCCTTTTTAGCAATGAATTTATATATAATAAAAAAAAGTATTGGGAGACAATCTTACGTGCTCAGAACTCGGATCGCGACAGCGCTCACGTATAGGTTTCCTTTTTTTAGTACCCACGTTAAAATCACTACATACTTATATTTTGATATTAATGTGATATGACTTCACACTTTACACTAATAACTATAAAGAACACTGACTATGTTTTGTACTAAAGAAGTCCATCAATGTAGTTTTTTCAAACCGCTTTAGCTTCGAACCATTTAAAATTTTAGACTTAAATTTTAGTATACTAGCTTGTCTAATTTTAACTATATATACTACTTTTTTCATAATACTACAATAGTTAAAACAAAGAAAATAAAGTAATTAATTGTGAGTGTGTTATCATATTTTCTCACGAGAACGCGTTCGCTAGTTAGTAAGACTTAAGTATTAGTTGACTCGACGGATGTTTCCCGTTTATGAATATCGAATCGATAAAATTAATAAGGTATTCTGACTGAGGCTTTGTATACATCAAAGGATATTTATATTAACGTGCATTGTGTAAATCGCGATGTCAATTGATAGTCAATCAAGTCAAAGGCCTTAAAATATCAGAAAAGTGAATAAAGTTTTAGTCTCCTTAGGTACCTTTTTAAATATTTATCTTATTATTTTCTTATATATAAACCTTCTCAGCTCAGCTTTATAGCAAAATCGATCCAGCTCTCCGTTTATATATATATATATATATTATAATTGGTGGTATCTCAATTATAGTCTCTATATTTTTCATAATAAATATACAAGTATATTTAAGACGTGATAACATCTATCGTCAACCGGTTATCTAGGAATTATAAAACCATTTAATATGCATCCATCCTTATTTGCAGATATGGGCAAAGGTATATAAAAAAAAACAAAACCTGCTGCTCTTTACTTTTGTATATAATACTAGACTTAAAATAATACATTATTTAAAATGATTCATCGTCTGTCTATTAAGTTAAGTAATTTAATTTTACAAATAAACAAACTTAATTCTTTCTCTAAGTGGTTATTAGTTTATTTGTTTGTACCATTGGCTCGAGTTTGTAAAACGGTAACAGCTGCTAACAATTGAGGTTCAAACTATCACAGTTCATTTACAGAAAATGTTTTGTTCAAAATTGGCGTTCTAATTGAAACTTGTATTAATTGTTTAACTCAAATGAAACGCATAGTTTTCTATTGTGTACAGCTTTTTATAGGGTTTTCAGTAGTGTATTTTAAAACTGGTGGTATTATTAGTTTGTTTGTAATTAAGTGTAGTTTTTATTGTTCAACTTTAAAGGTTTAATTTTTATTAACCACGCTTATTTTCCATCCGTGTGTTCAGAGAAAGTACTTAAAAAATTTGCTTTTTAGTGAGAGTTTTCTTCTTACACCAATGTTAGTAGAACACAATTCTTTTAATTTGGTCCGATCAAGACACGCGGCAGCGTGTCAGCCAAGTTCAAAAAACTGTTTGATGGCAACTTTTTTACTCCTTAATAATTCAAAATCTGTTAAAGATAAACACATGAAATTTGGTTCAGATATTAAAATTTATAAGATAAACAAATATTCAAAATTTCATAACTACGGCTTCATTTTAGATATTTAGATATTAACGTCTAAAAATCGTAATTTTTTTATTTGTATACCCATACAGTTTAGTACCGTCCTTGTGGATAAAGATAAAAAACAAAGATATTAAACAATTTTTTTTTCAGAACTATTGTCTAAAAATAACGATTGTGAAAGAAAAACATCTATAACTCAAACAAAAAATAATACACGATTTTTTTAAGATGAACTATTTAAAGAGAAACAGCTTGTAAAAAAGCCTAAAAATTAGTTATTAGATCTAAAAGCGTAGAAAGCTAGTGATTTAGTGTCAAAGAGCATTATTATTATCATTATTTGCAATTAAATTAGGTAACACTTTATCATATCAGCCATGAGACGTCCACTGCTGAACATAGGCCTCCCCAAGTAATCCAATAGGACCGGTTGTATGCGGTCTGTATCCAGCGCGATCCTGCGGTTTTAATCAGATCGTCGGTCAATCTTGCAGGTGGACGCCCTACGCTGTGCTTTCCGGTACGTGGTCTCCATTTCAGAACCTTACGACTCCATCGGCCATAGATTCTGCGTACCAAATACCAATGCCCTACCCACTGCCACTTCGACTTATTAATCCGCCGGGCAATGTCGGCAACTTTGTTTCTGTTACGAAAAGGTAACACTTACATCGAACATATTAGCATGAGATATATTTATTTCTCTTATTTTTTATGACTAATTCTGTACTGGTACCTCGGCAGCTTAAAATGGTACTTCTCTATGTACCAAGTATCGTAAGAGATGGTTAAAGAGCCTAAATATTGTTTTATATATAAAAAAGCGTAGATCAATTGCAAAACTGGACAAAGGATAGACAGCAATATCTTTATTGCCAATCTACGCTCTGTAATTATCACCACTACTTGCCAAAATGAGAAAGATGTACAAATATTCCCTTTTCTTCGGCGAGGTCTATTTTCAACTATAGACTAGACATCCTACGGATTAAATATTCTAAAATTTAACGACAAAGCCCAAAATCAATTTAAAAAAATATTTATTTAACATTTCGTACACCAAAAATACTATCTACACTAGGCCGAGTTAATACATAACAGAATTAGTTAACCCAGGGCAAACCGGGAAAAGATATCATCATCATATCAGCTATTGGAAGTCCACTCCTGGACATAGGCCTTCCCATATACATACTACTACTGTAATGTATGAATGCAATGATTGCTTGTAAAAATTATATTTTTTAATTGTTTACACACATTTTTGTGTACATAAAGCAGCTTCTTTCTTCATATAGAAATTATTTTCAAAATCTGTCGTTTAACCTTTTTATATATACGGAAGGGAGCGCATAAATCAAATAACTTTTCTATCAAGACACGTACCGCCAACTCAAGACCATGCATGTAAAATTTTAGGACATGTGATTTTTATTTTTTTTTGTTTTATTTTTGACGTGACAACGTCTTATAAATTGGTTTGCCGGGTGACACTTCAAGAAACTGCGTTACGCTCCGCTCACGTTATGCGCTCACAATGAGAGCGAGTGAGAGGTACGCGTCCCTCTCACTCGCTCTCATTGTGACGTGTGTTACGCAAATGTAGTGCAAGTTATTGTATGTATATTTGTATATAAATACGTATGTATGTGTAAAGGTAAAAATAAAATTTTGTTAATATGAAATTCAGTGCGAGATTCTTTGTATAAATTAATGTTTTAAATACAATTCTTTGTATCAATTAATGTTTTAAATTGTTACTATTATTTCATCCTTATTCCTACTATACGAATGAATATTCACATTATTTTACCACTCAAAGTCGTTGTCACGTAAAACTTTCGCCCGTTTACCGACTTTACAGGCAACCAATTTTTTTTATTAGACCAGGACGCCAAACAAACATAAAATCTTACGACAACTGCTACAGGAAGAGTTTTTTTTCTAATCTGTCGGTAGTAGATGGACCCACGGCTAGTAGATGAAAATAAAGATATCACTTATACCTTGCCAACCTCGTAACTGAAAACTGAAAATATTAGGTCCCATAACCCAGTAACTTCAATGCAGCTCTCACTCTTCAAACTGAAACATTGCTATATGGGGGTAGAAATAGGTTTTTTTTATCCAGGTATAAAAAGCGAAAATGTGCTACCGTATCCTCGAATTTGTTATTGCGCGTCACGATATGCAATATGGCAGTGAAACCTGTGAACATCGGAGAATATGTAATCGTCACAAATTAGCTCTAATATCTGCTGAAGCATTTTCTGTTTATACAGAAAAACTATGGTTTTACATATATATATCTATCTATAAACCAATAATCTTAAAAAAACATATAGCCGTGTGGTGTCGGCAGAGTAGAATAATACCTCCCTCTGCACCGGGTATCGTATTGTAAGAGGCAACCGAGTTACTAGAACTGACAGATGGCGGCGTATATCTATCGAAAGTAGCATAGCTCAAATGCAGGACGGGAATGGGCAGCAGCTTTCCCGGCGCGTTGCTACGCTCTGCAATTGTCACCACGTGTGTCCAGCGCGGCAATTATGGTTTGAATCCCCCTTTTTTGGACGTTCTGCAGCTGCTATGATTAACATTATTCACATTCAAATTCCAAATACTGTGTTTCATATTGTTGATATATGTAGTTTTATATTTGAATATAAGACAGTTTGCAGTGTCAACCATTTTATCCTTTCTGAATCCTTTCTGGTTACTTAGACCGACCTATAGTTGAGTACATTTTAAAAATTTGATTGCGTTACTAACCTTATTTTAAGTATACTAAAGTAATGTGATGACATTTTTTTCATTTAAATGCGTTATATTCACATTTATGTTTATTTACGACTGTGCTATGTAATACTATTTTTGAACTTCAAAAATCTTATTGTTGATCAATAGTTAGCAACCACAGTTAAATAAACCTGCAATACAAAAGTATTAAAAAGTAGTTAAGCAACGCAATTGACAGAATTATTAGTGTTAAGACAGTGACGTTGTTTTTATATTCACCATTCTTTGGAGCTCATATTTAGAGTATGTCCGCCTCATGCACGTAAGTCCAAGACATCATTCAGGATTTGGCCTACGCGTTGATGTGTTAGGCTAAGCTTTCTACGCTCACGCATATAAAGTACTGGAGACTACAAATATAGTAGAAATTTACATATATACAAGACCTACACTTTCAGGAGTAGACCTACTTTAATCTGTAATAAAAACTTATGAAGCAGGCTATGTTAATGAAGTAAACAATATGGTATGGTAAGTGGATTTTTTCCATTGCCTTTATCATATTTATATTTTTTTATTGCAGATAGAGTTGGCATTACAGTAGTGAGAAGTTTCTTCAATTAATATCAGGATATTGTTCAACTGTAACGCAATCGCTGCCATACCTGTTACGACATTTTTCGACGATAGAAACAATGTATTGATTCTATCATATAAAAACGTATAGATACAATCAGTGCTCGTTTTATCAGGAATTGGCGTGATTTAATAGTGTGGTACGCCAAACAACACCCTGTATACATCGTATTTTCTTTTTAAATAATAAATTATAATATATTTCCCAAATAATTCCTACAATATCTTCTACATTGACCTGACTCCGTGATTAGTCGCCTAAAACACTTGTGTTACAGATGCCAGACTACAGAGAAATCAGATATATACTACTTAAATACATATGCAACACTCAGAATAAACAGAAATATCATTATATCAATATTTACTCTGGGGGCAATCAAACCCACGACCCTTGGTGCACAAGATAGGATCACTTCCATCTGCGTTATGGGGCCCGTAAAACTGTATGTATATTGAACAGGTAATGTATCCCTTCTTCTTCATTTTCAGTTGTATACAATGAACACACAAACCTCAGTTTAAAATATTTGACAGGCTTTAAAAGCATCCGCTCTATTTGTTTACAATCCAACAACGCCCACCTGTCATTATATCATTATATTTAAAAATTGCGTGCGACGTTGTTTTTCCGGGAATCAATTATTGAACCGGTTTAAATTAATGTTTGCTTTCCGTGGACAATTTTATGAAACTTGAGAATTATGATAGTTTATTTATCAATTTATAGTTATAATATTTTTTGTGATGAACATATAAGTATAGTTTAGACAGAAAAAAGTCTGTTGGGTTAGCTAGTACATAATGCATATAAATAGTTTAAAATAACAATATTCTTAATAGAAATTTGGTTGGCCAAAGCATCCTGTACTATTGACAATACCAAAGTGTCCACAAAATGTTTCACGAGTCTTCCGGCTGAAACCACAACAAAGCTAAAATTAGTCCTCCAAGTTCCAACCTCCTTTGGCAACTCTCCAAAGAGCCTCAGATAAATGAATTTCCCTTTCCTATTTTTAAACAGTCTGAATTGTTACCCATTTTAATACAATTAACTTTTGTATTCGCTCACTGATCTTCTTTTGTAGGTGTTCTCAATTTTAAAACGAAAATTTTGTGATAATTAATTTTATTCCTTCTAGGAATGCACAGTTATTCTTTCTAGTAATATATATTTAGGAATGAAGGCTCAATGACCCTTGATAACTTTGTTTTGGGCAAATATTATGGACTTAAACAATATAAGCCGAAAAGGTAAAACATGCCTACTTTTCACAATATCTAAATTAATATTTAGATTACGTGAAATTATTGAATTCGACCTTCGATCGTAAATTTCATAAGGCGCCTTTTATCAAAACAGTCAATTAATATTAGTTTTAAACATCTCCTCATACGTTATCCTGACTTCAAAACAAATAGCACCAATTGTTTTATGAAATCTTGATAACAGAAAAATCTATACAAATTATTAATTTAAGTGTCTGATTAAAATAGCATATTAACAATAGTTTTTAAAATAGCATATTAACGTATCTGCGGTAAATATAACAAAAATAATAATTATAAAATTTTATTGTTTTAATTATATTTTTAATTTGTCGGAAGTAAAATCAAAAATGGCTGGACCGACTTTAACAGGGCTTTCATTTGTAACTAGACTGATGTTTTAAAAATGTATCTTAGCCTACTTTTATTATTTATCATAGAATCGTAAAAAAAGTTAAACAATAATATTTCTTAACAAATTATAAATATACTAATAATACTAATGACTCTGAAGATTTTAAGGGATCATAAAAGTCATATTGTAGGTAAATTAGGTCTTCTTAATTATTATAATCTTAGACTTGCCTACCGGCAGAAAATGGGCCTTAAAACTCGGTCTATTGCAGGTTTAGTACACAAGACACCCATATAAAATAAATATCAGTCTTGTTAACAATTTTTGTTACAGTTAGTTTTCTGCAAATTTAAGATTTGCATATTTCAATCAAATTTCATCTGAGTGGTTACTGTGAACTTATTTGATCAGTTTGTGCAAACTTTATCAAGCGACGTACTGTGCGGTCGGGTTGAGTTTCAACGCCAATATTTATCGATGCCGCCACGCGTACTCTAAAAATAAAGTCTGCGAAACTCGCATATGTTACTTTACCTACTAGCACGTGAATTTTCTTATAAGGAAACGTGCAGTTACTTCATGGTAAATTTTTCATGTATTTCTTTTATAACTTATTGCAATTTGCAGTCGACGGGTCCAATGTTTTGTACGCTTTGTATCATGGGTTTGATTTCCACAAAAGACATACATTTGTATCATGAATATTTGTGTTTGATCTGGTCCTGGGTATCCAATATGTATTTAAGTATTAAATTTGTGATTCATGTGTTGTCACATACATAATTTAAGCGATATATCTCGGAATCTGGTCAATGTATGAAGTGGTGCGTGAATTTATATAAATACAATCAGATATCTACGTGTTTGGAAACCATACAGCAAATATACTTGTTCCTTACTAATTTAACTCGTCAGTGGGGATTACCTACTATCGCTCTCATCATCAAGTTTGTACAAGCAACTTGAGACTAATCGACGCAGACCTATTCAGTGATTGGGATACAATTATTCCTGCGGGACACAACCTTGATACAAAGTCACGGTCCAATTTACATATTGATAATGCAGGCTAGGGACGCCGCAGGGGAATTTGAGCTTTCAGGATAGTCCAACTGTGTCTCCAGGGTAATAATCCGAACCAAATTTGGTCGGCATTTAGGTAACATTTTTGAATAAATCAATATTGATCAATGATACATTTAAAAATAAATTTTCAGCCATGTATTATTTCATCAATATATATTTAAACAACAATTATATCAAGAAAACAGTAACAAGAAGTCTTCATTATATTTTTTTTGGTCGCTCACTACACCGAGCTGTTATTATATATGGTATTTCTTTTAAATAATCCTATCAAAGAAACTTTCAACATAAAAAAAAATATATAAAAAAATAGTTTACTAATTACAACTGATTACTTAAAAGATGATCCTAATGACCTAAAAAAGTGTCATTTGTACAAACAAGTCAATGAGTTGCCTGCTTTAAAACTAGTCTGCCGGCTTCAGGTGTGTCTAGAACTTTGTTTCCTACAGGTTCGTTGGTTCAATAAACTTTAGCAATAAGTTTATGTTTCACGAATTACTTTAAGTTATCCAAATGCATATTTTTCCACTTGAGATTTAAACTTTATTCATTATGAAATCTTACACGTTTTTTCCGTAATCAAGTATTTGGTACTTATTTCTAGTATTATTTTAATTATTATTTCAAATATTATGTTGTATATAAAAATAATATTCTATTTCTATTGGCTGTCTGAATCTTTATATTAATTCCATCAAAAAATGACTTTTTATAATACTGATTACTAATACTTTAAGAGTCTAATAAAATATTTTAGTAATTTATTTTAGTTCATTTATTTGTTTGTTTTTTCGTAGTTGGATTTAAAAAAACGTTTCAATAACGTTCAAAAGTATTATTAAAAAAACCCTACAGAACAAATTAGCCAAAATAATTTATTTCACAGTTTAAATTGGTTATCTTATCTTGTTGTGATTAAAATATAAAGGTAACTGATAGAATGAATGTTGTGGAATTAAAACATTGAGGAAAACTACGATATAAACACAATATCTCTTATACCAAATTATTTACATCATAAAAGCAAATGGGTCATTTAGAATTATGTTTACTTCAAAATGGTCATTATCTTCATTGTGATAAGGTTCCACAGGTACCTCACGGAATACCCTCAGAGGTCTCGTTTAAATGGATTGCCAATCTTGTGTATCTCGAACACAAATCTTAACTGCTGTATGTACTATGTTATCAATTCCATTATTTGGGTCTAAGCCCTCTGATACATAATAGTTTAGCTTAAACAATGGGTGAAAATTCGAAACACCTATGCTGCCTTTGTAAAATTTTATTGTTTGCCTTATCAGTATTTTCCATATACATGAACAAATATAATCGTAATTATCCAGTACCAATTAATTTTATATAACTTGGGTAAATTAAGTCGTTGCATAGTAATACATAATAATTATATACTCTTTATTGTACGCCAATAAAAACATCACAAGAACATTACAAAAACATGGAATAGTAGGTACAAGAGATGACCTTATAGCTGAATGAAATTTCTTACAAGCAACCTTTGGATAAAAATAATGTTAAAGCTGGTGAAGGTTTAAGGTGAATTTAGTTCAACAAACTTACTTATTTCAATAAAAACTTACTCATTCTAATTCTAAAATAAAATTGCTAGCTTTTTAAGGTAGGTTAACTTTACTCAGCTTATCAAAAATATATAACTATATAAATTTAAATAGTAACAGATTTTTCTGATCTATAATTATTATTACTGAGAGTTGCTCCATCAGCAATTAATCATTAGTGCATTAATACGAGTATTAATAACAAATGTGATAAGAGAGATGAATAAATCTTAATGATTTGAAAAGAATTTGAGAATTGGAAAGTGGAATATATATATATATATATATGTATGTATGTATATATATATATATATATATATTTATATCATATGTATTTCTTGCGTTTATTTATACAAATATGTAACGTTTATCTATTTTGTATGTATATTGTCAACATCATAAATATATGTATATTATTTATTGTTTCGTGTAATGGTTGACTGAGAGACAACTGGCATTACGACCTCCATTTCTACATTTTGTGCAAAAAAGTTCAATATAAATGTACTTCAGGTGTGGAAGTAAGTTCCAAGCCGTCAAATAGCTTAACTTAAATGAGTTAATATTGGTTATAGAATACACATCTATTACTCTTGAGTTATTGTTATTACAACAGATTAAAGACTACAATAAAATATAACCACGTCGTTTAAGATTAAAAATATCTGACACCTGAAAATTTGTACCGGAGCCTGAATCTAATCGACTTTTTGCGTTTTATATATGATCTGTGCTAGTTAGACATCGACAACACATTTACACCATATACCATTACCACACATATACCATTTACACTGTTATGTCCCTACGTTTGCTGTTTATTCATATAAAAAGTCTGTCCTACTAAAAACACCGGCCAAATGAGGGCTTCGTGAAAATAAGACTACATCCGTCTTACAAGTCTTTGAATCGAGCTCAAAGCCAGCCGAGACCCAGTTTTTCGAATATTGTTCGAGGCGGGCGATACTTGCAGCTTTAACCTACTTTTCGAGTTATTGCTAGGTGTTGCCACTGTAAATCGTAGCGAGGATTTCTTTGTGTTTATTTCTTACAACCTTTCTCGTTGAAAGGTTGCATTTTTGAAGTAGAAACTAGAATTGATATTGATTCCTGGTGTGTGTCAATCACAATGATGTAAGTTTCTACCATATAATGTAGTAACATTTTTTTATGTTTTTAGACCAACTCGACAAACAAACGTTCAGTCCGCGTGATAGTAATGGTCTTTGTTTCCTATAGACGCTTGTATCTTAAGGATATCACTAGGGCGTTGCCAACCTTGTGACTTGAAGATTTTATATCACATTACCGAGTAATTTCACTGACTCTCTCACCCTTCAAACTCAAACACTGCCATTTGACGGTAGAAAGAGAGAGGTACCAATGTAGATGACCTCTGTATGAGGTATACCTCACACAAATATATTTCTATGAACCCTAAAATAGCTAACATTCTAGTAATTAAAATGCATCTATGTTTTATCAATTGTATATTTAATGAATCCTATATTTTGACAGCCACTAAATACATAGTATAATCAATTATCATTTAGTTAGAACCTCTCTGCCCTAATTTCTTTAATGCAAATGCTTATTCAGCTGAAACATTGCTATAAAGTAATGCAAATATAAAATAATTGTTTGAAACTCGAAATCAAAGTGAAATAAAATACAAAATTATATGTATATACCTGTGAATTTCATTTTTGATTATGATTTAAAAAGAATTCTTAAAATTTATTGATCTTTTTTTCTAACATATATATATATATATACTCTTTGTCTGTCAGTGGCCCTTTTTATTAAATATAACACTTAATATATAGTAATGATTAACTAAATAATATTTAAATTGTATTAGATTGTATTTGTAACTAAATATGTTGTTTGTTTATATAGGGGCCTACGCTTACTTAATAAAGTTTATCCGACATTTTCTAGAAATACATATTAGTATTCATTGTAGTGGCGTCTTAATTCCTCCTACGCACTACCTACGAATACACGTCCCAACTCATATTAACGTTTGTTGTGACACTTGTGATCATAGCTTAAATATGAAAACATCACAATCTCATAAATTATCTTATCTTACGAATTTCTTATGCGTAGTCGTAGCAGTAAAGTAACAGCTTTTCCTTCCACCAAGTTAGTATGTTGTACTAAAAACTACATTTAACGCGGTCGTTAGTATTCTCGCGGCGCTAGGAAGTTCGACCACATTTCACCGAGTGGACATTTGGCGCGTGCGACTAAATCGTTCCGCGTATGCTACAAACTGATACGCGCTCCGACGACTATTCCAAGTACTACGAAATATGAAAATAGTTTTGCTGCTTTACATGGTTGCCTGTAAAAAACATTTCTAATATATTTCTTATAATTAAATAGTAATATCATGCATTTTATTAAAAATACCTCGTATCTCATATAAGTTATTTATAACATTGGAAACACTTTTCTTATATAGTTGCCAGGGATTTTAATTTCTACATTGTTAATAAATAAGCTGGTACCTGCTTAAAGCAGCACCTTCTAGTGTTAGGTTTTGAATTGAACTTTTTTATATCTAGCTGAGGTCTGTGAGTTTGTTTTATTTTAGAACCTTTCGATAAATATGGTTCAAATATTTATATCTGATAGTTCAAACTGCGTATATGTCAGAAATACAAGTAACAAAAAATTATAGAATCAGACCACAGCCCTTGTAGTCTACTAGTGTAGACAGGCAGTCTACGTTTATAGATATTGTGTTAGTATATTTTATCATAATGACTTCTGTTTTCATAAATTTGCCACTCTAATCAATCAAAATTATCTAAAACAAACAAGATCCTTTATGTTGTTACAAAACTTACTTCGTTAGGTTAGGAAGTTTTAATAATGCTTTGAGTAATTCAACTTTGGCTGTTTAATAATTTCGGAATATTTAGAAACTTCTATCTGTAGTATCGAATAAAGAGATTCTTACAGATTAAATTTATCTTTGAAACGAATCGGTAATGAATCTTGATAAATATTTATGGTGTTCAGTTATTGTTTTCATAGAAATATTTCCCCTTTTGTTTTGCCCAATATCCGAATCTACAACAATGTTTTAAATTCTTATTCTACTTTCCTTTTAAAATACTACATAAATATTCGTACTGGTTACGTTTATGGATCGGAGGTTAATCAAACTTTAGATTCTTAATTCTTGCCGGGGCTATTTCTATGTACTAGGCAAAGTTTTATGACTTAATAAACATTCTTAGTCTAACTCAGAGTTTTTTAGAGCAAAAATTAAAATTTTAACCGGAACCATTATATAAGTACTAGGTAATAGGTAAGGTAGGTAATATTCATAAAGATTCTAATTTTTAATTTAAATTATATTATTTATAGTCATATCATTCCTAGCATAATTTATTATTAAACTTTATTTTTATACAACATACTTATCGTAGCTGCCGTAAAATGTTAATTGCTGGATATAAACGTAATTCTTGGGGAGGCCAAGAAATAAGAAATTTGCCCATAATTGCTGCGCAGGTTCACAATGACAATGCTGCTGTCCATCCCCACCCTGTCGTATCTAAGCTGCTTTATTTTAGATGGATATATTGCCATATGTCGGTTGCGATACCTCAGCGGACTCTCACGACACCTGATGCAAAGGGAGGTATTTTCCTACTCGACTGGTACACTATGGCTCATTTAGTTTTTAGTGTTAACAATAAAATTATTTTCTTTTGTATATTGATTTCATTTTCTTCATGATTCAAAACCTTATACAAATGTAGCTGTCAACGCTAAGTAACAGAGATTCTACAAAAAAATCTTTTATTTTTGTTATCTGGTACCCTCAGAACGTAGGACGATCATGTGTATCTCAGAAGAGGTCAGCTGTTCGGGGCAGCAATTACACTTGATTACAAGGCGTTTGATTGAAGTACCCTAGTCCATTGGATTAACCGTCTGTGCTGAAATCTAATTTGTGATAAGAGCACGTAGCGCAGGTGCATATTGTAATGCGGTGAACGTAAAAGTATTTATAAAATTTAATTTATAGTAATGTAAATGTTATAGTCTAGCCGATTAATTGACAATATGTGAGCATCATGAATAATATCTAGCTCTATAGGGCTAAGTAATTAATAACTATCTAAACTTCATTATATCTTATTGATAATTCAAAATGTTCCCCTATATGATAATAACAATACTTTTTATTGTACGCCAGTCAAACAGATTAAAAAACAAATAACAATAAGCGGTTTTTTCTTCAAGGCAACCTGTGGATAAGAAAAAGTACTTAAAAATAGCAAGGTAGCTTGTAAAAGAAAATATATAAAACAAAAAAAAATATGTATCAATTTATATATTTTTTTTCATTTACATTGTTATTTATTTCACTATATATAAATATAACAAAATTATTAGCAGGTATCATAAGAGGTGACTTAAAGGTATATCTGTCCGAAACAGTGAAGCTCAAATGCACATGGAAGGATGGGCAGCAGCATTCCCGTTGCGATAGCTACGCGCTGCAATTGCCAACACGCTTGTCAGTGCAGCAATTAAAGGCTGGATTCTTTGGTTTCCAATGGCTCTAGCAAAGGACCACCAATGGTTGTTATAAAAATAAAATAATGATACTATACAAATTAATATTAATAGTTCCAATAACACCGCAGTCAAACTAAGTAATAATTTTAATAACGGGAATTACATATATATTACAACGAAATAGCTGATTGGGTTACGTTAGAACTACAACCATATATTTTAACGGTTGGAATATCTCATGTGTATAACATTTGCGAAACAGATATTATGTTAAATATTTTTGTTAAAGTTAAGTTTGCCGAATTAAAGTTTGTCACATTTGACAATTAATCGTAATTTGATTATTAAACGTTGTTTGTAAAATGATCTATTGACATATTTTTTTTGTGAAACAATAGTAAACTCTAAGAAAAAGTTGGGCGGATTTAATGTTTTCTTTTTACCTGTTCTTACATTTACGTAATATTTTAAATTTAATAAACATGCATTTAGAATAAGGAACAACCATTGATCATTTATCCCAATAAACTTTAAACATGAATAAGATAGTTAGGCTAAAAATCATGTAGTACATCATCTAAGTTAATACAACATTTATTAATGACCAACATCAAGTACGTATTGATTTTAAATGATCAGTTGATCAAACAGTGGTCGGTGTTTTAAGTTCGTATTGATGCACACTACTATGTGAGTCTCTTTATTTCGCCAAATGTTATATTGTAGTTTTGTAAAAGTCCTTTCGGTAGTTTTGTATAAAAGGATAACGTAATATGCATGCCTTTTTACAGATAATTGCGTTAATTATATTTATAGGATTCTTAAAACAAGAAAAAGTACCAAGAATAAACGAGTGTGTATGTAAGGACTAATGCGAGTACGGTAAGCGAGAAAGATATGCCAAGATATATTGCGGAGATCTATTGTATCGAGACCTATAGATCTATAATAGTAGTATATATATAGTCTATGCCTACTGCGGAGACCTATGGGACACAAGCTTGATGTATGTATGTAAAACATACCACTATAACATTAAGTTAACTTCTTTTTTTTTAACTTTACCAAATCTCAGGCGCTATCGCTATATTATTGTATTCGAGGGACAATAGTTTCGATGGTTCCTATTAATCTATTAGTTATAACTCGTGTATGTTTCGCGTCTAGATGTTAAAAATATATTGTTATAATTCCTCTTTTGTCTAAATTTTATAACACAAGTGCTGATGATAAACTCCCTTTTAAAAGTGCACACATAAAATATTAATTTCATAAACAAGATGTATCTATTTAATTTTTTGACGTGAATACGTTTTTTATTCTTTTTATAAAATTTTGTTCCTGACGAAATTCTAAAGCAAAAGCATAAAGTAAACAAAATTTTGGTACACAGTTTGGCATTTAACTATAGTCTAAAACTATTTATCCATTTCCAGTTGAACTTTGAACAGTATTTTCTCATATTTCACGTTTACTACTCATTATAATACTGTATTTTTAAATATAACAATGTATTTTTATTATTTTTTTAGGGTAGGGTAGTTTGTTGTTTCATCATACAAGCTATTAGAAGTCCACTGCTGGACATAGGCCTCCCTAAGAATAGGAAAATTCTGTCCATTATTGCCGCGCTGGGCAAGCGTGTTGGCAATCGCAGAGCACAGTTTTTGCAACAGTGCTGCTGCCCATCCCCATAATGTGTGGATGGATTTCTTTACTTTCGGATGGATAAACCGCTATCTGTTGGTTCTACTACCTAAAATGCCTTTTACGATCCCTAGTAGGTATCGTAAAGGAGAAGTACTATTCTACTCTGCCGGTACTTCACGGCAGAGTAGAATAGTACTTCCCTAGATTATAAAATACACGGTTCGTTGTTCAGGATAACTTAAATGTCCTAACGAAGGCAAAGTTTATTAAAAATATGCAAAATGTTAGTTTGAGGTTATTTTATTTCTTAAATTAGCACATTTAGATTCTCTTAGTAATAAAGCAAAAAAATGGAACTTATTTATTTTAATCGTAGTTATAGGTTCAATAAGAGACACGTTGAAGCGACAATAACAAAAGAGTCGACCATAAACAAGTTTTTTTTTATTTGTCACGATTTCAAACGGAACAGCGGACAGCGAACTCAGCCAGAAAGATAGCCGTAGATCACTTCCTTCCCGGCGATTAGAACGTGGTGCTTTGTTTGAAACTCCTCTTGTTAACTTATTTGTATTTATTTTTCTTTGTTTTACTCTGTTGAAGATTTGAAATAATGAAAATTATAGTTTTACTAGTTATAAAGAACAATTGCAAAACATTATAAAATCTGAACGAAGTCGAACATTAGACTGGGAATAAATTAGACCATGTGTTCTCTTTTAAAAAAATACTAGCGACCCGACCCAGCTTTGCACAGTTGCAATGAGGATATACAATGATTATTGTGGACTATCCCTAGATTTTGATCGTATTAAAGGCTGCAACTCAACCTATATAAATCTGTAAAATTATTACTGTAAAACTGTAAATACTAGGCAACGAGGTCAAAACTAATTACCGTTTTTTGACAGAGAAGATATGCCTTGTGTACAAAACAAACTTAATTTTATATTCGTTTACAATTTTAGAGCAAACTTTAGAGCTAATCATAAATACAATAATTTTTGTAAATTATATAATAGTAAATACAGTTAAATTTAAAGAGTCAAGGCCCTTGCGGCCTATTCGATAGTGTTTCTATATTCTGTGCTATATTTATGTTTGTTTTGTGTCTGAGGTGTTAAATATGTATTCATCATCATAATTATCATCATATCAGCGCGTCCACTGCTGGACATAGGCCTCCCCAAGTAATCTCCAATAGGACCGGTTGTATGCGACCTGTGTCCAGCGCGATCCTGCAGTTTTAGTCAGATCGTCTATCAATCTTGCGGGTAGACGTCCTACACTGCGCTTGCTAGTACCTGGTCTCCATTCCAGAACCTTACGACTCCATCGGCCATCGGTTCTGCATACCAAATACTATTTTATACACATTACATAGACACTAAAGTACATATATATATACTTTAGTGCATATAGTCTTATATCTGTAACCTCGTGTTCTTTATCCTCGTGTCCTAATGTCCTTATCTCGAATGCAGTTCAATCATAAGATTCAACGATGTGTTTCTCAGTAGTTAAAAAAAGGGAGAAATAGGATATTTAACTGTGCGTTAATTTGTTCAGAAAAGATTATGAAATAAAATAGTAATGTTTAATGTTGTTTTAATAACAACAATGGAGATTGACAGGTTTAAAGAAATTTAAGGTAAGGAAAATCTCGTAATTTCACTCGCGCGTGTTGCACCTTATGGCCTCGACGTCATCCTGTTCCGTCTCCGTCCGTTTTTACATTTGCCTTTTTTACTTTATTGAAAAAACTTCGTATAATAAAACTACTTCTTTAACGCCTTTAAAAACCCGGTCTATTTAACTTTTACATTTTTTTAGAACGCTTGCCGCAGTTTAAACGAAAAGTTACTGAAAAGTGGATAAAAATAGTACTTCTACGAGCATTATGAGTAGTGAATGCGTATATGTAAGAAAATATTATAAAGCTTTTTACATGGAGGACTTTTACGGAGTTATGAACTGGGATTTTTGTGTATACTTACATACAAACAGCACTAGTAATTAAAGGTGAGACTGCCGACAAAGTTATTGAAGTCACAAAACAAACAGTATCCAATTAACGACAATATTATGGTAAATATTTTTAAAAATTCAATTCAGAAGTCCTAAACTCTGAGCGAAAATAAACACCAGTAATTAACTTATATCTAGGAAACTAGACCCAAACGTGAATTTAGGAACTTAGAAGGCACTTTTTCTTTTAAAAGCGTAGTTACCACAAATAAAACGCTTGAATAAAGAAGAGGAATATATCAGCAGATATTTATATATCATTTTAATAGGAATATATAATTTTTGCTCAATAGATGATAATAGATACTTAGCATTAAATTTTCTTATTATATTTTACAAACTCATATTATAAGACAAAACATTATATTCTGACCTGATTCTGAAATGAATCTCAATTCCATTGCAATGTGGGTACGTAACGTTATATCAATTCATTTAAATGAAATTATCACCATTAAATGAAAACAAAACGTTCACATTGCTAACTTAGTACAGCCGGCACTACTATTGTGTAGTACCAAGTGCAAATTGTATTTCTCAAATAATTCTGCAGGACATTGTAGCATCTATAATAATAGATTTCATACATGAATCCTACAGCCAATATATAAACATTTAATAATAATAATAAATACTTTATTGTACACCAAACATAAAAACATGAGACAAATATAATAACCGTAAAGTACAATGGGTGGCCTTATCGCAAATAGTAATTTCTTCCGCGCCACATTTGTATGAAAGATTGAATGATACTAAGAATGAAGAAAGAAGAAATGATGTGTAAATAAGATAGATAGAAAGCAAAAGATATTGATATATGAAATATATACATACATAAAGCTATATTTTAAGTAAAAGGTTTCCTGATGACCTGAAATATTTCTAGCGGTTGTCTCATTTAGAACGTTATCTATACATTAACTTTCGTGGGTTCGATTCCCACCCAGAGTAAATATATATATAATGATATTTTTGTTTGATCTATGTTTGATCTATGTTTGGGTGTTAAATTGGTGGTGGTATGTATTTAAGTAATATATTTGAGATTCCTGTGTTGCCTGGCGTCCATTACACAAGTGCTTTAAGCGACTTACCACGGAGTCAGGTCATTATATGAGATGTTGTGGGGATTTATTATAATTGTCTTTGACTATTATAAAAAACTACCTAAATATACAATCGTAAAGTATCGTATATGAAGGTGACATCAGAAGTATCAGAGAATTAAAGAAAGTTAAATGGAAAAAAAACCCAGGTGAAATTATTATATATTAGAACTAATAATGCAAGTGATAGTTAACTGGCCGAAGGTTGCTGACTCTTTCAGTTTTATAGACTTAAAAATTAATGTATCTTTGATTTAAGACTGTAAAACGTCCTTTTCGGTAATAAGTGTTTGAAATTTTGCATGATTTATCAGAAAAATTATACCCAAAGCCTCTGAGTAATATGAAAAATAGTGTCTAAATGGTCATTACTATTCTGCGCGAGTCGCCAAGTCGGCCCACATTTTACCCGACAGACATTTGGTTCAGGCTAAATCATGCAAGGTGATAAGGGTCAAATGATAAAGTATACTTTTGCAAATAATGTTGATACTTTTATGAAAACAGTAAAAGATAAGTTTTATATCCGGCTCAGTTTTTTGATAGAGCAATGTCTATCCAGTTATTTAATGTTATCATAAATTGGTTTAGTCTGAACTGCTAAAACAAAAGTTGGTAATATACATGTTCGAGAAAGTACTTATTTTGTTTTCGTGGAGCTTCTGTTATATCTCTAGGCAAGTTCGCCTGGTTGATGACCGCCATCTTTTTTTAAATATTTACGCCCTCATTTTTACCGGTGAACTATATAATTTTTATATATATTTTCAAATACAGCATAGTTTTTACTCGTGCACTACTCGTAATAAAATTCATTTTTGAACAGCTTAAAATCGCTTACGTTCACGTTCTTACACACAAAATTAAAACCCTTATAAAAATTCATGAAGTTTGTATATTTTAAATCCTGTAACATCATTTATCCTTTTTTCACCCATGAAATGGTTGCCGCGAAGTAACAGAAACGTGGAACAATTTTTTTTTAATTAAAGTTTTTTAAACCCCCTTAAAGCCATTAAAATTTAGTTGTACAAACACATACAGCATTAAATTTTCGTAAAAATATTATACTATGGTAATATATCAAGGAAGGATAAATTAATAACAAATACATTAACGCAAACTTGATTCTATTTGTATTCTCGCAACAAAACGGTTTAATTCCACCCTAATTGGCATCTTTACGTTATGAAGTTATTGAAACTCAATACTAAAGCGGAACCTTTCACTGAATTAGTTTATTTCCCTTTCCAATTCTAAGAGTCTGAGTGGCTTATGCTTGTAAATAGTATATAGAAATAGGATTATTGTTAATGAATAAATCGATGGAGTTGACAAACAAGCATACAACCTGAAAAGTGTTTCTATAATGCTGAATACTTTAAGATTCGAGAAAAACAATAATATAAATAAGCAAGTGAGAGTATATTATTATAATTAATAATAAAGCTATAATATAGGTAGATTATTTCTATTAGTATCAATATTCACAAACTTTAATGCATACCCCATACACACGCAATAACACACACACACCCACACACACAATAACACAAACACACTCATAATAGCATAAAGATTCCCAATTTTTTAATTTTATATAAACTAATACATCCACAAATACATAAGTATATACTTTTGTACCAGTAAGGAGGCTTGGTGATTTGAAAATTACAAGTTTAGTAAGCTAAGCTTAGTTTCAGACTCCAGTCTCCACCGCACTTAAAACTTATTCAATTACTTCAATACATGTAAAGTTATTGTACATTAGTTCTTCAGTGTGAAGGAGAAAAATAATAATTGTTATACAATCCACTTAAGCGTAATCTATAGACGCCCGTAGAATTATACATACGCATATTACTAGCACGATGTCAAAATTCTGAATTGATATTATTGAACATTACCCAGTAATTTCACTGCCATTTAAGTCGGAACACACCAATGCAATCTCTGCTATTTGGCGGTAGAAATAGGTGAGAATGAGGTCCCGACGCAGCTTCCATTTGTATATGATCTACTTTTTAGTAGTAATGCCGAATTCTGTTCACCGCTTTATTATTTATGATGAGTTTGGCGAATCGTATGTTTAAGTGCTGTAAATTCTGATTAATATTTTAAGGATTTATTGAATTGTTATTAAATTACTAATCATCCCAGGTTTTATTTGTATTTTTATATAAATAAATACCCTTATTTTGTACACTAATTTAGTCTGTTCCAATAATTAAATCAAAATGGAAATGTTCAAGAAATACACTGATTAATAACTGAGGGAATATACATGCGAAAAGTTATTTTAATACTAAAAATTATAATCAATTTCACCTTTTGTGTAAAAGTCATTATCATTGTAAAAGTTAACTTCGAAAGAGACAGTTTAAACCAAGCATTAGTTTTATACGTAACATGTATGTCACTAAATTTCCCGCCTAGTAATCTATAAAGTTAGCACCTCAGTCTGCGAAGTAAGTTTGTAACACGATCAACTCGCATAGGCAGACCTTTTAACATGGAAATCGAGTTGGTGTGTTAGTTTCAATGTACGTTTTTTTATTAAAAAGCAATTTGAAAATTATTACATAGACTTGTCTAGTTTCCCGGTACACTAAACATGAAATTTTGAGCTTTGAAATGGTTATTGGTAAAGATTGCGACAATCAATCGAATCCAAACGGCGGGTGGGCGGTGGCGGAGCAGTCGGCGAGGAATCTGTTTGAAATGTCGTCAAATAAAAAGGCTGTGAGTTTATTTTCCTTTCGAGTTTGCTCTTGGCATAATATACAGGTGTGAAAGTCTTTGATCGTTCGTTTCGGAATAGAACCGAGTCATTTTATTCGGTATTTGCAATACTGAACTTATATGCTTTAAACCGCAGGCGAAATGCAAATGGTCTCTTTATCTTAATAGGGCCTGATGGCGCAGATTGTAATGATCCCATCTTGCGGTTCAAGGGCCGTGGGTTCGATTCCTACCCAGAACAAAGACTTAAATGATGACATTTGTGTTTATCTTGAGATTAGGTATTATACACATGTATTTAAGTAATATATTTGGAATTCCTCTGTTGTCTGATGTCATGTCAAGTGCTTTAAGCGATTTAACTCAGAGTCAGGTAAATGTATGAGATGTTGTGTGAATATTATATCATTATATCCATTTGTTGTATTTTTAATCCTTTATTAGTGTATTGATTTTTGTGAAATTCGGCAAGTAAATATTTTGAGCCATAGATAATGACCAAAGCGTATATGTATATTATAGACTCGGTAAGATAATGATTTCTCTGAAAATATCTTTTGTAAGTTATACGTCATTTCGCTAGATGTCATACGATATGATATCTCAAAAATATTAATTATTGTAATTATTTTACTTACATACACATAACAAAGTACTAAATATGCATACATATTTTGTTTTAAGTAAAATTTGGTAGTCAAAAAGAAACCTCAAATTTTTGATAAATGTTTGAATCGAGGGCTGTATTTCATCATACCAGCCATTGGAAGTCCACTGCTGGACATAACCCTCTTCAAGAAAACAGGTTTTTGCACATAACTGCCGCGCTGGCATTCGAGTTGGTAATCGCCGAGCGCAGCTATCGCGATTGAGATGCTGCTGCCCATCCCCACCCCATGCATTTGAGCTACATTGTTTTTGGATCATATACAGCCATCTGTCTGTGTTGGTACCTTAGTCGCTTCTTACGACATCTGGTGCAGTGGAAGGTACTGTTCTATTCTACCGGTACCTCGCGGCACGGTTGCATTAAAAACTTACTACAAACATTAAAAAAAAACAATCTAAGTTTTAAGTCCTTAAGAATTAATTCTATTTTGGTTTAAAAAACAGCGTAAATCAATTCAGCGTACTATTTTTAGAGATGGGATCCAATTACTTGTCCGAATTTTATTTGACCAAAAAGGTTTCACTGACATTTTAATTGCGACAATTTATTTTCCGTATTTTAAGATCATATTACTGGGTTAGGCTAGGTTAGTGTTGTGAATGACCCGCAGAGGTGCTTTTAAATAAAATGTCAAGACCATAAGCAACAATAACAATTAATCTTGGTATAGGTATCTATCTTATAGATCTGCAAAAACGTCACCATTAGCTTATAAAATTATACATATATGTATATATATATCGGCAGCATATACTTATGCGTTTTATAATATATATTTATGTGCGCTTGAATATCAAGAGCGATAGTCACATTGATGCGTGTTGCGTCATTTTATTCTTTTATTGGTGGTTAGAACGGACGTTGGCCTTCTTGTCGAGCAACTTGTAAACCTTCACTAGACTCCAGACGTGTAGGATTACAAGGTCATTCCGGTCAAGCTTGCAAATCGATCAGTTTGGCAACCCTGGCAGCTATAAATATCAGGCACTTCAAAACATGTTTAGTCCAGTCAAATTCAGACGAGTAGCAGGCGAGTCAGGCTATGACATAAGGTAGCTATTAAAAAAGTCGTCTGCATTGGTACCTAACTATCACCTATTTCTACCGCCAAATAGCAGTGTTCGCATTACTGTGTTCCGATTTGACGAATGAGAAATACAGTGAAATTACTGAGTGAATGTGACATAATATCTTCATGTTCACAAGATAGGCAACACGCTTGTAATATCCTTGTGAAATTACGAGCATCTATAGGCTACAGTGACGCTCAATATCTTGCGAACTGTATGCTTCTTTACCGACCTATTTTATAATAAAAAAATGACAGCTATATTGTCATAATAGTGATAACGAGCAATGTACGCTCGGTTAGAATGGCTTACGGGCTATTAGGTGCGTAGGTTTTGTAACATGGATTTCTTTTTCACATTTTATTCTCACGTTACAATATAAGTTGGCACTAAATGGTATCTCATTATTGTTTCGTAATATTCCTATTTGATACATTAATAATAAATGAATCAGCAGTATACCTGTCGCGATACCTTCGCTCTGCAATTGCCAACATTATTGCCAAGCGCGGCAATTATTAGCGCGGCGAAATTATCCCTGTCTTGGAGAGGTCTATGTCTATTTTTTTTTTATTTCAGTAAAATATATTCGTTTATAATTTACCTGCTATTTTAATCGGATTTTTATGTGTTTGAGTCCATCACTTCCAAATCACTTAGCCTTTTCAAAGCGATACTCCTACTAAAAAGATATTTTGAACTCAGATTACAACGAAATGCTTTATCAAATTATCAATTAATCAAAGAAAAGAATATTTCCTGTTCCGTATAAGCGCCTTTCATTCCTTTCCAGGTACTTTTTTCGATTTAACTTGATATTATTTCAGAATATCGTCAAAGACAATTAATAACCCAGTTCTTTTTTGCAGGTGAATTCAAATTTGAATGCTTTGACGACAATTAATCCGAATGTAATGGAATGAGAAAAATTCTGATGAAATAGTTATTAACGTTGAAACAGAAATCCCCGTTCGTATGTAATTTCAAAGAAAAGAACCTTAAAAAAAATCGATCTTTCATATGATTCGTATAGTTAACAAAATATTTATCAACGCTTTGACATATTTACTTTAACGTTAGTCGTATTTAATTATTAATAATAAAAAACTTTATATTTATTATGTTACAGAAAATTTATAGCTTTTTTAAAATAATTGATGCACTTTTATTGATCTTTTTACAAACATATATAGGTAATTATGCCAAATAAAATTGTACCATCATCATTGTATCAGCCATAAGACGTCCACTACTGGACATAGGCCTCTTCAAGTAATCTCCAATAGGACCACCTGTGTACAGCGTGATCCTGCCGATTTAGTCAGATCGTCTGTCCATCTTGCGGACGCCCTACGCTGAGCTTAGCCGGTACATGGTCTTCATTCCAGAACCTTACGACTCCATCGGCCATCGGTTCTGCGTACCGAATGCCCTACCTACTGCCACTTTTACTTACTGATCATCAAGGCGATGTCGATAACTTTAGTTATATTACGAATCTCCTCATTCCTGATTCAATCACGCAAAGAAACGAGCATTGCCCTCTCCATAGCTCGTTGAGCTACTTTCAGTTACCCAAGAAGGCAAATGGTAAGAGACCACGTTTCGATGCCATAGGTCACCGCTGGTAACACACATTGGTCGAAAACTTTCGACTTGAGGTACTGAAGTATGTCGGAAATTGTATCATGACATTTAAATAAGTAAATTGCCATTGTTAATTCGGCTAAACTAGAATTATTATGCACAATTTCTGTGCATAAAACATATTCGACTAAAAAAATATATGGGAAGTGTGTTATGAAAACTGACACATCGAAATTATATTAAATAAAAGGAACCCAAAGAAATAAGACAACTTTGCCATATAAAACAAAAGAATTGTGCCCTGGAATATGTAACTGAGATGAGCGAGCAAAAAAGGTAAATGCAGGTGGTAAATTATTCTAATGATTGACTCTGCGTAATTTAAAGGTCACGTCCATGTACTTTTTTATTAATAAAGTCCACAACATTTAAAGCATTAAATGAACGTACTTACCAACTAACTCAGTTTGATGTTTGTAACGAAATTCTGTATTCCTTTTTTCATTCTTAGTAATTTAATGAACCTGTTCCAAATTTTGTTCGAAACATATGGTACATTTATAAGAGTTATTCAGATAAAGTTCAAAAAAATACATTTAAAATACGATTTAGTATTCGGAATCAACTTTGAAATGGTCATAGTTTAAATAAAAGACAAAACTAATTCTGGACGCGAAGTGGAACTCCGGATAGAATTGACTTCTGGCCCAAGTCATAGACAGTAATGTATAATAGTGTAATGTAAATAATAAAAGGACGTGCTTATTACCAGACGTATAATCATTTAATAATAGATAATATGTCATTTTGATTTCCTGTAATTCATTGATTCTATACCTAAACAAATAAATAAAATAAAATATCTAACATTATAGAAACATTTTTTATTGTTACATTTTTCACATTTTCTTTTATTTATGAATAAATTGTTAAATTACAATCAACGTTTTGCTTGCGTGCAAATAGTTTTAAAAGTAGACGCTAAATATAAGAAAGTATTAGAAAGATATAGTACATAGTGATACTTGCAAATTTGGGCTCACAGAAGGACTCCGTAACAAAACAATTAAGTTACATTCTCGAAAGTTTGTCAAAGTAAAATTCCATCAACGGAATACACAAGATAGTTGGACCAAGCCCCAAGAGACAACGAAATTTCAACTAACTCCTCAGAAAACAAAGTTGCCAATAAGATTACTTGGCAGCTTTTAAAACTCCAATCTACTAACTGTTTTGCAAATAAATAGATACAGAACATAAACGAGAATTGGTTGAAAAAACAAAACAATTTGAATCAATCTCAACTGGACAGTGTACACAAAAAAGTGCAATTACAACAAAATCCCAAATTTCGATTAAACTGTCATACGACTCGAGTATGCAATTGATGGATTTATGAGTTCTATTGCCAAATTACTTTGCTATAAATCATTAGTTTTTCAACACCAATATTTAATATTTGTTTTTTTTTTTTGTATAAACTGTAGATACTAATATTTTATAAAAGAAGTATTAGAAGTAGAGTCTGTCTATTTGTTACGTCAATATTGTAAATATATATATATTGCCGTTAATTTAACCATTATCTCACTATAACTATAACTATATGTGCTTTAAAATCAATATTGTGTTTAAACGTCAATATTAATTCATTAATGGGTTTTTTTTCTTAAAATTGGGTGTTTTGCATCATAATTTGTTTTTTATATTGTTTGATTTTTTGATAATAATTGTGTCCACAACTTATAAATACTCATTTTATCGTAATATAGATAGATATCATTAGTGTGTCGCCAACCTTGTAAACTGAAGATACAATGTTACATTTACCCAGTAATTTTATTGCATCTTTCACTCTTTAGACCGGAACACAGCAATACGAACACTGCTATTTAGCAGTAAAAATAGGTGTACCTGAGGTATCTATTCAGACGACTTTGTAAAAGGTCTACCTAGAATTACGTTTTAATATACAAAGCATGCTTTATAAACTTAACCTAAAGTTTATTTTTTTAAGTTTAAGTATTACATTTTGATTTTCCATTTTGAATGTCAGTTTTAACATTAACAATACATTTGTTGTGAATCTATTTTGTACCAATAAAGAAAGAAAGAGTTAAAACATTAGAAATCAATTAAGAGTTAGGCATTTTGTGGCTACGGCAGATAACTAGATGAGGTTTCTTTACTAATAGTCTATCTTTTGAGTCTCTAACAAAGACATTGGACAAAGGCTTCGATATTTAATTGTCTTGTTTTAAATGCAATTATGTTTTATGACAGAACAATTTAATAGCTGTGCTACTTATAAGTGAAATTTGAAAGGAATTTATATTCTAAATAAATTTGTGAATACCGAGAGAAAATAGTTCGGACGCAAAACATAAAATGTTGTCAATTAAACAACGTGAACAATAGTATTTACTTTGATATTTTAATATTATTGTAATATATATTAAAAAAATCTAAATACAAAATTTTATCAAACATATTTAATTATAAGGCTGGTAAAGCAGAAGATACAGGACGCCAGAGACGTTTTCTTAATTATTATATTTGCAAGAGTTTTAGTAACACAAATCAGAATTTTAAGTAAGGTAACAAATCGGATACTTATGTCATTAATATATTTTTTACTAGCTGATTATTACTGGTTCTTATTAAACGTTACATAATAGATTATAGGCTTATTACACATTAAGATGACCATGGAAAAAACAAGGTGTAGGAAAATATCAAATTCGGAGAAGCTTATCATAAACTTTTATAGTTTTCGAACGAGTCTGTTTGAATTTGGTGTTATCGGGAGAGAGTCTAAAAGAGAATTGAATTTATATAAATTAAAATTTAACATTCTCGCCTGCGTCTCGAACGCCGCAATGAAAAGCAGATTTGCGGATAGAACTTGGCAGGCACTTGGGGCGTAACACCTTCCTTTATATTTTTGTCAAATCTTTATAAATTTAGGCCTATATCTTCTATAAAATCTGTATAATTTTAAAGTTGTTCAAAATAAAATACATTCGCTCGTTGTTCGTGAGAGAGTAACGAACTATTAAAGATGTATAATGGACTCAACTTTCACTTTTTTAATATTAGTAAGGACTATAGGTATATTAAAAAAGCAAAAGTTGACTCTATCATACATCTTACCTTATAAGTTTTAGATGAAATTACATAAACGTGTCTAATGATTAGGGTTTATACACGTTAAAATGATTAGTTAGGACTACAAGTATATGACCTTCATAACAAAGACGACTCGGACTCAAAGTTTGAGCTTTGTTGAGGTCTCGGTTAGAATATTTTGAC
Source organism: Heortia vitessoides (assembly GCA_020976665.1). Taxonomy (NCBI): domain Eukaryota; kingdom Metazoa; phylum Arthropoda; class Insecta; order Lepidoptera; family Crambidae; genus Heortia; species Heortia vitessoides. The sequence continues at coordinate 14,611,263 of JACJUM010002543.1, forward strand.
GAAACTTCGCCATCGTTGAAGGCGGTCTGCGGCACACCAATATAATTTTCAGTTTGTGTTTCGACTAGCATAAGGTGTGCTACTTTGATAACTAACAGCAACAAAAAAATTACTTAAATGATACCAGAGTTATAGGTTTTATTCAAATGTTAATTCATAAGTAACGAAATGATATATTTTATGTTACCTAAATATGTTCATCGGCTTCACTTTTTGAGTAATTCAACGAAAAAGATACCAAAATTTTTTAACATGGTAATTTTCCTAATACATGGGTAATATTCATTTGAAATTGATGATCTAACTAAATGTTCATACAAAGAACTCCAGTATGAAAAATATATGCAAATATCTGTTACCCATATCTCAGCAAGATGTTGTGATAAACGAATTATATGGACTATATTTAAAAAAGGGAATACACAATTAAATAATATAATTATAATTATTACTTTAATAAACACTCTAAAAATATATTTTTGCAATTGTTGAAATTGGAATTGGAAGCACTTCCCGTGGGTACCGGCGAAGTAAAATGGTCGTGGTATACTGGTAGAGTAGAATAATTCTTACTTAAAATACTTCCCTGTGTACCAGGTATCGTAAGAGGTGACTGAGGTACCTGGACAAACAGTTGGCGGTATATCCACCCGAAACAGTGTAGCTCAAATGCTCCAGGATGGGATTGACAGCAGCAATTACGTCTCAAAGTTACACTCTGCGGTTGCCGCCACGCTTGCCCAGCACAGCAATTATGGGCATTTTCCCCCTTTCTTGTCCAACAGTGGATGTTTAACGGCTGTTATGATGATAATGATATTGAAATTAATAAGTATATATTATTAGAAAAATTATGAATTATACAAAAACATTGATAATGATTAGCCAGCCTTAAAAATAATGATAATTCGAAATAAATATTACAGAATGCCAGTAACTGAATTATAAAATGAAATTCGATGCTTAATATTATTCCAATAATAAAATAAAACAGTTCAAATGCTAGAACAAATATTCTAGCATTTGTGATTTTTGTGAATGGCCGTGACTTTGTTATAATATTTTGATATTTAAGTGATTTATAAAAATGTTACAAATATAAATTCAATAAATTGATAGCTATACTTCGTGGTTTTCTATTTAATTATTGCTTGATGATAAAACAATAATTAATTGAATAAACAAACAAAAATATGACTTAGTATTTTCAATTGATACATTTATTTGTTTCACGAGAAAAATCAGATATTTGTCAATAATATAATTTCTTCATGAGCTGTGCTCGAACTTTGCAATTAGTTTTGTTGTTTAAGCGAACTAGGTGTCAAGCGACTAACAATTTATGTCCAATAAGAGTAGGCAGATTTGACACCATTTATTTACATGTGACCTAAAAACCGGTGAGCTCTGAAATGCCGGAAAAAATAAAAGCATCCGATTGCCCTCGGCATATTTAGGCATTCATTTCAATTATTATTTGTATTTATTTGCCATTGAAGTTAGATAAAGTATTAAGTATAGATGTGTGCTTCGATTTTTTATACGCTTCACTTGCTTTTGCTTATTCATGTTAGCTTAGGCATAGCATGTCTAAGTGTTTTTTTTTGTTGTTTTTTGTTGCTTTCCAAGTAAATGGGGACTTTTGCTCATAATAGCCGCGCAAGGCAGGCGTGTTGGCGATCACACAGCGTACCTTCGCAAAGGGAATGCTACCGCCGATCTCTGCCTTGTTCTATATGTGCTTCACAATATATCTATGTAGTATCTGAAATATCATTCTTACCCCCCTTTTTTACCACACGTCCATTATATATTTATAACTTTATTTGACACAATAGAAAATCAGCTCTTTAACGAATAAGCGCAATGTTTAACTCAAGTTTTTCCTCAATTTATTACGTATTTACCTAATCATTATAAGCTAGTTTATTGAGTAGTAGTGTGGTACCGGCAGGGTAGAATAGTGCCTCTTACTTTTCTAGGTGTTGTAAGGGGTGACTGAGGTACCAGAGCAGATAGATGGCAATATATCTATCCTAAACAAATGCACAGGGCGGGGATGGGCAGCAGCATCCCTATTGCAAAAGCTGCGCTGCGCTGCGCTCTGCAATGGCCAAGACGCTTGGCTAGCGTGGCAAGTATGAGCAAATTTCTCTCTTTTTAAGGCAGACCTATGTCCAGCAGTGGACTTCTAATGGCTGATATGATGATAAATATTTAATTGAAATAACGTTAAATCTATAAAGACGTAGTCTGAGTGCAAAGCTAGTCTATGAAAGTTGAATTGAATTATTCGCAAAGAAATTAGATAATATAAATCCACGCTATGTACATAAATTAAAATAAATAGTATAATAAAAGTGAAAGTATATAATGATCATTTTAATCTGGACCAGATTAATCTGAGGCATGTCTGAAGCTTCAGATTTGATCGGGAGCGATTAGATATTCTTGGCTGTTCAGCAGTTTGGTTCCACATTGAAAACTAAGATCTAGAAGTACAGGTGGATACGGCAGTTATACTTTACTAGTATTCATAGTATTATACTATACTATTTATACAGTACGAGTGCTAGTATTTATTATAGCCGTGAGGTATTAAAAATTTAAATTACACACAGGCACAGTAAGCTAAACGCAAAATTTCACGTCAAATTTTCTACAATTTCTATTTTATGTATATATGTTTAGGTGCAATAAATACAATAATTGAAAAAGTAAATTACAAAACAAGTTTTCTATCAAATTTACAATAAAAAAAATTACGGCTGTTGCCACAGTTCTAATTAATGTTTGCACACAAATTCTAATCCTTTGGATTACGTTGTCAGTAAGTTCTTAAAGAAAACTGTCCCACTCTTCCTTCCACCACTAAACTTAAGCTTTCGACAATATCAGGTCTGGATTTCATTGCCAAACCGGTTTACCCAAATAGTACCAAGTGGTATAATTTTTATTCACATCCGGCGAACGCGCTGGCCAGTTCATTTGTACCTTCGACGACTACCTTGTTAAGTTAGTCTCGCACTATGCGTGCAGTGTGGGGGCATGCATGATCATGCTTAAAAATCATTTTAGCCTACAATTGGGGCAAAATTACATAATGTTCTAAAGTTTTTATCACTTGTTGCTGTACTGTTACCGATCCATTAGTCATTGATGACCACTAGCTCTGTGAGCGACCTCAAACATATGCCACTTGATACCATCACTGGGGCTTCACATTATGACTCATTCTCTTCGATGTCTCGATGAAAGGGAAAGAATATGTCTTTCCCTTTCATCCACCAAAAACCAAAAACAAAAAAATGGGTCTTGTCATTGAACATAACATGATTCACACACTTATCCAATCTCAGTGCTTCCAATACTAATCTGGGTAATCGATGAGCTACCTTGAGTTTTGGCACCTTTGTTAATATAATAGTACCTTCTACCTGTACCAGGTATCGTAAGGGGCGACCAAGGTGCCGGACCCGAAATAAATATTCATCCGAAACAATGTTTTTTTTAGGTTTATAAGGTAAGTAACGCGGTAACTATTACGCGGACCGAACGCTTGATTGTCGACTACGTCTAATGAATCCTTAATTCTAATATTTTTCAGATTATTTTTGAATAATATATTCAGTGTCATATCCACCAAATATTAACTCCCGACTTTCTGGAACGTGTCTAGGAAAGTTATTTGATTTATGCGCCCCCTTTTGTGCTTAGGTTTTATTTAATTATTTACTTGGTTACTAACTGAAGTTGAAATGTTTTGAAGATAAGTATAGTACTCGAAACATGTATTACAGATATATGAGCATTATCAAAGTTAAGAAATTTGTTATGCGACTTAAGGATATATTGATTAATGAAGCATATTTCACCTTCGTGGAATTTTTCTATGATAATACTATTCGTATACTATCCGTGAGATATCGGTAAAATAGAATAGTTCCTCCACTCTGTACCAGGTGAAGTAAGAGGCAACTGAGGTACCGGAACCGATAGATTTCGGTATAACTATCCAACACGCGTAGCTTAAGTCTGATGACTAAGCTGAAGAGTAATGATGGCATTTTAGTTTCGACCAAGTTCAAGTTACTGGAGAAGATTGAGAGGTTCTATGGAGAGTTATACGTTTCCGTTTCTAATTCTGTTAGCAGCTTGGCAGATTCAAGTGCCAAATTAATCCAACACTACTCTTAGATTAGAATGGCCCTGAATCATATTAAGAACAACTAAACGTCGGGTGTTGACGGAATCACATATGATCTTCTGATAGCGAGTGGAACACCGGTACTTACAGTCTTTTAGAAGCTCTTCAATACTGTCGTTCTCGAAGGTATAACGCCAGAATTATGGAACCAAAGCATAGTGGTGCTGTTCTTTAAGAAAAGTAACAACACTTTTTTAAAGAACTATCGCCTAATCTTGCTTCTGGGCCATAATTACAAGCTGTTTTCCAGGATCATTACGAACCGTCTCGAATGCAGGTTTGATGACCTCCAACCTTTAGAACAAGCCGGTTTCCCATAAGGCTACAGTGCCATAGACCACATCTTTACACTGTGACAAGTTATATAGAAGACGGAAGAGTATAATTGGCCATTATGTTTGGTGTTTGTGGACTATGAGCCTTCGATTTGGTTAAAACGTGGGCTGTGCTTGAATCTCTCCTGCAGTGCCATATTAACAATCGGTACATCGAAGTGTAGAAGTGTTTGTATGACAACGCCAATATTACGGCAAGAGTACAGGAGCAGAGTTTGAAGGCAATTCCTCTAAAAAGAGGTGTTAGACAGGGAGACGTTATACCCCGAACTGTTTAAGCCACCACTTTGGATAACGCCTTTAAGCTCCTAGAATGACAAGAGCTAGGCATCAATATTAATGGCGAATTCATCACTCACCTTCGATTTGCGGAAGATATTTTAGTAATAGCAGAATCCATTGAAGATTTGAGAACAATGCTCGAAGAACTCAATCGAGTTTCTCAGCCGGTGGGTCTCAGAATGAGCATGGAGAAGTCCCACCCCAGTATCAGTTGAGAACTCGCTTCTTGAAGTGGTTGACTCGTATATATATCTACCATATATAAATAGCCCGGTTGGGTTAGTCCAACTTCAAAAAAGAGGTCAATCGCCGAATCCTACGAATAATATTGATGCCTAGCCCTTGCCACTGCAATTTAAAACATTTCTGTGTAATACCAACTATAAATAAAAATACTACAAAAATACCAATAGAAGGTGCCATTATAAAACGCACTATCAGGTAAATACTAATATAATCGGAATTTTCCAATTCGATAAATTTTTTTAAATCTCAAGTAACTTATGCTATAAATTTAAATATAGGTTTTTTTGTTACCCCTTCACGCATTTACCCCACCTTTTATCTACATAATCTATCTTCGTAAAGTTTCACGAAAAAGGATGTATATATTTATATTACCTGTCATCCTTAATAGAGTACCGCTTTCATGGAAAATTATATATTTGACTTGTATCAATAGAATTTCAAGAAACCTTTTAAATGGACCCAGTTTTAGTTGGAATAATAATCAAAACGGAATGCTCTCTAGCGGGATTTCCGCAAAGCTTTAATTGTGCAGCCCTATTATCGGTATTTAATTATTTTATTCGCTTTTCGTACGTACAAAACAACTCTAGCATAGAACCTGATATCGAAATTATTGTAAAAACACACCATTATCATCATGTTAGCAGCCGTAGAACGTCCACAGCTGTACACAGGCCTTAAGAAAGGAAGATTTGATTCCCGTATTTGTCGCGCTGGGCAGGCGTAGCTTCGTGACAGAAATGCTTCTGCCCAATAACAGCCTGTTGTATTTAAGCAACACTGCCGGTAGCCCATGCCCACATAATACTAAAATAGTTTTAGTCAACCCGTTACACACAGACAGAACCTTGTCAGTGTATATTTTCCCTATTGCAAAGAGTAAGGACACAAAAAAGAGCATTCTAAATAATCACAAACATGAGGTGGCGATTGTTCTCTCAACCTATTACAGCGTAAAGGTCCTCTGGGGCGAAAACTGAGCGGACTTGACGGTTTCGCAGAAAGGTTTCACAAAGTGGGGCTTACATTGCCTACTCTTTCTTTGGTCTGACGAATTTCTTATATACAATAATAACAATCACACCCTATCACTCTTTAGATTAACATCTATCATAAAATTTCATAAAATTTTAATAATTATTAACAACGCATTAGTAATATATGTATGTAATTAACCGTTCGTTTAAAAATCGTCAAACAAAAATTGAATAGAAGATAAATAAATCGCGTTTATAGCCTTTTTATCGTTAAATGCAAGAGATTGCATCTGACGATAAGGCCAACTGATCCATGTGTGTTTGTTAGTTTATTTAATTGAATTCCTCAGGTGGCCCTAGGTGACTATTTACTAAAAATACATGTTTATGCGCAGTTGTAGTTTGTTATAGCTATCGTATTGCTACTTTTTGGAGTAGTTGATAGTAAATTGAGTGTGTTAAGGCTATTAAATAGTTGTTCTGGTATAAGTCTGTTGTACAAATCAATTTTTTTACACATTACGCATTGGTACTACGCAAACACGATTAATTTCCAAACTCTTAATCTCGAGCTGCAAATCTATGTATTACAATTGTTTGTGTTCATTACTTGGTCTTGTATGGCTAAAATTCTTAACTTAAGTTTCCGTGAAAAGTTTGGCAGTGATAAGTCTTTTATTAGAGGTATGGTTGGACAAATTGCAATATATATACAGTATATTAAAGTGTGCATGTTAATGATTATTTCAATCGTAGACAGCTTTGTTAGAATAATTATGTATATTCTAAAAAAATTGTACCATGTTTGTTAAATTGCGTGAGTTTCTTACTTTCGCTAAAATAGGCCTTAAAGTAGGATCAGTTCCAGTAAAAATTAATAAGTAAGTTTCTAAAGCATCGTTTAATATTTATAGCAGATCTAAGGTTTTAATATTTTGTCTACTGCTTGATACCTATTTACTGGTCTGGTTGAATTGGTGTTGGTTACGAAATGGGTGGCTGAAAATTGGTTCTGTAATTGTTGTTGCTGTAACATTGTATAAACTATCTTGAGAATTAAAGCTTGGGTCATTTGTATTGATGGATTGGATACTATTAAATAACTGCGGTGTTAGTTCATGCAAGTTATTATCAATAGTCTGGCTTTCTCTATTCTTCTGGTTATTGGTGTATTGTTCATTTTGATTTTGTATTTTTATTATTATTAAAAAAATGGTTTTTCATATTACTGTCGACCCACTCTGGTTTTGCACGGATGCAATGAGGAAAGAAATCGCTATTGTGGGTTTACCTTACGGGGTAGACATGTGCTATTGTAAACTTTTTTGTAGACTATAATATGGTGTACAATACTGTAAATAATTTTGATCTATATAGTCGCGTTTGCCAACCTTTTCAATGTAAGTGCAAAAAAATATTTTATATACGGAACTACAGTCACATGCTTTGAAATTATCAACGGTTTTTTACTATAGTATGCATTAATTATACATTTAAAACTTACTCTTGCATCACTGTATCTATTTAACTAAGACGCATCACAATTTGTTGTATTGTTTCAAAGATCTAAGCATAGGGACAGACAGACAGCAGGAAGTGACTTTGTTTTATATATACTATGTAGTAATGAGTAGTGAGTAACATTAGCTAGCTTGGCGACTTAATGTTAGAAAATATTAAATAAAAATATCATATGTTAGTTACTTTTTCGGTTTACAGCGAACCAGGTATTAGCGATAGCTGAAATATTATAAAACGAACATTGTTTTCGATCCATTTTAATATAGCTTGATTATTCACAGTGAAGGCGATTATGCTGTCATTATACCTACGCTGCATTGAATTTGAATGTATATTTATAAACACAAACTGTATAAATAATTAATAAGCTACATATTATTTTGTATATTTTTTTGTGTAATGTTACGAAGAACGTTAAAGTTAGAGAGCCTAGCCTAAGTAATTTATGAAAATCACTAATTATCAACTCCGCTATAATGAATTAAAAATGTGTTTAATTATTAAAATAAGAAAACAAGACTGACCGTTTTGATATGTTAAACCAAATATTTACATAAAAGTAGGAAAATAATTAAGAAAGTCGTCTGTTAGATATTCGTGATCACTATTATAAGATTCATCATTGGCATGAATTAAAATGTATTCGCGTATCGGGTGAAACGCCATCTATAGTTTTTTAGGTAAACTTACGTAACGACATACAAGCATGCAATTCGAATTAAGTTTGTATTATACATGCAAGATGGCACTTTACCAAAAAGGTTTTAATAAAAGAGAAATGTTCCAATTAATACTTATGATACTTATTTATTCATTCGCTAGTTAAAAAATATAAAACATTATTATCGAAATATTGTGTACAAATTAATATTTACATAAACTCATGTACAATGTACCTACATGAGTGCATATACGTTACATGTATGAGTACATACATTCCTGAGTAAAACCTGATTATTTTTAATTACTCTTAGTGCAAGTAATTCGATGAATATATTTTTTTCAACGCTTACACTTCTTTACTTGTTTCTTTAACGTGTGATACATCTGTTAGAGTAGATTGCTGTACTTTTGGTACTGAAACAATAAACCAAAAACATTAGACATCAGAATGTTCACTTCATTAAATATTGAGATCAACAGTAGTAAATGTTTTTTAGTTATTATCTGAATAAAATATTATTACAGATTAAATAAAACATTTTCTGATACTTTACAGTGTCCATTTTTAAACTTTCTTCTAAAAATGATTGCTACAAAAATATAAGAGCACGAAGTTAGTTTGATTTTTACATTTTATAAGCCGTTAAAAAAGTATTTTAATTTAAATGAATTCATGTGTAATTAATATATTGTTTCATGTAAATATTATCATTCATCGTCATTGAAATAATTATTTTAATTTTTAGCGATTCAAATAAATATTATCGTTTTATCGTTTTATTTCTTACCTTTAGCTAATAGTTTCTTAAACAATATAGAGCATGGAGCATCAATGCAAAGCACAGCGACGAACGAAACCAAAAATACCAAAGAGAAATGTGCTAGGAATTTAAACATCTGTAACAGAAAAAAGAATCGTTAATTTTTCAGGTACTAGTCACGTTTCGCGGTTCGCGAGCGTTGTAGTTGCATATTGCTTAAAAATATAGAAATAAATATAGCTGTTAACTGCTGATATTAAACTTTTCTATCGATAAAAGAGTTTTTTGACATTGGTTCTATATTTTTTGAGTTTATTTGTTATATACGTACAATAATACGAAAAAGTTTATTATTAATAAAATAAAGCTTAAGAAAAATGTAATTTTCTATTTGAGAAAAAAAAAATCTAACATCAATATAAAATAATACAATACAGCGTCTAGACACAGAATAAATACAAATGAGGTACACTACCGACCATGCCATCGAGCCACAACTTACATATGAAAATTTCTAATACATATGAAATATTAACTCACAATTCCAGTAACTGAGAAGAACATAGTTGATGTGTTACTTGAGTTTATCACAACCATCAATCCATAGTGTAAGATGTACATAGCATAAGAAAGTCGAGCGGGTAGTTTCCAAATGCGAAGCGATAAGAACCAGTTAATGGGACCTGAAAATAATCAATAACTATCACATATTCATTGATCGGATGCGCTGGTCGGTATAATTTCTAGAAATAGTCTAATATAGGTCGTCTACATGGGTACTTCTATTGGCAAAAAGCAGCTGTAACATTACTGTTTTTCCGGTGTGAAGAGTGAGGCAGTGAACATTTAATTTTTTATATACTTTTTTTGACATATATATTTATCATTGAACGCTTTATAGCTTGTGATATTGTGTTACGGATATCATGTAATGGATCAGTCAAATACATAAAAACTATAACAAGTAGACTTTAAGAACCATGGCGCATTAGACAAAGTTACTTCCGAATACAATTTTTTGATCCGTCAAGTTACTGGGTTTTAATAAATAAATAAATTTCCACAATATCTCCTACATTGACCTGATTCCGTGTTAAGTCACTTAAAGTACTTGTGTTACGTACATCAGACAACTGAGGAATCTGAAATATACTAGCTACGAGTATATACATACATTTAATACCCAGATACAGAACAAACATAAATATCATTATATAAATATTTTTCCTGGGTGGGATCGAACACACGACCTTTGACACACGACCTTTCACTACCATTTGCGCCATGGGGCCCGTCAAATGGTTATGGTTGCACAATAACTTAAGGATGGTGATACTATTGTGTATATACATTGCCGAATTTGTCACATAAAAATAATGTTTGGAAATTTGGAAACACCAGGAGTTCAGCTAGGTTCGTAATGTGGCAGAACAAGATAGCGATTAGACGAGATTTTCTCATCATACCACCATTGTTCACAGCCCAGCACTTGAATTTCCACTCTACGATATTGTAAGTATTACCGCTGCCTAAAGACGGTCGTATTATCATAAGGATGTATATACATTACCCAGCAATTTCACTGTTTCTCACAACCTTCAAACCGGAACAATGTAATGAGAACACTGCTATTCGAGGATAGGTAGTTAAGAGTGAGTTTCCAATGCAGTCGACCTTTGTATGATTTCAAAATATAATTTAAGAAAATTAAAAAAAAAGATCCGTTTCTAATAAGGTATGAAGCATTTTGATAGGACTATTATTGAACTGTTTGCAAAGGCATTATTTTGCTTTTACATCCCTGATTTGCACTATTAACCTAGACTAGAAGACACACAGATAAACGTCACGCAAATCTCGACGTTACTTTGTTCTCCGGTAGGTTCAAAATTGCAGTGTGATACTCACCTCCGTACCCTTGCACGCACGCCAGGATCAGCCAGCCCACACATAAAGCCCACGCCGTTCTTATGAAGGAGTTGTATATGCTATCCATCAGCTGATTCGCCCAGTCCGGTTTGCCGATGGGGTATGTGGTATAAATGACGAAAGATCCTAGTAGTGTCGCCCATGCCCAATTAGCCGCTACTAGAGACTAAAATTTACAATGAAAATAATACACGTACAATAACACTAGCTGACTAAGCACTAACCGACAGATGGCGGTATATCCATCCGAAACAGTGCAGCTCAAATGCACAGAACGGGAATGGGCAGATTCCCGCTTGCCAACACGCTTGCACAGCATGGCAATTATGGGCAATAAACCTCCCTTCTTGGAGAGGCTTATGAGCAGTGGATTTGATGGCTGGAATGATGATGGTGATAAATTATACTAGCAGCGCCCCGCGCAGTTCCGATTCCCATTAGAATGACAAAAACAATAAGTTAAAGTATATAACTCCTTATACTAATAGCTATTTACCAAAAATGACCGATTATTTTAATTCACAAAAAAGAAATTATTAACAACCATTAACAGAAACTTCTAAAAAAATAATTGTAGATCAGATATCTTACATATTAACTTTGTACCCTTTTTTACCACCTGAAGGATGATTTTCGAAAAAATATTTTACAAGAGTTACTATTTCTATCAATACATATAAATAAATTGTAGTGTTTGTTTGTAATATTTGGGCTAATTTTAATTATACTTTCACTAAACAGCACTCCAGTGGCTAATATGGGGAACATGCGCAGAAGTCGGTTTAGGTGAAAGAGGTGTATATTTTTAATAGTGTTCCTGTAAAATAAAGACACAACTGTCTAAGTCAATAATTTTTGTGCTGAACAGAAATAGTAATTTGATTATAATATGCAATGACGCGAAAACGTTAATCGAGTTAAGCAGTTCCATCAAAAATTGTCTGGCAAAGCGACACTTATTTAATTCATAATAAATATTTTATCATTTATCACTATTTATTTTAAATTTTTTACGTTACGGTAAAGATTACATTAAATAACGACGATGGTATTAAATAACAATAATTAATCAACTAATTCATGAATATCATATCATAAATCTATAGATAAAAAGCACGCCACCTGCATAAATTTTATCTATAGATTTCTTGTTTTCGATAAGTATTACAAGAAGGACAAGTAAAAGTAAAGCTATACATAGTGAAGTATATGTACAAAAATATACAATATATATAGTCATATATTAATAAGAAGCAAATGAAAAATGCCTGTTCATAATATTTGGACAGATTTTAATGATACTTTGACTGACAGATAGCTGATATAACAAGGAGTAACTTAGGATATATAACATTACGCTACAACTAATAGGAGCGAGGCATCAAATAGAAATGTGGCAAAACCGGGCAAAATATATACGTTTTGAGAAGAATATGCTAGCCAAAGTCATTATTTATTTTACGCGGAAAAAGTCGTGGAAACAGCTAGTTGACAATAAAAATGTGACATTTAATACAAGTTCTCTCTGTAAATTGACAGTAAGCACATTGCAACTTCTTCATGTTATATGGATGTAAGGGAGACTAAATTAACCATAAAAGCAACCGAAGAATGCCCACTTCAGAGTATAGGCCTCCCTAAGAAAAGAGTTTTGCCGAACTGGGCAGGCGTGGTGGAAATTACAAAGCGTAGTTTGGAACGGCAATGATACTGCACGTACCCGACCTGTTGCAAATATGCGACGCTGTTTCGGATGGGTATGACGCCTGCACCACACTTCTTATGATACCTATTACAGAGGGAGTTACTGTTCTACTCACCCGGTAACCCCCAGCAAGCCCCTTAATGTTATTAAAGACTTACTTTTGACATCCGCACTTTCTTCCCGCGAAACATATGTAGCATGTATCCATAGATCATGCCCACTAAAAACGGGGATGCCCTTGTCAAGGTGTTGACGTAATAATACACTAAATAGTACATCATTTCGTGACCTCGGCTGAAATAATACAATAATATTTGTATGCAATGAATATAAATATCAGATTTTTAATAATTTATTTACTACGTTAACTAGTTTCTGCCCACATCCCCATTCATAGCGACTTCCGCTAATATTATTTCCCAGAGGAACTTTGCTGGGGTCAATGTTGTCTCTTTTTTTATATGGGTGATATATATATGTCTAAATTTTAAAATAAATTTATACAACATCTTATACTTGTGTTACGGATATCAGACAACATAAGTATTAGAAATATATTTTTTACCCCCACCGATTGACAGCTTATAAAATATGTACAAAAAAAAGGGGAATTTGCCCATAATAGCCGCGCTGGTCAGGTGAGGTCAGCGTGGTGGCAAGAGTTAGACTTCGCGACGGGTTTCCTGTCCATCCCTCTCATCCCCGCTCTGTTGAGCTATACTGCTTCGAGTGGATACACCGTCACCTGTCACTTCCCGAATCTCAGTCGCCTCATACGACACATGATACCTAGGACAGTACACCTCAAATGCAACAAGGTAAAGGCAGCTACATGCCCGTTGCGAAGCTACGCTCTACGATTACCACTACGCTTGCCTAGCGTGGCAATCATGGGCAAATGCCCACTTTCTTGGGGAGCCCTATGATCAGCAGTGGACGTTTTACGGCTGCTATGATGTTATTATAGTGCAGTATGAATTATCTTTACATTTAATTGTACCTTTTGTTCTTACCCAGGACTCATCATCGCAGAAGGGAATTCCCTTATGAAGTTGTACACAGTAGATCCAGCTAGATGAAGAACGAACACCGATGTAAGTGCGGTCCAAGCTTTCTTTTTATCGTTGCTGAGTACCCAGTACAGAACGATTGGCGAAAGTATATGAAGCTGAACGTCGATTGCTAGGTACCACGACTGACCAATACACTGGAACAACAAACTTACAAATTACAAGCAACGCTCAGAGTTCTTACCCTCTCCCCCTCCTATCCTTATTCCTCTTTCCATAAGTATATGGAGATAAAATATAGTTTATGCTACCGCTGATAAAATAATTTACCATTCGTAAAAGAGATTAGGTAGTTTTTGAGTCAATTTGTTAGTAACCGACATAAATAATATCAATCTTGTTTACATAGCTCTATATTAGTTCGAGACAATTTTTTGTAATATACTTGTTACTTGGTAATCACGTGGCTTTCTAGCGGTGGTAGAATTGTAGTATTAGTATTTTTTGTATAAACTCCTTATAAATCCTTAATATTCCTTTTAAAATGTTGTACATAGATTTTATTTAGCAAACATGGCTATCAAGAGATTTAATATAAAACGAGTAAAATATCACTCTATGATGCTAGGAAAAACAAATAGTATTTTATTGGTATTTGATTAAGTATTTTCGGACCCCTTTATTATTAATATAAAATAATTATCTAGGTAACATTTATTTTTATTTATTTATTATTACAATTAAACAAGACAAACAGAAACTTTGAGGAAAAGTTACTTTACCGTGCGTTCAGGACTCGCATAATTCTGTATATGAAGCAGGGTGGTCCACCAGAATGCCCTACATCTATCAGCCAGGTTTGCCATAGGACTCCAAAATGGGCCATCCGATATACGATTAAGAAGTGTAGCTTCTAACAGCACTCCAGTGGCTAATATAGGGAACATGCGCAGGAGTCGGTTGAGGTAAAAGAGGTGTATATTTTTTAATAGTGTTCCTGTAAAATTAAGACACATTTGTCTCTGTCAATTTTTGTGCTAAAAAGAAATGGTAATTTCGTTATAAAATGTAATAACGCAAAAACATTAAAACGATATAAGCGGTTCTATTTAAAATTGTTTGCATAGCGACACTTATTTCCATCTATATTAAATATTTTATCATTTATAATTTTTTGTTCCTGATATTACGTTACAGTATACGATTACATTAAATAACGACGACGACGGTATAAAGTAACAATAATGAACTAACTTATTCATGAATATCATATCACAAGTCTATAGATAAAAAGCACGCCACCTGCATAAATTTTATCTAAGTATTGATTTCTTGTTGTCGATAAGTATTATAAGAAGGTCAATTAAAAGTAAAGCTGTACATAGTGAAGTATATGTCCAAAAATATACAATATATATATAATCATACATTAATACGAAGCAAATACTTCGTACTTCTTTTATAGAAATAGACATTGCCAGTGGGATTTGAGTTTGGAAAGTTTTTATATACTGGTTACTTATATCTTCATGCTAACTTTGGCTCATGTCAAGAACTGTGGTAAATTTTTTTCATTGTTCATCAGAGAAAATCCACCTAGTTTACATTCAATATATTTAATCATGGTTCATAAGTTTGTTAATGAGTTTAAGTATAAACTGGCTTTAAACACACCGTTATTACTGACTTTAAATGTAACTTTACTTGCTTTAAAATAAATATAAAATAAAATAAAATATAATCTTATAATTCCCTGTTAGGGACAATATTACATATACAAATGGTTAACTAACATTTATATATATTTATTTATAAAAAATAAGTTCATATATGGCGAAAGCTAACTGATGTTACTTTAATTGAATAAGTTCAATCTTGATAAACGATAAAATTTTACTTACCTCCATTTAATTTTCCAGCTGTCGTATATACTACTAATAAACCACTTAATAAGAAGAATGTATCCACTGTGATATGGGCTGAAGTTAACCACAAAGCTTCTAGAGACGACATCCACTGTAAAACATAAGAAAGTGGTTTTTAATATCACCTTAATAAAAAAAAAATTCGCGGTATTTTACAGACACCGACTTCCCATAATCCAAATTACAGACACAGCCAATGTATATGAATATACAATACCATAAAGCAAGAAGTGCTCGTCGTCAGCTGTGCTGTATTAACTGTGCTACCTGCGTCTTCGATCACGTTCAATATATATTCCATAGCACAGCGCATAAATAAAAAAAATAAACAACAAAACTTCGATTGTAAGAATCTGTGATCTGTGTGTGTGAATCAAGAGACATCTTATTATCATCATATCAGCCGTTGTAAGGCCACTGCTAGACGAAGGCCTCCCAAAAATGGAGGATTTTGCCCATAATTACCCAAGGCAAGCATGTCGGCAATCGCAGAGAGCAGTTAACTTTAGCGTCGAGGATGCTGCTACCCATCCCCGCACTGTGAATTTGAGCTGCGCTGTTTCAAATGGATATACCGCCGTCCGTCGGTTCCGGTAGCTCAGTCACTTCTTGCACACATGTAAACCGCGTGATAGAAACCGTCACCGCAACCTTTAGACGCTCGTATTATTTCAAGGATATCACTAGCGCGTTGCCAACTTTGTGCCTTTGAGATATATTGTCGCATTACCCAATAATATTACTGCCTCTCCCACCCTTAAAACCAGAATACAGCGGCTATAGCTGTTTGACGGTAGAAATAAGTGAGTGAGGTACCAACGCAGGTGACCTTTGTTTCACGTCAACCTTATTCAAATGTTTGTTTAATGTTTGGCATATGAGGAATAGAATACCCTTCAATAATAGGTGTCCTAAGAAGCAGGTAGGTAGGTATATTTTATAGCGGTATTTGAAACGAAACGTAGCGGTATGTCCATTCGAAAAGCGTTCAGTGTATCCATTAGCATTGTATACATAACCTACACCTCCTGAGTGTAGTATCGCCATTTGTGAAGCTACACTCACACTTGCACAACATGATAGTTATAAACAGAATAAACACTCAAAACTAAAGTGCAAAATCACGGTCTATGCAGGCCTCATACAAACGATCCTACAAGAAATCGTTTGGTTAGGCCTATGTCCAAGAGGGTGATAGGCCCAACAGGGAATTCGGTAGCATGACTGTTTTGTGCACCAAGGTTAGCTTTGAGCCCCACCCAGGGCACAGACATTTATTTTATAAGTATTTGGGTTTGTTTTTTGTCTTAAAAATATGTTATTAAGCATTATATTAGTGTATGTGCTATTAACCGAGGAGCGTTAAGCCACTTATTTAGGAGTCATTGTATAAAAAAATAACGTAAATTGCTTAAGTACACGGTGGAAAATTGAGAGGTGGCCTTACCATGAAACCGTCCAAAGGGTTTGCCCAAAAACTCTCTGATGAGAAAGTGTGTCCTATGAGAACCCATATCATAGCCAACGCCCGAACACCATCCAAGCAAGGTAACGAATCAGCATTAGATGAAAAATTCATTACACGTTTACCGTTGGAGTATACCGAAAAAGCTGTTAAAAGTGAATTAACTTTTTTCACATCTGAAAGAAAAAATATTTATTGAGCTAAGCTTTCCTTGTTTCTTACCACAACTTCGTTTGCATAGATTTTATTTCATATCGTCTGTACTTTTCTTAAATCAAAAGCACCCTATGTTAAATTTGAATTTGTGGAAATTTGTTCTTTGTATTTAAGCTGTCTTAGCCAATTTATCTCAAATTCAACCGGCATCTCAAATAAAAAATAAGAAAAAAAGGTAGTGGACAGAAAACAAATATAATTAATATATAAAACGTATTATAGTAGATTAGAAAACGTAGAGTTAGGAATGTATAAGATAAGAACTATTAACAAAAAAAGTCTACAACTTAACCTTCACATCAAAGACAACTATTATGTAATGATAAATAATGCAAAAAATTCAAAGATAAGATATCCAATATATCATAAAATTACTTGCTTAATAAAAAAATACCCAATTATGTATTGTAGAAATGTAAAAGTAATTAATAATGTCAACAAAACACAAAACAGGCCAACAACACCTCACAAATTATCACCCTCGCTCCAGAAACTTAACAAAAACAAATAAAAAAACAAAACTTTACAGTTTTCAGATAATGTAACGTTTTGCTTAGGCTAGGTAGAAAAATTAAAAAGGACAAGAATGTATGTATGATATGATAGGGATATGAAAATACAAGCGGAATATATGTGAGAACTGGTATATAACCAGGAGGCACAGAATGATAGGAAGACATTATAAGAGTATAGGTTAGATAGATAAAGAGTCAGAATAACAGAGAAGAAAAATAAAATCAGACCACCAACCTACCAATCAGTAATGAGGGTCCATTTTTAAGGTTTTAAGGACTTCAATCATAATACGTTATGGGAACAGAAATTAGGGCAATTGCTATAAAAAATTTAAGCATACATAATCTTTATTTACGTCAAAATATTTACAGTGATTAGTTCTATTAATTAGCTGCGTGTTATCGATAAGAAACAGCTACGGAAATCCATGAAGTAAATGATTAATGAATAGATAAAAATTTACATGCGTGAAATATAGTATTGTAATAGAAATAGGGCACACCCACAATTGCTTTAATTACTCACCAGTTAATAGCACAAACTTGTGTGTAACATCGTAGCAGGTGCTGAATATAGTAAGTAAGCCAATCAGAGAAAATATGGCTCTGTAAAATAAAATTCGTAATTAACTTGATTGTATTTGATATATATAATTGTTGTTAGAAATAACATAACTTTGAGTAGTCTCATATACTTGGTCTATAAGCTTACATTGCAATGTAATCTCCTGGTACCCAAGGCTTATCATTAGGTAGACGGCAAAACTCATCTTCATATTCGAATCCTAATACAGTTAAATTAAAGAGAAGTGACGTCATAGCTTGTTGAGTAGAACAGGTTTTTGGAATACACACTGCCACTCTAAGTTCTAATCCGCTTAATGGACTACCTGGTAACAATCTGAAAGAAAAACAATCGAAATTGAAGAATAAATTAATTCATTATAAATTAGTCTCACTCCGTCCGTATCATGATAAAGTTTTGTTTCATGAATCCCGTTACCATAAAATTGTTAATTCCATATTAGGTATCTAACCTATAATACTATACTAACTACTATATAATATATAATACTACACATAAATTTTTCCACACAAACTTTCTGTTCCCGTCGATCTCGCACAAATTTGGTCCTGACAAATAGAAACATAATAAAAAAAGAGTTATGTGTGCGTGTATATATTTCCACGATCGATTTTTGTTTATATTTATATACGACATATCACAAAAATGCTAAATGAGGGAAAACCAAAATGTCACTGAAGTCATATTACCATGTTTTATTCTACTAAAGTTAGGACTATCTTCATGAATCCATATGGTATAATAAACAGAATATTCCTAGTATAAACAACTACTAACACAATATTACGTAATTGGAAAAGAAATAAAACCGTACATTTAATAACACAAATACAATATGAACAATAGCATATGAAAATGATCGTAAAACAAATAAAAATATATTAAGTTTATTAATATTTAGAATGACCATTATAACATTACTTACCTTGAACTATTAGTCAGCATACCAGTCATTCCTTTGGCCCCATAATTGAGATGGTCGTACTTAGTTATGATTCTTTCCAATTCTTCTTTCTTCCAGTCACTTAAATCGAACTCTGTGAACGGTATTTCTAAATTTTGCCTTAATGGTACTTTTATTATGCAATATTTCCCTTGGATCTGAGATTCTTCAAGCTCCCGACTTATTCCCAAGCACTGATGATAGTTTCCGAAGTCTACCGTGTTGCCCTGTAGGATTCCACGTGGCAATCGAATTCCTGCATCGAGAACTGAAAATAGAAGTTGTAAATATATATAAGTAGAAAAACATCATTAGTTTATTTCATTATTTCAAAAATGAAGAAATTTGATAAAACTTTTACGAATGCTTTTACAACTACAAATAAAGAAAAAAATCCCCTGATGGAACATACGTAAAATAAAAGCTTAAAATTTCATTTGCGAATTAGAATTGTATAAATCCTTCAGAAATTATCTTATGTCTCATATATATAAGCAAATATTCTATGAGATATATATATATAATACAAAAATACAACTCACATCGCAGCAACAACGTCGAATCCCCTACGATGTGTCTCACTTGTTCGTCACATAACTCTGGATCTAATGAATTTTCATAAAGCGTTTGATCCATGGGCGGATTTGCTGCATCCCAGCTCAAATGACCACTTGCGACACCAATTAAAAATAAACCGAACAGCGCTTGTATTGATTTCAAAAACATTTTATAAAATTTGATCCTTATTTCACCGAAGACGAACAATCATTTCACAGCGTTTTATAATTTACGACTGTACACGAGATATTCTTTCATTCTCAAACCATATCTAATCTAAAGTTAGATAGATTTAAACACAAAGATTATTAATTTATTTTTAAAACGTAATCCTCTGCAGAAGTAATTACGTATAATCAAATTTTTCCTTCAAAAATGTACGCCATTTATTTCAAAATACATACGGGTCCTCTATGATTACTTCATCGTCATCATACCAGCTATCGGAAGTCTACTATATCCTATGTCCTAAGGGGGAATTTTGTCCATAATTGCTGAGCTGGGCAAGCGTATTGGAAATCATAGCTTCGCGATGGGGATACTATAGCCATCCCCACCCTGTGCATTTGAGCTACACTGTTACGGATGGATATACCGTTACCGCCGTTTCTGATACTTTACTGATATTTTACATATTTTTTTTTACAATATCAATTTTATTAGGAACGATTGCTATACAGGGAATAAAAACATGTTTTGTTATCTTAAAGTGTTTATTCAGCATTTATAATTAAAATTAAATATTTTACATTAAAATAACTTTATTGAGTGTTTTGGGGAAGAACAATTCCATCGGATTTTTCTTCTTTGGAATCTGCATTGTTTACGAGAGTATTTTCTTTTTGGATACTATTTACAGTGGGAGCATCATTTTCTTTATCTACCTCATTTTTAGTTGATGTCTTTTGTGTCTGTTGCTTATTCTTAAAGTCTGTAGATAAATAATCAATAATTTAGCACAAGAGAACATTACCTTTAAATATAATAGATTAAAAAAATAATACTTACTTCCTCCTAGACATTTCTTGACGATTGTCGAAAATGGTGCATCTATCGTCAACGTTATAATAAAAGCCAGAATTATGCTCAACATAAAATGGGACACGAATTTAAACGTCTGAAACAGATAATATTATCGAGTATAATTAATTTGAAAATATTTTATTAGTAAAAAAAAGTGTTGCCATAAAATGTTTAGTGTCATTCTTTATTTTATTAATCACACTTTGTAAATGATTACTCATATGGGTTTCAACTTTGAGATAACAGCATAAAAATAAATTAAATTATAGCAAATTATACAAAAATTTCAAAATATAATATTACATTTTAAAAACGTTAAGTTAATATCTCATAATAAATAGTTATACATTTTTACTTACAAAACTACTGACTGAAAAGTAAACTGGTGCTCTGGATGTACCGTTTACTGTGAACATGAGAGGGTAGTGCAACATAAACGTTGCATATGATAGACGTGATGGTAGTTTCCATATATCCAATGTTAAAAACCAGTTTACTGGACCTGCAATAGAAAAACCTAGCTGTTGGATTTCCGAAAAAAGACTTGTCCTATATAATTATTTAGGTCTGAAAACTGAAACAGTTTTTATTTTTAACGGTGTAACTAGGCCATGTCTAAACCAGAACTATCTTAGGAATTAATAAATAGTACAAAAAGTTTTACAGATTGATCACATCTATGGGAATTTTTCAAAGGTTATTTTTTACTTTATATATTATTTAAGTTCATTATTTACAAGCTGAACCCACTGACGTAATATTTTGACTATGAAATTGGTAATATTGATAAAATAAAAATATAATTACGATCGATCTATGTATTACAGGTATGATAAACGTGTTAAGGTTAGTTTAAAAAACTCTTTATGAGTATGTTGTTTTTATATATTCTAACATTTTTTGATTACACAAAGACCTTTTTGTGGCACATACAAACTGTGAAATCGATCAAGCCTCTTCACTAAAAGAAATAAGGATACATTTTCAAATGTATATATAGAGTACTACATATTAAAAAAATACAGTACTTAATCATTTATCACAATAATATTGTATTTAATTTTAAATTTTTATAATTAAAATGTGTCTATTATTTTGAGTTTTAACGCACAAACCTCCATAATCGTGCACACAGGCGAAAATAATCCATCCCAACGATAGAGCCCATGCAGGCCTCATGAAAGAGTTCATAAGATCGTTGATTGTCTGATTATTCCAGTCGAACTGTTGCGTCGGGTAAATTATGTATATTAGAAATGTTATCAGTGATAACGAAATTATCCATAACATTATCACTAGTATCTGGAAAAATAGATGAAATTTCCGCCTTTTAAAAAGTTTTAGTTTTCACCAAATTATAGCGCCTTTCAATATGTTAGATAAATGCATGACCATCCACAATTAAGTATCTTTTTATGATAAATCCCACTCCCACATAAAGGCTTTTTGTAGATCTCAGTAAAATAATACTATGTACGACTAAAGCAATACAACTAACAGAAGGCGGTATACTCTTGTGAAACAAAATACAATCAGATACTTACATTGTTAATATGAATCTTTTTGTTTCTACAAGTATGCAAGAGGTATCCAAATAACATTCCTACAAAGAAGGGCGATGCTCTTGTCAAAGTATTAAAGTAGTATTTGTGCATATAGAATGTCGTTTCTCCAGGTCGTCTAAAACATAACATATGTTTTAACTAATGCATGACTTCATATTTTTTATTTTTCATTAGGTATTTTTTAATTAATATTTAAAAGATAAATTTAGGAAACCGTTGAACAAGTACTGAAAAGTAATAAAATACTGATTATTCTTGAATAAAACGGGGATAAATTAAATTAACAACTTTGAAGATTTAATTATCAGGAAGTTTTGCTTGGTCACTATATCTTTTGAAAAATTTAATCAGGTACGCAATCCATCAATCTCTATTAATTATGTGATTTGGCCCAGATAAATTAAAAAAATATATCTTTATATAAACTTGATTAATTAACTGATGCAGATGTGAAATTGGAAAGAGAAACTATAATCCATAGTTTAAAAAAATCTCTAGGTGATAAAGTCCTGGATAACCGTTAAACCACAATGTTGTACTTACGAAATTGTAACGGATGATGGAGGGAATTCCATAATAACATTATAAATAGTAGCTGCAGTGAGCGACGCCAATAATCCCAATACCAATGAGATCCATGCTGTTCGTTTGTTGTCATTGACCACCCAAAACAATATTAATGGCGATACAATGTGCAGGTGAATATCTATTGCTATGTACCATGAATGGTTAATACACTGGAAGAAAATCATAAATTGGATACATACAGATTTTATCATTTCAACTTTAACGGGGAAGAGAGGGAGAGTGAAAAGACCCACTGGTCGCAATAAACGCTGTAATTAAGAGATCAGTACGTAATTTCCACAGTAAACACCCCATTTCCACAATTTTTAAGTATAGTGTATATATTAAGATAAGAACAGGGAATAGAATGAATCACCGTTAAAAGGACAATGTACCTCACATTCATCATACGTCTTGTCCTACTTCTACTGTACCTAAGTGGCATTATTATTCGTACCATCGATTAGTAATTGGCGTTCTGCATAATAAATACCTTTGAATTCATAAGCAACATGCATTGTTTTTTTATGTATTGACGAATACTACAAATATTTCACTATGTTAGATAAAATTATCAGGTAGAATTTTAGTGAAACCTAGATGTGGAAATTCTGAGAGAAAAATAAGACCAATCATTTTTTAAAAATAATCAGTTTTCTCAAATCAATATATGCAATGTAATTTTCAGTTTAAACTAGTTTGTTTAATTATTTATATACATCGTTTAATTATATTATAGTTGTTTATTTTAACATAAGATATTATATATTCTTTAAATAACCTATATTCTATGAACTCTTAAAACATTTATTATATATTAACATTTGTACTCATATAAAATGTGAAAGTGACGAAAACTTGAAGTCAGTAATAACTTGCATACATTATATTTCACGTTTTCATATACTTTGATTAATCAATACCACATGAATAGTCGAAAATTAAACGTAATGTCGAGTGTACTTACCATGTTATCTGGATTTACAAAATTTTGCACATGTAATAATGTAGTCCACCAATAGGTTCGACACCGGTTGGTGTCCATTGCGACTGTTGACCAGCTTGGACCATCTAATGCTCTGTTTAAAACAGACGCCTGCAGGAGAATCACTGTCGCTAGTACAGGAAACATACGCAGAAGCCGATGTAGGTAGAACATATGTAAGTTCTTTAACAAATTCACTGTAATGAAAACATTAAATAACAATATGTATTTGTCATTAACTCGGCAGTTGTCATTTATTAATTTACTTCGGACTTTAGTAAACCATCCATTACTATCATAGTATAAGGAATATAAAAAAAAATGTTTTTGCATATACTACTAAAATAGAACGAAAATGTACCCTATAATTTTTTAAATAGCGTCCTTAAATTTTCCTATATAATAAAATATTACACAAGTGTTACTTGGTTTAAAAACATATAAATTAAACTTTTTATATATATATTTATTCTATACTATTTTATATATATTCTATACCTCTGACTTGCTATGTTGCATTTGTCATCATATAAAATCAAAGCAATTGTGTTTTTTTTTTTCAAATAATCTTAAAATTTGACGGTTGTGATTGAAAACCAAAAAAAATTAAATATGGCATAAGTTCTTGTATAACTTTTGAATTAACGAGGGGATTTTTTTTTAATTTAAGCAAGTTTATTATCTAAAATCATGACATGTCTTATCCAAAAATATTGCATCAAATTGATAGGAACCTGATAACGTATTATTTGATATCAACATATTTAATTGTCGTCATTGATGTATCTTTAAGTTAAATCTTATCTATAAGTGAAATATATATAATAATAATAATAATTCACACAACATCTCATATAATTAGCTGACTCCGATATAAGTCGCTAAAAGCACTTATTTTACGGATATCAGACAACAGAATAATCATAAATATAATACTTAATTACTAATTTAACACCCAGACACAGATCAAATACATATAACATCATATAAATTTTTGTCCTGGGTGGGGGTCGAACCCTTGACCTTTGACGCATAAGTTAGGAACACCACCGTCTCGTCCAAACACCAACATCGTCATTCGTCCCAAAATAAAGCAATATTTTATAAAATCAAAATCTCAATACGTAGAATAAATTATACTTCAGCTAATTAAACGTGCAATTTCGTTCAATTATATTAAATGATTACGAAATAGGAAGCGATGAATTTGCGACTTATTTAGTTTATGCGCCAGATGTTTTAAATGATTAAAAAAATAGTTGTTGGCTTACAAATTTAAAAAGATAACCTTATCAATATACACAAGGTTTTGACATATTGTAATACAAGAATGACATTTTTCCTATATAAATGTGACATTAATAAAATCAAACTTACTATTTGACAACTTTCCGACAGTTGTGTATACTAAAAGAATGCCAGCTAATGTGAAAAAGGTATCCACCGTAATTGGGGATGCCGTTATCCACAAAGCTTCAAAAGATGTGTACCACTGGAAACAAAAATGGGATGATTACCGAGAAAGATAATATTATGTTAATAAAAAAAAACTTTAATATAATTATTAGTTAATATTATAAAGATTGAATTGATAATAAAAGCAAGATGTTTTCAATATCAATTTAAGCTTTGTAAAATTGTACTTTACCATAAACAGATCTAAAGAGTTTGCAATGTGGTTTTCGGTCATAAATGTATGACCTACAATAACCCACATCATCGCCAAACTTCTGATTCCATCTAAACACTCTAAAGATCCAGAGGCAGACGTAAATGTCATCAATCTTCGTCCGTTTGTGTACATAGAAAATATTTTTAAGTTATCATTTGCTGTCTTAGGATCTGAAAAAAACAATAAATCAATATTTAATCATAACATACCCAGAATGTGGCTTGTACTAATTAATTAGTGTTATTGTATTGTAAATACTATTAACCAATGCCTATGTTACATGCCCATATACTATGTTTACAGCGAGCGGGTCCCGCTCTAGTTAAAGCTCCAATCCTTATCACACATTTCCATTTAATTGCTTTAATTTTGATGGTTGTGGTAATAAATATTATTAATATAAAATAAAAACATTAACAAAATTATTAAGTATAAATTTGAATATTCCATGTCATAGTTAATAAGATGAGAAAAAGAATAACACTTGCCTGTTTTCAAAATAAAAGTGTAGATGATATCGTAACAGGTACTCAAGACTGTAAGTAATCCAATGACAGAAAATATTATCCTGCAAGAAAAATAATTATTAGTGAAGTGGTTCGGATAGTAAATTAAACAAATTCACAATTAGATATAAAGTAAATGTTCGCGGTAAAGTACCGGGAAGGAGGTTCTAAAACAACAGCGGTACTGGGACAGACTAATGGCAGTGTTGTTCCTATACGTTGTTTCAACGAAACTCAATCGTAACAAGACGGGTGTACAGCACAACCTCCTGTCACGAAGCTGTAGCCTGCGATTGCCACCACGGCTGTCTAGCGTGACAATGATGGCTAAAAATTAATAAAACTGAAAATTCTGGATCGCATTAAATGCAAGCATAGATGCATACTAGCGATACTATTGATAATCTGTTGAGAAAGCCTAAATCCAACATAGGCATCCTATTACTCCGTCTCAACACATAATTTTGTGAGCCTATTGGTTGAGTTGCAGACACCACGCCTAGTACTCTTAACTAACACTACTTTCGTCGGCAGTTTAAAGCGCTACACAAGACGCATTCTCGACCCTTATGGACAATATATAACTGAAATTAAACACCTCCAGATCAATCATCGTTCACAAGACTAACAATGGTTGTCTGAATTGGTACCTCACTACCATATTTCTACCGACAAAAAACAGTTCTCGCATTACTGTATCGGCATGGCAGCGAAACGACTGTGAGGATACATTGTATCTTCAGTTCTCCAGGGTGATATCTTTGTGATGCATTTAGAGACTATAGTCATATTTTTTTTAATTATTATAAATCCTCACAACATCTTATACATTAACCTGACTCCGATATATCACTTGTGTTACGGACGCTAAATAACAGAGAAATCACTAATATACTATATAAATACATATCTTTAATATCCAGACACAGAACAAACACAAATATCATCATATAAATATTTGATCTAGGAATGGGATGGGAATTTAACCCTTGACCCTTGACCCTTGGCGCACAAGATAGGATCACTACCATCTGCACGATCGGGCCCATCTGTTCAGTTAAAACGTATGCTTGTTGACTTAGTAAAAAGAAAATAAATATTTCTCTGTACAATATGATGTAAAATACTTACACAGAAATATAATCAACTGGCACCCATGGCTTGTCGTTGGGAAGTCTGCAGAAATCGTCTTCGTATTTAAATCCTATCGCAGTTAAGTTGAACAATAGCGATGTTATAGCTTGTTCTGTCGAACATGGTTTTGGTATGCATACCGCATACCGAAGTGTCGTCGTCGACAAAGGGTTGTTTGGTGGTAGTCTAGAAAGATTTCTACAAAATAACGAAAACCACTCAGTTAAACGGGTATTAAAAGAATTTAGTTACAAGCAGTCAGTTCTTGAAAATAAATTGGAGGTGTATGATTTCGACATATAACTAATAGTAAAGTACAACTATCAGCACTATTGTTAGAATATGATATCTGATTGTAAATAAATTTGAATTCGTATGAGAATAAAGATCTCATTAAACACATTGACATTCATATGATTTACAAAAATAATGTTGTTAGCAAAACTCATTTAATAACACTTCGTATAAAGGAATCATAACCTAATATAAAATTTATCCTAGTCTACAAAATCCCAGACCATAAATAACCTGACACTTTTGACATATTCATACAACAAATGTATAGACGCTCAAGTACCATACTAAATTCGGCTACTTAGATTCGATATTTCGTGCGTTGTGCAATGCGCATTCTAGAAAATTATTTCTATAAACAATAGTGATTTCCTTACCTAAATATATTGGCAATTTATTCATATGTGAAAAGCGATGGTTTTATTTTTGTTTAGTCACTTTTACACCCATAACTGCATCAATAAACTTGTTTAATTCCAGTAGGTACTTGCTCAATACAATTAACATAAAACTAAGAAACAAATAAATATTACCTGAAGATGTGTGTAAGAGCTTCACTGTTCAGAAGTCCTTTGGAGTCAATTGTCAAAGATGACATTCCAAAGCTGGGAATATTAACAGCTTGATTCAGTGGAACACGGATCATACAATATTTCCCTTGTAACACACTGTCTTCTAAGTTTTGCGTAATTCCAAGACACTGATCGTAATTTCCAAGGTCTACTGAGTTTCCAGCCAGTATACCCTTTGGTGTTCTGTATCCGGCATCTATGACTGAAAATTAAAACTAAACTATTTAAGTGCAAATTACATGTGCCTTAATAGGCACACTGAGATTATGAATCTCGCCAGAAGCAAAAAAAGAGAGCTTGATAACGATATAAAGATCACTGGCCTAAATCTGTCTGAATTCATTTTTTTGGAACGTGTGGCATTAAAAAGAAAATAATATCAAACATTCAGGTTGGAAGTGTTGTCAGATTGGAAACCAAGATGAATCAACGTATTTAAATAGCCATTTACGTCACGGCTTACTTTCTTTAACTATATCTAAAATTATTAAAACACAACAACTTTATTCCATAATAATGATATATACGTGTAAGTATTTTTGTTACACTTTCATGGTTTAAACTTAGATATACGAATAATGGCATATGAATAGCCGGAATCCAAGAGATTTGATCACGTGCGGCCCTTTATTTTACCGACAAATATTTAAATTACTTCCTTATTTTTAAATTTTATATGATATTTTTAATAACACGTTTAATAGTAAATATCCTTTTCCTTTTCATTTCTTTGATTATGTTTCATTAATTTTCCCTTTGCCGTGAATAACACAAAATCAACAATTTCTTATGGTCACTATCTACTTTAACACACTTCCGACTTATTTCAAGACAAATAAACTCAGCCAAGATTATGTTCGTTATATTTAATAAAGGAATTCATATGCCCCTTCTAACTCTCATCGATTGGCAAATTTTAACTATATCAAATGTTAAGAAGTGCTTCCAACTAAGAGATTCTTAAAAGCTAATAAACTAAGTATAAGATAATCTTTATCCATATTTCTTAAAATGAAGGTCCGCAATATTAGTCTAGGTGCGGTTCTAAATTTCAATGTCCAAAATGATCTATGACAGATGAATTGGATCACAAAATATATATGAGTAAATATGTAATCCTTCTTAAAAGAAACAGTTTTTACATTCAGAAGAATAACCTCGATATTAAGTTATAGTTTTATTCTATACCAAATACCAAAACATTTAGCTAAACAGTTTTTTCATTACAGTAACCTGTTATTATTATATCAGAAGGAACTTCCAGACAATTAAAATTTAAAAGCTACTTTGAGATCCGATGAGGATCCTGCAGGACGTGGTATAAAGTAAAAATAAGTTGGATGGAGCCGCGAGTTGAAAAAAGGTGATAATAATTTTTGATCGGCAGCAATCGTTCATATTCTGTCTCGATAACTGCTTGGAATTGCTGATAACTTAATATTGAACTAATTCGATGATTACATATATCATTACCATGTTCTATTGCCGTGAGGTACCAGCAGAGTACAAAAGTACTTCCCACGTCGTAAGAGGCGACGAAGGCACCAGAACTGATAGATGGCGGTATAGCCAGCCGGAAAAGTGCAGCTCAAATGCACAGGACGGGGATGAGTAGCAGCTCCCCGCCGCAAAAGTAGTAATAATGGACATAAAACTCGGTTTCTTAGATAGGCCTATAGCAGAGGTACACATATTGGGGAATAACTATGAGAGCGGAGGCTTTTTACTTAAAAGTCATTATGAAAAAGAAACCAGAAGATTTCCCTTTCACTCACCCGGAAATAGCTAACAGTGGTGACGGCACATACAATAAATAGCAAAATGGGACCGACGACTGTCACTCAAGGCCAAACCTCGTCTCGAGTGACCGTCTTTCTTACACCGTTAACCTGTTTTACATGACAACCGGTTGCAGTGCTCGTTTATGCCCAAATTACATTATTTAAACAAGTATTCATAATTAGATATTATATTAAAAATTGATCTTTTTCGTATTCCTTTTTTTACAAAGTGAGGAAGCCTCGTTCGGTTTGAAGAATATTTATACTTTTAAGTCCGTACACAGTTGTAATTTTTAATATTATGCAACTTTATACGAAGAAGTGTTTGCACCAATTATGTTTGATACACAAACTAGGGTTAAGCCCGCGACTCCATCGATGTAGTTTCCCTTTATATAGCATTCAGGTGTCAAAAGTACCATATAACTTTATATATGCAATCTTGCCCTGTGAGCCTTGAAATCGCAACAATCAGAAATACAATGGGTAGAGATAAAAGAAATGTTTGAATATGATATCTTCTCGAGGTCTCGTGTAAATTACGTATATACAGCCGACTAAGAGCTTTCATTTAAAATGCTGTTTATTATTATAAAATATAAAACAATGCGTTCTGGGATATTCTTATTTCATATTCAAAATAATCCATGACAGCTTATAAAGCGTGTTAAATTTTGTCAAAAAAAGTTAAAAATTCCACCTATTTAATTAAATTTTAAACTCATTTGAATCATATATAATCTATGATTACGCGTAATTAAACATCGGTTGCAATATGTATATATATTAAGGAGAGTTTTAAACATCCACTATAACTTTTAAAAATATTGATTACAGTACTATGCGGTGTTTAGAAAACTACACAAATTAATACAGTTTAAATCCTTTTTTAATTGAAATTCATACTATATACAGTCAAATTAATTATTTCACTTTATAATTATAACTAATATCTTAGGAATAAAACTACGTGTGTGAATTCAATTTAAATATTACTTAGACGATGAGATATGATGTCTCCTTTAATAGCAGAGTAAAACTTGGGAGAGTAGTAGTATATTTAACGATATAGAAGATATAGTTGTATAGACTATCCTAATCAAAATATTATTAATCTCTCCATATACCATAACTTATTACCCGTAAGAATCCATGAAAATATACCGATTATCAAACGTATGTAGAACAATCATAAATCTTAAAATAAACATTACATACTTACATCGTAAGCCTAAGTTTATATCTCGTAGTATATATTGCACTTGTTTTTGACATAACTCAGGGTCTAATACTTCATCAAAGAGATTTGGATCTAACGCCGTTTGTACTAAAGTCGAACTCACAATTTGTATGAATACCAAACCAAATATTACTGAGTAATTCATAATTGCACCAAATATTTCGAATCACTTATAACATGTGCCAATTGTAACTTAACAATACGTCAATTAATGTGTTACATACATGATTAATAGATTTTATTTCATTAATGATTTTTATCTTATCAAGAATAAATTTAAGTCTGAGATTGTCGAAGTATATATTTTTTACGTAAAAGTGTCAATGCGTGTTAAAAACGTATATAATATATACGAATAAACATGTTTATTTGTATGTTATTATAACTAACCCATAAATATGATAACGTACTATGGACTTCGATGTTATCAACATATAATAACTGAAAAATGTTTACTGCTGGACATAGCTGTTCACAAAAAAGGGGGAACTTCCCACATAATTGTCGCGCTTGACAGGCGTAAGGTTTTTCCTAACCAGCTGTGTCTGATTTAAGCTTTTTCAGGTGGATATACCGCCATTGTAGGTTCGGGTAACCCACATCTTACGACATCTGATACAGGGGAAGACTCTATTTTACCGGTATACCACGGCGATAGAAATATTTAAGCAGCAATTAGTAAAATTTTTGTAAATATGAAGGAGGACCTCTGTAATTTATTCAAAAAGTATGTCATATATTGAAATATACTTAAAATGTCTTATTTTTATGAGTTCACTATTCATAATAAATCCACTTTTTATCCGAATTCCACCAGTTATTTTTGAAAACGAAACATAAATTAAAAATGTAAATAAGAGATAATAAGCATTTAAAATCCGTTAAAAGTATAGTTTAAATTTACTTTTTATACATACACAAATTACAAATATATTATATAATACACTCACTTGAAATAAAACAACGGGCACCTAAGCAATGAACCATTTCAAATGTTACTATTGGTTTGTTTGATAATTATAGGTAATTTTACTTTCACAATTTTGTAAATAAATAAGCAAATAATCGTTTTTATCCTTATTATCATAAAATAATAAAAATTTGATAAAATTTATGGGTTTTAATGTTAAATGTAGTGCATATGTTCGTGAAGTAAAAGTTAATAAAGATTTTATTTTGTTTTTTCTTCAATAAAGTAAAAGCAGATATATGTTTAGTATCGAGTGTGACCCCTCTAGCTGAAATCACAGCTTAAATTCGTCTGGGTATGCTAGCGAGGATATCCCGGATATTTGCTTGCGGATTACGTTTCCACTCCACGGTAATCACATTCTTTAGCTCTCTGATGGTCTGCGGAGCCGGTTGTACTGATCTCACACGTCGTTTCAGAACGTCCCAGACATGCTCTATAGGATTGAGGTCGGGACTTCGAGCTGACCAATCCAAACGACGAATGCCGACCTCTTGCACATACGCTTCCACATCGCCAGACCGGTGGGCGCGAGCGTTGTTGAGTAACTTAGGACCGCGGGCCGGGCGATAACTGCGTATATTGGCCGCGAGGAGCCTCCTCCTGACCGTCCATAGACTAATATGCACATTTCTTATTTCTTCGAGGTTGTTCTTAAGGTTCACATACGAACACTTGTGATTTTTCAATGCGCGACTCACAAGAAAACGATCACGATCAAAAGGGGTCTTTTACCCAATATGGGTTAAAACGGTTGATAGTTAGTGATCTTTCACTTTTGTATATTAAGAAATATAGTTTTTCTACAGCTCTTATATATATTTTTGACATATCTACAAAAAGACAGCGGTGGCATACATTTATCGATCTTTTAACGATAGCTTACTATATCCTTTCTTTAAAATATAGGCACGTACAGCATCAGTTACAAAGCTGTTTATACGAATTCTTATTAAGATAAATTTAAATACATTATTCACATTAGGCATTTCATGCATATATTTAAACTCTTTTACACCATGTCGGATGAATATCAGAGTTATCGCAAAAAATAATGCACGCAAAAATTAATTCGTATCGTAGACTGATGATTGGATTGAATTATTGACATCATCATGTCAGCACTACAAGTGCAATGTTGTTGAAGGAAGCTATTTTTACAACTTGTTTCACCGAGACATATCTAACACAAATTTTCTTCACACTTAGTGTTAATCTTATGGTTATCAAACCCTCAACCCCTAACGCAAAAGACAGGGGCATTTTCGCATTAATAAAAATATGATTATCTATCGTGATAAACGTATTTATATTTATATTGTATCCATCTGCGACAAGATTATATTATTAAAAGACAGATATGATGTGATTTTGATATTTTCACCTGTCCGCATACATAACTATGTCGATCGATATAAGAAACTACAAATGGAAAACAAAACAGCTGCGCTAGTTCCCAGCTCGCGACATTGATGTGCCCACAACTCATAGAAATAAATTGCTCAGTCTGCATTCAGAACTTGAATTCTAAAGAGTGTCTAGAATATTAATAGGTTTTTAAAAGAACTACTAAAACAAAGTTTTATTTTAAATTTTCCAATGCAGTTCAAAAAGCATTTGTCTAGAAGAAGACGTACTTGCAAAATTTTAATTGTAGTAGTTTTAAGCATTGCGTTCTCTACTTTTTTCATACACACTGGTTTTTCAATACATTTATTTCGTATTAAATGGGGTCATTTAGAAAATATCACCTGTTATTACACAGAATCAGAAGACATCCTGGATTCAGCTGAGAATATAGAGTTTCCAGCTAAATCGATATTTTTCCACGAGACTTCTTGTAAAGGAGGTTTAGATGCTCGCCAAGCTTGTGCTGTTGAATCTGCAGCTCGAGCTCATTTGAATTGGCAGGTGAACGTTCTTTTTACTGCGCCAGGAAATGAAGTATCATTGAATAAAAGTTTTGTACTTATAAACAAATTAAGTAACGTCAAATTTTTAAGAATACACGTGAATAAATACTCGAAAGGCACGCCATTGGAAAAGTTCATTGCTGATGGTGCATTACATAACACGAAGTGGCGTATTTCTCACACCTCAGATGTTTTAAGATACTTGACACTGTACAAATGGGGTGGGGTATATTTAGACTTGGACACGATAGTTGTGAAGCCGTTTACTTCACTGACCAGAAACTGGGCAGCTCGGGAGAGCGATACTGCCATTGCAGCTGGAGCTTTGGCATTTTCAAGAGACAATTTAGGAAGAAGTATTGCTGCAGCTGCCATAATGTAAGTTATTAAATTTCTTTAGAAGCCTATTAGATGAACGAGCTATAGCTGTTTGTTTTTATTCAATTAATCCTGATCTACTTTTTAATTCTGAAAAGTAAACTTTTGTCTTCCTTATATTAATCAGTTTGTTTGCTTATTTCTTTGTCTAAAATATGTTTTTGAAAAGTTTAAATTTCTCTTATTGAAACAGTTGAATGTGGTCTCGAAAAACCTTTCACTTAAATCGTATTTAAAGAAAAAGTTTATCTGTTTTGTTGTTTAAATTAATAGCTTTTCGGTTATTTTATTTCTAAGGTAAACATACTTTTTGTTATTTTGACACTGCTAACAGGCATATTAAATTGCAACCATTGTTTTATATCTCGAGTGGTTTCTACAGATCTCTAGAAGATTTTGTATGATAAGGTAAACAAAATAGAGCTTCATGTTAAATTTTCTTCTCAGGGATATAAAAAAAAACTATAGAGGTGACATTTGGGGGCACAATGGACCTGGAGTTATCACTCGAGTCCTTAAAGATTGGTGTTCTACCTTCAAAATTGAAGACATGAAAGCTGCAACGTGTCAAGGTTTGTTTTTTTTTTCAGAATCTAAGCTATACTATTTATACATATATTTTATTTTATTATTTATATGGATGTTGTTTTCTAAATGGAAATGCTATAGCATGCAACTTTTTAATAATTTGTTACTTTTCATTACATGTTCTGAAAAATATAGCAGTAGATAAAACTTACATGAATATAAGTTGACTTTGCTAAAAAAAAATATTCACTTTTGCAATGATTGTGATATTTTAAATCATAGATACATGCAATTCATGATACGAGTTTTGTCATTGTGGAAAAAAAAGAGTTGTGTGTTCGATCAACACCCAGGACAAATATTTATGTAATAAATATTTGTGATTCCTTTGTTTGATGTAGTTCCACAAGGGTTTTAAGCGACGTATCTCGGTGTCAGGTTAAAGTATGAGATGCTGTGTAAATTTATCAACTTATTTTTTTTTATGAGACCATATCGACAAACAAGCATACAGTTGGCGCAGTAAGCATGTAGTATATTGCAGACTATAGTTACTCGTAATATTACATAAATATCTGTAGCGCATTGCCAACGTTGTGACTTGAAATGTGTTTGTGTGAGAAATGTTATCTTTAATCAATGAAATTCTTTAAACTATTTCAGGATTCGAAGTATACGCTCCGCGACAGTTTTACCCCGTTGAATGGCAGCATAGCGGGGTGTATTTCAAGCCAGGCAACCTATCAACAGATCAAGTTTACGTGTTTCACGTGTGGAATCAACTAACAAGAAAGAAAAAAGTTGCCAAAGGATCCCCGTATGAACATTTAGCAAAGATATATTGCCCAAGTGTGTATGAATCGTTTATTGATGATTTCACTTGAAAGGTCGGTATTATAAGAAAGATTTAAAAACGACATAGAAAATGGATTTTAATAAATACATGTGTATTGCATATTCATTTATTTTACTGTAATAAGATCTACTTCTTTATTTATATACATAACAAAATCATAAAGCTATAACTTATAAATACTACGTAGACAATTCAGAGTTTCTCAAAATAGTATCTGAAAGACCATGTTGGTTGCTTTTACTAGTACGTTAAGATTATTCTCATTTCTTCTCTGTGCATCAAATACGCTAATTACATCAAAAACCCGTCTTCCTTTTACAACACGTCCTCAGCACGACGAAATCAATAATTCTTCAAGCATTGTCCTAATCATATTAATACAATTAAAAAGTTAAAATCCTTAATAAACGCTTTTTGTACTCTCAATCTTTATAGTTTTAGTTGCACGTTCTGTCGTTCTACATTCGTGTCTTCTTCTCGTCTTCAAAAGGGGGAGTTACAATCACCTCAACGTTATTCTTCGAGTCGTAATTTTTCTTCGCTGACTTTGAACCTGTAAACGTTAAAGCGATAATGAGCATGTCATCATCATTATACCAGCCATTGAAAGTCCAGCCTGTTCTGCTGAATATAGGCCTCTCCAAGAAAAGGGGAACTTTTTTCCATAATTGCCGCGCTGGACAAGCGTTTTCGCAATCGCAGATGCTGCTATTCTTCTCTCATTCTGTGCATCTGAGATATCTGAGATGCACTGTTTCGGATGGATATATCGTCATCTGTCGATTCCGGTGCCTTAGTCGCCTTATGCCGACAGATGGCGGTATATCCATCCGAAACAGTGTAGCTCAAATGAATAAGGTGGAGATAGGCAGCAGCATCCCCGTCGAGAAATCTGGACTCTTCTGGCCAACACGCTAGCTCAACGCAGCAATTATTGGCGAAATTCCCCCTTTCTTAAGGAGGCCTTAATATCCAGCAGTGGAAATCTAATAGCTGTTATATTGTTAGACAATATTTGAGGAAATGGATACTTAAAATGTCGAAAGTTTCCTTGGTCCAATGTTTTCAAATATTATTTAATGAGCTTCTTCCACCGAAGTGACGTGAACATAAAAGTAAGGGATTAATTGTAAATTTTAATATTCTTAGCAATCTGTGTCTTTTGGTGTATTTTAATAAAATATAAATTATCAGTAACCACTTAGATTTTTCTTGATTTTCCAGTTATGTTTTCAACGAAATATTTTCCTGATCAATTTAACTAGAAATTATTTGCTTTGGTATTTGCAAAACTTACCTCCTAAGACCAGTCCAATCATAGCAGTGAAAGGAAAATCAATTAAAATAGTCACGACGAACGCTGCGATGATTGCCAAGCTCAGGTCAATTAGGTACCTGTACATCTGAAACAAGGCAATTAGTAAAATAACAATTGAGTGTGGGAATTTCTGAATTTGTACTACAGTATGGTATATTTAAATTCTGTTAAATTACTACTCTTGTTTTGTTCTACTAGGAGCACTGTGTTCAACCTTTTCTTGTCGGAGGACAAGGTTAACCGATGGCAAGACTTATGTCAAAATATATGAAAAAAAAAATGTGAAACACAAGAACTAGAGAAAGAATTTAAGGTATAGTTTGTTTTAAAAAAAATCTAAGAAGTATTCGTCAGCTCAGGTTTATTTATAAATACCAAGCTTTATTTGTATCTTATCCAGGATGTAGAGATTATAGCATTCAGTCGCCATGATGCCATCTTAAAATTATAATTAACTTTAATAATTATTAATTTAGGTGCTATAGTGTCATCAAACAGTGCAAAAGTGTCAGTTAACAATGACAACATTATATTAATATTTAACAAATTGTTATTTTTAAATTCCAACAACATCTCATACATTGACCTGATTTACAACAGAGGAACCACAAATATACTACTGAAATACAATGTTTAACACCCAGATCAAGAACACGGTGGGGAACGAACCTATGACCTTTGGCACACAAGACAGAATCACACAATTTTCGCTATCGGGCCTGTCATATGACATGATTTAATATTGAGTAAAAATTAATAAACAAATATGTTTAAAAAGATAGTGTGTCAAAATTAATTCGAGAAACAAAAGCGTAAACTCACAGAAAGTTCAGTAGAGAAGTAAATAGGAGCCAGTGTAGTTGCGTTGATCAAGTATATAAGAGGGAAATGCAATATGTACATCGCATAAGACAGACGGCCCAGTATTTTAAACACATGCAGTGATAATACCCAATCAATTGGACCTGAAAACAGAAGAAAGTTTGACAATTACGTTGTTATATTTTATAAAATATTTTATAAATATTTTTAAAAATATTTTCATGTTGACCATAAAGCATGTGTCTACAAATGCAAAAAAAATACATTTTTACTTACTAAGACATATCACCGATTGCCTTAATTCTGTTACTGATTATTATGATTTTCAAGTATACGCAAGCTTAAGAAATTAAAAACGCAAGCTTAAGAATTTTAAGCTTGGGTATACGTATAAATGCAGAACATAATAAGTCTATCAAAAGCTTTCTAATGGAATCAGTTGTATGCTGCATATCGTTTTCCGTTCGCGTTCGTTACACTATACACTATAATACTGCAAAGTATTCCTACTTCTATAAACATTTACAAACTTTTAGTTTCATGCCAAATTTCCACAGTCAGAATAAGAAGATAATTAAATGACTGAGACCATTAGTCTCCGATAGGACTCGGATTTTAATGTTATGTGATTAAATAATCTACTTTTATTAAAAAACAAAAAAAGGAACCTTTCAAACAAACATTTGGTATAGAGAATCATTGACAATAGCGATTTTCTTGAGGATAAAGTTAAAAAATTTGATTTGCTTGATTTGCTTATCGTTCTGTCTGCGGTGCAGATAGGAACAAATTTTTTTTACATCTTCTAATACATAAAGTTAAAGTGTCTGTTTGTAAGGTAATGATAACAGAAGCTTTTTGAATGGACTAACTTTAACGGGATTTTATGTATCCCTGTAAGTCAAGTAACTTAGGCTACTTTGAATATTTGCAAGCGACCCGCCCTTTCTTCGCCCCAGTTCAATGAAGACTAAAACCGGATATTGTAGGTCATCTCGTAGGAATAAACATACATCATACAAAATTTATTGTAGACCTTTTTATTGTGTACAATACGTGTGTTAAGTGTTATATTGATCTATCACGGCGGGTTCAGTCAGCATTTGCAATGTAATCGCAAAAAAATGTGTTTATTTCCGACATCAAATTAGATACTTATGAAATGATTACTGTGTCTCTACTATATTATGTATCTATTACACGTATAAACCTTTCTCTTGAATCATTCTATCTATTAAAAAACTTCGATCTCGAATCAAAATTTCGATGCGTAGTTTCAAAGATCTTAGCAAACATAGGGCTGGTATTTGTGATACAAACGGAAACGCGATACGGAAACCGCGGGGCGCTCCTAGTAAACTATAATATAGGTTATAAACCTACCTCCATAGCCGTGTTTGCAGGCAAACACCAACCACGCAACGCTAGCAGCCCAAGCGGGCCTCATGAAGGAATTCAGCACGCTATCCACAATTTGGTTTTTCCAGTCAACCTGAATGACGAAGTACGTGGAGATAATAACAGTGGCTGATACTGCGATGGCTAGCAACCAGAATAACGCTGCAATAGTCTGAAACGAAGTATACAGGTACATCAGTACATGGTTCTAACTATGTACATGTTGGTCTTACGATAGTTCTAATATACATATATCAAATTGTGTAGGTATTAAATTGTCTTTTGATTAATTATTTCTGTATGTATCAGGACTTTTTGGCTGTATTTATTTGTTTATAATAAAATTATAATAACAATAAAAACTCTTAAAAACGTTTATGTAATAATAGCTACCGTAGACACCGTGTGAGCAAAAAAAAATTATGACTGTGTGAAAAGGTGATTACGCTCTTGCTCAGACGATAGTTGCACAATTACTTTTTTTTTGTTAATTTATCCCAATTTATAAACATGTATTATAATTTTTATGACTTCGCAAAATGGGTTTGTATTTATAATATAATAGTTTTCAACTAATCACTATGCCGGGTAAAGACAATTTACGAGTATTCTTCAAGATTTCATATAGGGCTGAAAGTATCCAAAAATATAAGATATTTTTTAAGACTTATTCTTGACCAGATTTATAGTTCAATTCCCTAAATCGTTTAACTAGTTATCTTGATATTAGGAGACAAGTAGACGCAATAATTTAGAGTATCCTCTTTTTTGTAATTAGGAACATAGTATGCGGCTTACTTATAGAGTCATACTTTGGTTCTAGTCCATTTTGCGGTAGGACAACCAACGTTTGCCGATTTGATAGTCTTTCAAAGACTACAGCCCCATTAGTTCTGTTTACTATGTGCCTTTCTTATTGCTACATTTACTCGCTAATTCCCAAAGGTTGTTTGGATGTGTTAAGATCACTTGATATATGTCAAGTATTTTCGAATGAAAATAGAACATTGATACAGTAAAGAATTTTCAATAAACAACATCTATTAGGAGACCTAATGTTGTTTTCCAAATGAACATAAGTATGAGTCAGTAAAAATACTAGGAACAAGTATCAGAACAGACTTTACGATGTTATCTCCAAATTATCATGATATGTAGAAGCAATTGCTAGATTTGTCTATAGAAAAATAAAAAGAGCTGATCGATGTACGTAGTTGTTTTCATTGAATTATACTTTATTACCACTTATATTTTAGTTTTTTTCCTGTCTATAAATATTAACTGTTAAAAAATATGACTATGTTCAGATTAGTTTAGGCCCTGATAATAGCTTAAAATATTTTAATATATCACTTTATATTTTATTTACTAGGTAAACAAGATTTATTTTTTTTAGTCTTTTTAAGAAATTTTTAAGAATAGTCTTGTAAACATGTGTAATTGGATGAGTATTGTGTGGTTTTTGGACTCTTTCGTCACATAACATTACTAATAATGGCCCAGTTTTTTTGATTAACCTTTATAGTAGAAGCCAATAAAAAGCCTTATGATATCGAAATCGGAGCAAACATTTAAGTATTACGAAACTATAATATTAATCCTCAATCCAATTACCCACACCAAACGATAGCTACACAATGGTTTTATTATGGTTACCATTAGCGAGAATCAGTAGCGTATTTATTTGAAACACAAAATGTCTACAAATCATACACAACTTATATTTAAATGAAATGTTTCTAAATTATACTTTTTAATATCCATCTGATATTGAAAACTCGATTTGAGATGATATTTGAACCACTGGACAAATAGAAAGTTATTTTTTATTGTAAGATAATTCCTTCCATGTTTATAGTATAGAGCTTTTTTTTGACATGAATTTATTATATTATATTATAGATAGTTTTTTTATGTATGAAACATAAAAAAAACTATCGTTTTTATTATTCGCTACGTTTGCGCGTAGCAAATCAAAACAAATGAAATGGTGTGCTCAACTAGTAGCTGATAATTTACTGATAACTGCGACTATTTCCTGGTAATTCAAACAATCTACATAATCTATAGACAACCTTTGCACCTGATTATTGACGCAGATTCATTGCATATTGGTCATTGCTAACTGATAATAAAGTTAATATTCTGATTAAGAAATAGAAGTTATAGATTGCCGTCTATAGTCAATAAAATTAGGAATGAGTAACATACAACGTTTAATCCATTAGTACTTCAGGCTTTGTAATATGATCACCTTCCTAAAATAATTAAAATTCAAATAAATTAATTAAAAGAAATAAATGAAAAAAAAATCAAATGAATCTCAGTAACTTAATAGTAACAAGATTCATTAATTCTATTGGTATGATGTCTAGTACCAGAACACAAGATCGATAGACCTACGAAGGTCTATCAAAGAAATTTGTCAGTCTGCCCGTAATTGCCAGGCTTGGGAGATCGTATAGATTCGCAACGGGCATGCTGCTACCCATCTCTGCCCTACACCATTAAAACTAGGTTACTTCGGAAGGAATATACCATAGTATATAGCTTCCAGTACCTTACAAATCCAGCGCATCATCTTATAAAAAAAAATTGGTATTACACTTTTTTATTGGATCCAAATTTTATTGGATTGTTCGGTAAGTGCCTTGCCTTGCGTTGCCGTGTGACTTTTAAGAAAAGAATAGGCGTTGCTCTTCTATAAGTAGATTTTAGTAAAATAAAATAATGCTAATTTATACGCAGTTCCCGTTGGGTACTGACATACTAGAATAGTACCTCTCACTGCACCAGGTGGTGTAAAAGGTGAATGAACTAGGGCAGTTAGAAAACAGCATATTTAAAAAAGCAGTAAAGCGAGGATGGATACGAGGATTTTGTCGCGAAGCTACGCTATACTAAATATAAATTCATGCGTGACCTATGTCCAAACAAGGGTTACGGAAGCTAAGGTCTTGATGAACAACTTTAATATAACAGATGGACTATTGGATGTATTTTATTTATTCCAAGCTAAAATTATTTCAAGTTCTGTTGATCACTTTATAGAATCAAGATTTTTTTATTATTATACAACATAAAATGGTATTTGTACATAATTAAAAAAGTCGATTTATTGAATTGATACAATTGACTTCTTCACGACTATGTCCTCACGTAATATACAGTTTTTCAAAAAATCTTATTTGACTAGTAACAAAAATATTACTAGATACGGGTATTATACAAAGGTGTCCATTGTAACCTCATTCTCAACTTTTTCTACCGTCAAAGAGCATTGCTGTGTTAAGAGATTGAAAAAAAGAGTGAAATTACTTGATAATGTGACCTAAATGTTTGTGGTAATGCCAGCGTTTATAGTCTATTTTGACTAACAAGCCAATTGTTTGTTTGTCGACTTAGCCATCATAGAAGCCAAAGTCCAATGTTGGGCACAGGCCTCTTGCTCCCCGGGCAGGCATGGTGGTAACAGCAAAGCGCAACTTGGCGACATGGATGCTGCTGCCTATTTCGACCCTGTAGTATTTAAGCTGCATTGCTTTGGATGGATATGCCGCCATCTGTCGGTTTCCTATTTTAGTTGTTTCTTGCGATACATGGTACAGAGAGAAGTACTATTCTACTCCGTTTGCACCCCCCGGTGACTCAGCCATGTAAATAAATATCGTGAGTCATCCTCGAACCAGTAAACATTCTCTTAATAAAGAAAGAGTCTTGGTTATGGACCGCGTGATTTAAATTTTACCCTTGCATTAATGAGTAGGCACGTTAAAATTCATGTTTGCCCTCTAGAAGAAAATAAGAATATGAAGTATTTATCAGATCGTCTATCGAATCCATGACAATGATATAAGCCAATTGCTATTGTGGTTAATTCAGGTGCCATAGAGCAATTAATACTCGGAGCAGTTCCTAAAAACTTCTATCTATGTCATAATTTACTGCAATGTAGAACAGCACTTCCCCCTGTACCGAGTTAGAAATCATTCCCTCCGCAAAGCTGCATCTAGCGATTCCTGTTACGATTGCCAAGCGCGGCAATTATGGGCAAATTCCTACTTTCTAGAGCAGGCCTATATCCAGCAGTGGACATTCTACGGCTGCCATGATGATGATGATGAAATAAAAAAAAACCTTGAAATGTTTGTAATATAATGCGCATAACTGTAAAACAACTGAGCCAAATTGGATATATATTTGTTGTTGTGATTTTAATTGCAAGACGAGTTTTGATCTGTGACCTTTACTCGCCATGAAATAAATTAGAATATTTTATATCATGAGCAGTTTACGGGCTAGACATCTGAAAATAACTTAAGCTAACAGAATTAACGGGGTAAAATGTTAATATATTTGCTAATATTTACTTGTTTACTTTTCATTTACTACAACTACGCTTTTAAAGGCTTTTGTTTTACAAGTTTTGTTCGACGTTTTGTTTACTTTACGGCAACCGCTCTTAAGATTGTCAATAAGAAAAGTTTTATAATGCGCTACTAGTATATCGTGTTAGGATTTTAATAAGTGTGTGATATAATTAAATTAAATTACCTTAGGTAGCCTAATGGTTTTTCCTCGGCATAAGTGCATTATGTAGCCAAAACACATACCGACGAAGAAAGGCGCAGCCCGTGGTAAAGTAT
Organism: Heortia vitessoides; assembly: GCA_020976665.1. Lineage (NCBI taxonomy): Eukaryota > Metazoa > Arthropoda > Insecta > Lepidoptera > Crambidae > Heortia > Heortia vitessoides. Next base: position 14,655,278 of record JACJUM010002543.1, read on the forward strand.
GTAGGTAATAACTGTTCATGTAGTAAGTACTCTCGTCGGGCCGCCTGCAAATATAAACAGAGAGAAGTATTGCAATTATGTGCGCCCACACATTTAAATGTTTTCTCCTAACAAACCTGCAGAAAAAATTAACTAAGCTAAAATACTTACGAGATATATGTAGTTATAATTATAATACCTGTGCCCGCGACATTGTCCGCGTGGAATAGTTTTGTTTTTGGGTACCATACCTCTTTTCCTTAACTTATACAAACTTCGAATGTCATGTTTATTTATATCGAATCAATGGCTTGAAAAATAAGTTTGAAGTTTCTAGCTCCAAAAATAGCGATACTTCCATACAACTTTTCATCTCCCCTTTCAACCCCGAACAACCCTTTTTTCGAATTAACAAACAGCCTATGTCCTTTCTCAGGGTCTAAAGATTGTCTGTGCCAAATTTCATCTCAATCGGTTGAGATGTATAAGCGGGTAAGGGTAACAGATAGACAGAAAGACAAAGTTACCTTCGCATTTATAATATTAGTAGGGATGATAGGGATTATTTTTATGGGCATTTTTGTTCCAAGTTTTAAATAGTTCGTTACATTTGAACAAGTGGTGGTCCTACAAAAGACATTTCATAACTCGCAATAAGAGGTTGGTACGAGGATTTGTAGCTGTGTGAACTTGAAAAATATTTCCTTAATCTCACGTTTAGATGTGCGTAGGTACTAAATAACGGACTAAGTAGGAGACAACACCAACTAATATAGATAAATAAAATTCGACACAATACTCCCTAAGAAAACTTTAGAAACCTTGCAAGTTTATGGTGCTCTACCATATAATTTCAAGTAGTGAACTAAAAATGCTGATGATCCGGGTATTAGTATATCTGGGTAATAGTTGTAAAAGAAAAATGATACTCACGCCAAAGAAACAGTTGCCGATGGGAACTCCATTATGAAGTTGTAGATTGTAGACGCAGTTATCACTGACATCAGAACGGCAAATAACGCGGTCCAGGCTGACCTTTTATTGCCTCCCAGAATCCAGAATATGACTATAGGGGAGAGGATGTACATTTGCATGTCAATAGCCAGGTACCAAGTGTGACCAAGACACTGAAAAAATATTATTTTGTTAAATGTATGTATGTAGGTATAAATAACTCAAATTAAACAAATTCTGTAAACACTCTCTTTAAATCATATACCTAAATAAAAATTATATATTTCTAAAATCTTATGTGAGTTATTATTATGTCTTACCATATTCGACGGATTCACCAAGTTCTGAACATAGAGTAAAGTTGTCCACCAATTATTTCGGCAGTCTTCAGTGTTCTTAACGACTCTATCGAAATACGGACCATCTGTGGCACGGTGTAAGAAAGAAGCTTGTACAAGAACACCTGCTGCTAAAACGGGGAACATTCGGAAGAGACGGTTGAAATAGAACAGGTGAAGGTTCCTCATAAACGATCCTGGAAAAAAAATTTTACATTGTTTATTATTTAATTTATACCGCCCTCTATCCTATTTTTAAAGTGATAAATTGTAAAGACAAAGTAGCGCCATCTATTTGCTGATATTGGAACTACTTATCGAGCGTTATTGTTAAAACAATATTCACTGTGTGTAACTTATTAGTGTTTCACGTTTGTAATAGATGTCACTAGTAGCAATTATTATTTTTATTTTTGTATTTATAGACTATCGCAAGACTAACGTTGTTGTCATTCCAAAATTCCAATGTAAAGGTTTTTGAAGCAAGCTATTGTGTAATGTATATGCTATTTTACATATGCTTTTTATTGATAATATACATGCTTCATTCCCGCGTTTGGTTGCTTGGTATTTGTTCCTAAGGATTACCAATACAAGTGAATAAAAAGCTAAAATGTATGTGTAGGATATTTAATTATTCAGGTATAATTTTCATTCATTATTTTTAAGAAGTTATGCGTTTAACTATGTATTTGTTACATTTATTTATTATAAACGTAAAGAAAGGATTGGAGTCATTCATTTACTTTATTTATAAGCTTGATGGCGTATTCGATAGTGCCTGTATATTGTGCGCCATTAGGGCTAGAGCCCCTCACCCAGGATAAAGATGTTCTATAATTACTTATTAGTGTTTGTTCTATTTCTGAGTGTTAAATATATATTTAAGCATTATATGCATAATTCCTCCATTGTCTGATATCCGTACAAGTGCTCTAAGCGCATAATTTCCAGTCAGATCATTGTTTGTGAAATTGAAAATAAAAAATAGTTTTAGTTTCTTAACCTGATAAAACAATTAGTAAAACCCTATTTATGGCTTTTAAATTCCCAGAACATTCACTGACTGGTATAAACTGACACATTTTATGTTTATAAAATAATATTAGTTAAATTTCGTACAGAAAAATAATGAACCGGAAGTTTAACGGGGCAGTCGGTAGAAATAGAGAGTAGACGTTACCCTGATTGAATTATGATGATATAATTGTTAAGTTATATATATACAAAACATGACTGAGAAGGAAGCAGGATAAGTGAATCGGGATCGAAGGAAATATGAAATTAATTGTTTCTGCTAATCTCGAAAGGATATATACCAGTGTTTATGGACGCATGTGTCTGGTGACACGTGACATGTGACATGTGAGGTACCAAAACGACTGATGGCGGAATATCCACCCAAAACAGCATGGATAAAAAAAGGGCGGGAGTGTGCAGAAACATTCTTATCGGCATGTTATGTTTAACAATTGCTACCAATTATGGGCTAAATATCCCTTTTTTAAAAAAAGGGCTATGTCCATGGATGCCATTATAAAAATGATGATTCTGTTAGCTTTTAGTAATTAGTTTCAATACTCACGTCGAGTCATCTTCGCTGCAATTGTGTACACAAGGAGCAAACCACTGATCATGAAGAAGGTGTCAACTGTGATGGTAGCACTGGTGATCCACAAAGACCAGAATGACGTCATGAACTGAAAAAAATTGCGAATAAATAGAGTGTAAAGAAAAGTAATACCTCCCCGTGTAACGAGTGTCGTACGAGGTGACTGAGGTAATCATCATACCAGCCGTTAGAAGTCTACTGCTGGACATATGAGGCCTCTTCAAATAACGCTGGGCAAACGTGTTGGCAATCGCAGAGCGCAGCTTTCTTGACGGAGATACTGCCCATCCTCTCCCTTTACATTTGAGTTGTACTGTTTCAGATGGATATACCACCATCTGGCGGTTATGGTACCTTAGTCGCCTCTTACGACACCTGGTGCAATGGGAGGTACTATTCTACTCTGCCAGTGAGTCACGACAATGATGCAATGGAACCGACCAATGGCAATATATCCATCGCAGCAGCATTTTCGTTGTAAATTAATGCTCCGCGGTTGCCATCACGCCTGCCCATGGCAGCAATTATAAATAAAACTGCTCCTTACTCGAGGTGCCCATGTTCAACATTGGATTATTGACGACCGCTATAAAGGAAAAAAACAAATGACGCCCGCTTATCATTTTAGTGTCGTTATTCACTTAACGTGGTCCTGAAGGTTTGAAAGAGTGTGCTATACGCGTCTTACAACTTATAATGTTAAAAGTAGGCACCGTTTGTAACTTAACTAATACATTATGTACTCTGCGAGCTGATCCAACAGACGACTTATCTTACTAAAAAAATATTGCAACTATAAATTGAGACATTAACTATCCTTTCTCTCAAGTGAAATCGGTTCAATATTTTAAAAGTTCATCCCAGACATATAGCGTGGCACGTAATTTAATATATTCCCGTAAGAGTAATCAAAAACACTATATGTTTATTTAGATGGTTACATTTTAGGATTAAACGAAAACTTCTATAATAATTTGATCATTTTATTTCTAACTAGCATAGCGCAATAGTTTTGCTCGTACATTTTCCTTTCCCGGTATTATATGGGAATAAAGTATAATATTTAAAGCAATTATTTAAACTATTCAAAAATTTTAGTTTCTAAAATCTGTCGAGTAGTTTTGAAATTATATGTTACAATTAAATGTTAAATGTACATAAATCCTGTTTACATTTTCCTTTCCCTTTCGAACTTGAGGCAGGGATCTTAAATTAAAAAAGGGATTTAACATAATAAAGCATATGTTACTTTAGACGAATGTAGCATTCTTTTAGTAAAAGAATTTACAAATTACAAAAAAATACAAATATTAAAATAAAAAACAGTTTGTAAAATAAAAAACTTGTCAGTAGATCCATCTTTTGGATTTAAAAACTCAAGCATGAAATATTTTCCATATCAAGGTGAGATAACTGAAATATCAACTTTTTAATACATATGGTAATAAGTATATTTAGAATACACAATAATTTAGCGGTTGTAGGCACCGCCTTACAGTCACAAATTGCTAATTAAAACAATTATACAGAAAGATTGTTATGGATGAGCCTGAATTAGATCAAGAAAAATGTATCAATATTGTTTTAAAACATTCTTCTTAAGCATATCCATATTTTGTTTACTTTTCTACCTCTAGCTGCGCTTTGCAGTTTCATTACGTGGTTCTATTTCCCGTAAGAAAAAATAATAAAAAGTAGTCAAGTTAGTTGTTATAACATGAGCTATCTTTCAGAGAAAATCGGTCCAGCTGATCCAGAATTTACCTCTAATAGACAACTTATTTTTGTTATACGTACCGAAAACACTTTTATATGCATATTTTGATATTACATACACTTCAATATTACTCACTTTAATCTAGTATTTAACCCTAATCACTGAATTAGTGAATCACGTATAGTGACCAAGCAAGGAACCTTCACAAAACAATAATTATTTGTGGGATCCACAATGCTAGTTCAAGGTTGTACTATACAGCTAATCATTGTTTATTTAGAGCACATTTTTAACAAGCTTCCATGTTTTAGAGATGAGTGTAAAAATAATAATATTTATGAAAATATATTTATTAAGACAAAGTAAATGCTTTTGTTTTCCTAATAACATCGCTCATGTAATTTTTACCAAATTTTTACAAGAGTTTATTGATAAGCGACGACATATTTGTCAGCGCATTGCTTTTCCTGCATTTTTGAACAGATACTGAGATTTTTACACGATGATCATAAGTAATTTTAAAATGTATCTGTTGCTATATATCTCAAATACCTTGCTCGTATTGTCTAAATATATTTTTCATTATTACAGCCATTAGAAGTCCACTGCTAGGTCTGATAAGCCTCTGGAATATAAGGAGGAATTTTTGCCATGCCACTGGGCAAGCGTGTTGGTAATCACAGAGCGCCGCTTTTGCAGCGGGGATGCTGCTACTCATCCCCACCTTTTCATTTGAGGTACACTGTCTCGGATGTATATACCGTTATGTTACCTCAGTCGCCTCTTACGACACCTGGTACTATTTTAATCTGCCGGTACCTCATGGCTAAGTATTATAAATTATATATTTTGGCTCAATTAATATTCTCTTATTTACAATTTGTTAAAATACCGTTTCAAATAAATATATAATATGTAGTGTGAGGTCTACTAGAAATGGATCACACACAAAGGGGATTCTGCATTGGTACTTCACTTTCACTTCTTTCTACGGCCAAACAGCATTGCTGTGTTCCGGATCGAAGAATTAGCGATAGATAATGTGAAATAACATCTTCAAGTGACAAGGTTGGCAACACGCTAGTGATATTCTTGTGATGATATGAGTATATATAGGCTGCGGTGACACGGACCGTACGCTTGTTGGTCGACTTAGTCTAATAAAAAAATTAATGCTATAATTAACTCACATTGTAAATATCCAAGGGATTGGCAGGCAAATAAGAGAGTTGAGTGACAAAGGTGTGACCGACGATCACCCACATCATTGCTAAGGACCTGATGCCATCCAAACAGTGTATAGCGTTAGGATTTGGATGGAAGGTGAAAAACTTCCTAGTATTTGAGTATATTGAAAACATTAGATACTTCTTGTTGGCGGTCTTTGGATCTGCGGATAAAGATATTTTGACACATTTTCAACTTTAGTCATTATATACACACACACACACACACACACACACATATATATATATATATACATATATATATGGATGACTAAAAGTTGTAATAAAAGTTATAAATAGATGAGTATATATTATATATAATACATAACAAAATAAATAACAGGGGCTACTTTTGTAAAATGTAGAAGAGCAGTAAGAAAGTGTTTATGAAAATTCACCCCTATGGAGATAAAACAGGCGTACAACGTTAATATGAAACATTACTCTTTTTGAATGAGATTCAGTATGAATTTTCAATTATAAAAGTCATGCAACGCGTGTTGAATATATTTTCGAAATCATCCCTTAAGAATGTAAAAGTGGGTGCAAAGTTATTATGAAAGTTCTACAATTGAACGCGGGTCAAACCGCAGGGCACTCTAATAAAGATCGATTGCAATCATCAAAGGCAATCACCTATCTGTTTCTTCCGCCTTATATCAGTTGGATATAATTATACTATATGTAATTGAACCTATGATTATACCTACCTATAATTATACCTACCCCTGATATCCTTGAGAAGTCGCGAGTGTCTTTGTGTGCACCACACTGGACGGTAACATTGACGTCAACTTTGAAACCAGTTTCCGCAGGGAAACCAAAATTATATAAGCCATGTTTTAAATCCTTAACAGCTTAGTAAAGGTGTAGTTCAGTATCTTTTAAGTGGCCGATATCAATCGTCAAATTATAATATGACTTTTATTTAGGTACTGCAGTGGACGAAATTAATGGAACTTTACAGTAATTGTGTATGTATATAGTATTAAAACATATAGTAAGTCATCCAACATTCAGCACTTCACACTTAGAATTCTTGCAGAACGAACGAAATTCTCGGGTAATGGCCGCTTGTTAATGAGCAGCCTCACCTATTTCTCCGATGACACCAGATTTGACATAAGTAAAATAAGAATACCGAAAAAAAAGAAAGGTGATAATAAGATATCATACACCTTGCACAAAAACCGATCGTTGCCTGACTCTGGTGATTGGTGTTATAATTTGCATGAAGTTTGTCAAAATGAAATCTGTAAAAATCTCTAGTGTCATAATAAATATGTCCATCAAACATTTTATACCTGACTCGACCTGACCTGACTCGGTGATGAGTAGCTTAAAGCACTTGTGTTACAAATAGTATACAACAGAGATATTATAAAAGTAATACTTAAAAATTTGTACTTATCATTCATACTGAAAATAAACACAAATGTTTATTACATTAATGATCCGGGTGGGAATCGAACCCACAACCTTCGTCGTATAAGATACTTTTGAATGTCCCGATGGGTGCGAAGAGTAGAAGAATAAAGTGAGTCAAACTCTGAATAAACAACGCGGTTATTTCAGTCAGTTTTTTTTTAATTTAAAATCGATTTCAAAATAACACGAATATTCGAATTTCAAATCAAAATTAAATTTATTCAATCACCATCAGTGGATATAATCATCGATCCACGTGCCGATAGCGAATTTGGTAATCACAATCAGAATGATCGATGTTTCTATGTGATTTGTAAATAAGCCAATTGTGTTATGATGGTTGTGATTAGTGTTCAAATAAAAAGCAGATAAGTATTATTGAAGCCGGAAAAACAGATATTGTTTATAACGAAGGATTATTTACTGCGGTAAGGTATTTTAGGTGATATGACTGTATCGAGCGACATCCATCGGTGGCAATAATATTCCAAGGAGCAATAATATTACTAGCAGCGTCACACTCGTGACCTAACGAGGTTGAATAAATAATGGGGTAAATAGCCCAGTATCTTCAATGCCCCTGATACGTCGAACTAGGACTTAGCAAGGCAGCTATTGCACGGAGTAAGTGAGAATGAATTATTCCGTTCTGTGATGGTCTGATCTCAATTAATGTGCGTACGTGCCTTGTACTAATGCCGTTATAACGTCGACTAATACACAGAAAAAAAGCAACGCATTCTTCTCTAACATAATTTACTATTATGTTCAAGAACTATATGATGCATTATTTTCTTTAAAAACAAATAGTAACAGGAGGGTAATTGCAGTGAAATTGGCTCAAACTCTTACCTCTTTCCAGTATAACTGAGTGACGGATATCGTAGCAGGTACTGATCAAAGTTATTAGTCCTATAATTGAGAACAAAACTCTGAAACATCAAAGGGAAAATTTATTAATATAAAAATAGAATATTTCACCAACTCCAACGTGGTTTAATCGATATTGGTACATTTACTTATACTGTCACAGTGAATTAGTTTTTTTAAATATTCTATCTATTGAAAAAAATTTAATACATGCTAGGTAAACAAAATATAATTGATATTACATATGATTGCTGCACTGGACTAGCATGGTAGTAATCGCAGAGTGTAATTTTGCAACTGGCATGTTAGCCTATCCCCGCCCTGTGCATTGAAGCAGCTCTGTTTTAGATAGATATACCACCATCGGTCATGTATAGGTACTATTATACTAATTTAAGATTTAATACGGCTTTTAAAAATGTATTGTTTGATAGATGAGAATAGATTTATTTGAAGTACTTCGACCCTCAAAGAATTGTCAACTTCGACTGAAATAGGTTCCATTGCAATCAGTTAATATTCGGTATTTTATCCATTTAATGTATGACCGATAAGAATGGTAATAAATAATCAAAAATACTCGATAATGTAATTCACCTGGTATCGCAATATAAAGTAATTAAAAATTGATCTAAAACAATAGTTTTTATGAAAGCGATTAATTAAAATTTAAAGCAATGCTAAACTAAACTAAACATTTCCATGTTCAGAATAGAGTCGTCCTCATATGGACCTTAATAAACTATTAAAAATGTCATACTTACGTCTAGAGCTAGGAACTTTTTAAAGAAACTAAAATCGCGCGAAATAGTTTGGTCTTAGTCTTAGATTAATTTCTAAGTTATTAATTTATATACGTATATATATATGTCTAACATTTTTAATTTATATATTAAATACAGATTTTGCAAATTAATAAAAAAAGTCTCAGGCGACTGCTATGCAATGCATATTAAGATATCATCATACATTGTTTAATGCCATCCATCGTAAGAAAAGTAAAAAAATCACATTTTGTATTTTCTTTTTCAATTGGCTTGCAAACTTATCTGTATACAGATAAGTTTGCAAATTTTAATCTGAATTATATATAAGTATACATATATGTGACGACATCATACTGTTCAAAAAATATATGAAAACATGTAACATAAAAACTTTCTTGTATATATACATAGCGTACTCTATGCTTTATTTTAAATAAATCAATACTGTGTTAAGTGTAAAAGTAGTTGTACAAAGTCTAATATTCATAATAATGACGTAACACGATAATATCTAAAATTCTTACATAGCAACGTAATCAGCAGGTACCAAAGGCTTATCATTGGGTAGGCGGCAGAAGAACTCGCTGAATTCCAACGTCGAGGAAAGGTTCCTTGTCAAGGTGTCAATGGCTTGCCTCGTAGTACACACTTTGGGTATGCAGATAGCAAGCTCGAATTGCATGCCAGAAAGAGGGCTGCCTTCCGATATACTGCAATGAATATACTACATTGAAATTTATAATAACAATTGAATGTAGAAGATGATAGAGTTAGCGCAAGAAATTACTGCCCTCTGCTCCATGGGCCTGTCTTGGTTTAGAATTATATTAAATATAACGTATATATTTTAAACTTCCAACTTATGATAGTCATGCAGTTCTAATAGCTTTATGGTTACAAATAAAATTACACTATATATATTAAAATTAAATTACATAAGGTAGACTTCATATAAAGGTCGCCTGCACTTGTACCACACTCTCACTTATTTCTACCGACAAATAGCAGTGTTCATTGCTGTGTTCCGATTTGAATGTTGAGAGAAGCAGTGAAATTACTGGGTAATGTGACATAATATCTTAGCTAGTGATATCCTTTAGATATTATGTGCGCCTATAGGCTGTGGTGACACTTACTATCGCGCGGGCTGTTTGTAGACTTGGTCATAAAAAAGCAGGTTTATCTCTTTATAGCTTTCTCACGCCTTCGTGAATCGGTTTTGGTAGATTCACTGTCTAAGAGTTTCTATAGGTGGCGATTTAAAGTGAAATTCAAAGAAACAATGTCGCGTTTAGAAATCTATTGTCTTTGCTTTACTAAATTGGTAAGAAAGTAGTTAAGATTCACCGATTTAATCAGCACGCTGTATTTCTACAGATAATTTCAGATAAAAAGAGCTCACGTATGCACAATATTGATAAATAATCGAAGGAAATGATGACACACTTATAATAAAGTAGAAATAAGCTTACTCTAAATCCTTAAAATATTGTGTTGGAATTTTTATACTATCTATACATATAAACAAAATGTCTTATAATTTACAGTTTTTCAGTAAATGCATATTAAAATACTTCAGATAAAAACCTTTCTTTAAATTATCTATCTGTTTGTATCGGTTATTTACCGAAACTTTAGGACCGCTTTTTACTGGCAGATTGCTTATGTATTTATTAATTTATCTCGGCAACGCTCACTACGCGGGGCGCTCTTTGTTTTACATTAAAAAGGGATTTAATTATTTTTCTTAAATTATTTATTTTTAAATTATTATAGAAATTATTCAATTTTAGTCATGAGCGTTACTCACCGTGAGAAACCATTGTTTTTCTCGCCAAGCATTTTTTGCATACCCGTCTTTCCCAATTCAAACTTTCTCAAATCTCTCAGCAGCTTATCATCAAAACTCGTTGTATTTGGATTGAACTCTGGCCAAGGTATGTCTGGCCATTCTAGTTCAGGCCACGGGAACTCCGGCCAGGTTATGTCTGGCAAGCTGGGCATTTCGAAATCGCTTTGGCTTAGAGGCAAATTTAGAACACAATATTTCCCTTCTATGAGCATCCTATGTTGCTCTGTACTGATTTCTAAACATTGGTAGTAATTGCCCATATCTCGCGTATTCCCTTTGTATATTCCTCTCGGTGTCCGCATACTGGCATCAATGACTACAACAAATTAAATATATTTCGTGTTAAATCAGAACATAATATCTATGTATAGAAATTAATGTTGCTGAGCACAATACTCGAGAATACACATCATTTATTACAAGAAGAAACTCTTTTAACGATTATAATCATTCGATCGAAATCGAATCGATTATAGTCATTTATTTAACGCAGTCTAAATATTGTCTTGAATGCATGTTTAGTGAATTCCAACCTTCCAATCAAGATCAAGAATCAAGATCGGTTTTCAAAGAGTCTATAGTACCATAGACCACATTTTCATGCTGCGGCAAGTTATATAGAAGACGGAAGAATATAACAGGCCATTATACTTGGTGTTTGTGGATAAAGCCTTTGATTCCGTTAAGACGTGGGCTTGAATCTCTTCAGTGGTGACCATCGGTACATCGAACTGTTGAAATGTTTGTATGATAACGTCACTATGTCGGTCGAGTACAGGAGCAGAGTCCGAAGACAATTCCTCTGAAAAAGGGTGTTAAACAGGGAGACGTCCTAACTCCGAAACTCTTTAATTACACTTTGGAAAACGCCTTTTATGCTCCTGGAATTTGAAGGACTAGGCATCAATATTAATGGCAAATTCATCACTCAACTTTGATTTACCGATGATATTGTAGTCATGGAAGATTTGTGCACGATGCTCGAAGACCTCAAAAGAGTTTCTCAAAAGATCTCAAAATGATTGCGGAGAAGACCAAAATTATGTGTAATGCCCATGATGTATCCACTTCAGCATCAGTTGATAACTCACTTCTTGAAATTGTCGATACTTACGGATACTCAGGATAGATAGTTCAGTTGAGTTAGGCCAACTTCAAGAATGAGGTCAATCTCCGAATCTAATTCGGCTGGGTAGCTTTCGGAAAACTGTGAAACATCTCTCGTTCGACATAATTTAGTGTCTCAAGTAGAATGTCTTCAATCAATGTGTGATACCAGCGGTGACTTATGGCAGTGAGACATGGTCTCTAACTATTGGCCTTATTAGCCATATAAAAACAGCCCAATGAGCTAAGGAGAGAGCAATGCTCGTAGTCTCTTTGCGCGATCGAATCAGAAATAAGGAGATCCGTAGAACCAAAATTAACGACAGAGCCCGGCGGATTGGCAGTGGGCAGGACACTTCGCACGCAGAACCGATGAACTATGGAGTCGTGAGGTTCTGGAATGGAGACCACGTACAAGCGCAGCGTCAGAAGTTTCACCCACAAGGTAGAAAGATGATCTGATTAAAACCGCAGAACCGTTCTGGACACAAGCAATATACATATGGTCCTATTGGAAATCACTTGGAAGGGCCTATGTCCAAAAGTGAACGTTTTGTGGCTGATGTGATGATGATGATGAAATATTGTCAATTTTGATAATGGTTACCGCAAAGTACTCGTAACCAAAAAATTGAACAAAAAATGAAACAGTTAAAACGAATCACGTTTTAAAGCATAGTTAAAAGAGTAGTTTTATTGGGGCACACGGAAAATTTTTATAAAGGGAAAATTGTGATATTTTCTTTAGAACATGAATATTCTATGCGTGACGGTTCTTGTTTATTTTTTATAATATGTTTACTGCTTTTTAACAAAAACAACACTTTCTGTCAAATGTAAGCAAAACTCGAAACAAAACCGGATCAACAGGATATTACTTAGATGAAGTCGGGGCGGGACCGCTAGTAAATAAATAAAAATAAATCGCTGAACTGTATGTAAACGCATAACTTTAGAACGACAATTACTTTTTTATTTATAGTGTTGCTATTTTTTTCTTGCGCCCATAAATTATTATCAAATGAAGTATTCATAATTACGTCAATCAAAGGTTTCTTTGTCATACATACTTGAAAACCCGCAAGTTTCAATATCCTACCACTCTTTAATAAATAAACTAAAATTAATTAGAAGAAAAAAACATTTTAGATAATACATATGGACAAGTAGATTTAGGGATTTAGGAGGTCTATTTTTATTAAATAAGTATTTAAAGTTACTGTTGATTACTATTTCGAATTTTATAAATGCTTTGTCTATATTAATATTGTTAGTATTTATGTAAATTCGCTAACAAACCATAACTATGTCTGGAATTATAACAGCAAACGTAGTAAAACATCAATAAGTCATTTTAACATGAACTGAGGAAAGCGTTGTAATATTACTTTTAACAAACATCATAATAGACTTCATACTTCCTCTAGTACTCTTCCGAGAGTAGTCCAATTTACCCAAATAGGATTGGAGTAACATAACCATAAAAGGATTGGATCTATTTAGATTATACCAGTTTGGGTATGAAGCTAATATTTATGTAAATAACAGCTTTGAATACCATCAATAATGTTTAAGTGAGTATTACACAATATAGTCGTATTAGGCTTGCACAATTCAACTGTCCGAGTATAAATGATATCAAAGTGGGACGTCGATTCATTAATAAGTTCAGCTAACTAGTAATTATTAGCTGATAAAATATTGTTTTATAGTTTTGTCTCTTTTGGTATTAAGCACAATTATTTGTTATAATTATAAATTCATACGTCTTATCGCTTAAAACATTTGTGTTACAGACATCACACGACAAAAAAACCACAAATATAATATCTCCATATGTATCGCCCAGACTGTGAACTAACACAAATATTCATAATATGAACAATTGTTCTAGGTGGGGATTGAGCCCACGAAATACCACAAATAGGTAGTATATGAAAACTACTGAATGCGCAATCAAGCCCTTTCTTGAAATTAATAGATGATTGTTTCACCCTATCGCTGCGCCTGTTCCTATTTATTTTATCCAGTTATTCATAGAGCATACTGGCTGAACTGCACCTGCACCTGCACCAGGTATAGCCGACTTACCAATTTTGACACCAGATAACAGGCACACCCAAAATTGAAACGTTTCTTTAGGCTTCCAAGAAACAACTTAAATTAAAATATCTGATTGAATGTTTTACACTTACATAGATTCCGTATGGCTGTATTATTACGAACTATATACGATAGCTGGTTTTCACATTCTTGTGCGTCTAACACTTCTTCATAGAGATTCAAATCCAATGCATTTTTAGATGCATCAACAAAGAAAATGAGAAAAACATGGATCAGCAACGATTTTAACATGAGTGACATTTTTAAAGTCTATATATCTAACTGTGCACACAACGAGTGTGTTTCTTAATAGTGTTTTTATTAAACTGGATGAAGAAATCTAAAATAGACATATAAATAAAATCCGTCTTATCTTATTTTGATTGAGTATAGTATTATAATCGATTAATGATTTTTTTGATAACAAATTGATGGTTACAGTATTTGCGTAAATGCGACAAAATAAAACTAGTTGCTCAACTTTACATTAAATTTTGACACTATGAGAGATATAGTATGAGTCATGTGAGACATTAACTGAATAACAAATGTTTATGGACTAATTGTGTATTCTATGTGATTATATCAAATCAAGATGGTAAATCTGTCGTATGTAATTTAACATTTTTTCATATATTAATTGAATTCGCATCGTCCTGCGGTTTTACTCGCGTTAAGTTATAGAACAAATCTAGAATCATTGATCATCATCATTATCATCATACCAGCCATTGGAAGTCCACTGCTGGACATAAGCCTTTTCAAGAAAAGAGGTTTTTGTCCATAATTGCGGCGCTGGGCAAACGTGTTGGCAATAGCAGAGCGCAGTTATCGCGACAGTACTGATGCTGCCCATCCCCGCCCTGTGCACTTGAGCTGCACTGTTTCGGGTGGGTATATATATATAGTCGCCTCTTATGATACCTTGTGCAATGGAGGTACTATTCTATGCTGCCGGTACCTCACGGCATTATCATTGATGCTCCGCAGTTATCAATCCAAGTGTGATTTCTTTACTGGCCGTACAGTTTAGGCCCTGCGTTTACAGTCAGTTAGACAGTCAGCCTTTTACATATAAAGATATAATATTTTATAGAAATAATCAGAAAACTTTAATACTAAATTTGCAACCCCTTACTAACTCCTGAAGGGATGATTTAGAAAAAATATTTTATACTTATTTCATAATTTTCAATGAAGAAAAGGAAACAGGAAAGTTTTATACTGACTTTGCACCCTCGTTATAACTTTAGGGGGTGAACTTTAGGATATTTTCTTAATGATCCCCCTACGATATAAAACAGTTAGAGTTAGGTAGAGACCCTACGTTGATATATAAGTCATTCAGTCAGTCAGTTTCCCCTTAATACATATAGATTATGATATATATATATATATATTATGATATTTGTATGAGAACTGGTCCTCGATTCATATTAGCTGGAGGATATCTACCGCTGAAAATAGGCTTGAGATAATAATTATATCCAATAGGATCGATATGCGTCCACATGGCTGAAACATCATTGTTCTTAGCTGCGCTTGCCGGTCTCCATTCTTTGCGGCGTCAGCGTTCCTCCATGAGACGTTTATGTACTAAGTGCCCTCTTACTTGTCAATCCACTGGGCTATGCCAGTTACTGCACTAATCCTTATTACTGTCGCGCAATCGCGCAAAGAAACTCCAAGCGTTGCGCTACAAATTTATACTGCTTTTGTTCACAATGCAACAGGATAATTTATTTTCTGTTGCCTTGAATCTAATTATTATTTTAAAATAAACGCATGTTTCTATTGAAAGAATATTAATTCTCATATCAGTTAAAGAAAGTTCTAACAAGATTCCTGAACTTGTAAGAGGTTAGAAATCTTATTTATTGGTTTCAATTGCAAAAGTACTGTCTCGTTCATAAGACACTTATAAATAATAATTTGTACCGTTCCTTTTGAGTTTTCATATAGTGAGAAAAAGAGTTGATTGAGCATATTTAATATGTTTTAATTAAATTATTGTTTTACTGTACTAGAATAAATATATTAAAAATAGAGCAGTCTCCCACAATTAACATTTTAGACTGTTTATTCACAAAATTTTCGAATTTTTAATCGTAAAAAATAATGTTTTGTGTGAGAAATATTTTTGACTTTACTATAGCTACATTTATTGCAAAATGCGGTAGGTATACTAGAAAAAAAATCGCTTCATAACCAACAAATATGGGTTTGATTCAATAACAAATACAAGTAACATTTTTGTTTACACTGTATTTTTATTATGCGTCTTGTTTCTGGTTGAATAGAAATTGTGATGTACTTATTAATTACCTATCTTAAGTAAGAACAAAGAGAAAACAGTAACAATTATATTAATCATAATAATTAAAATCTCAACAAAAATATAAATAATTGTTTATTGCATACCAATATCAAAGATATTATTATTTTAATCAAAACCAATGTATATACACAATCACAAGAATTAGAGATTATGAAGATAATAATAAACGATTAATAACTAAGTCATATTAGAAGCATCGCAATTTTTTCGAGCGTCATAATTATTAGGAATTTCTATTACACGTGATCTTTTTGACAATTACACGTGATTTTTTTTAACAAGATAAAGAACAGCAATTAATAAAGATATAGAACTGATAACAAAAAATATATGTGCTTTAACTGAAACGGAAGGAAATAATCTAAAACCTCAATTGGTGGTGATACTACAAATCACAGTTTTAACAACGGTACGATAGTCTCTGCTTTGCAATTGAAACCGCGATAAAGCAATAAAATATTTTTTCACTTACAAATAGAAAATGTATTAATATTATCACTACGATACTGTCAATTAACAATTTCTCTTTTCATTTATTTTTAATTTATAATCATTCAAGTTTTAAGCCATATTTGGCTTCTTTTTTTTAGTTATAATATTTGGGAGCCTATGCGTAGCTCGTATACATGCCGTCTATCCTTGCCTCTTGTCATTAAATCTCTTCCTTTACTTCAGCCATGATCAGTAAGGACGATATTTTTCATCAATACATACGTAGATTACTAATTTAGACTATCTATAGTAAAGTAGAAAATTCCTTCTCATTTTATTATGTGTAAACATGACATAAAATGAATTAATGCAATATAAAAAATAAAAACATTGTTGTAGTATTAATTATGGTTTTTAATTTGAAATGTACTCGAACGTGAGTCAAATAATAGAAAATACTAATAAATACAAAAAATATTTGATAACTGCAATATGATTCTTATTAAAAATCTTATATCAATCCACAAACAATTTACGTGACATCGAAGTCAAAGTCACATTTTTTTTTATTCATAGGCACTTTAAAATCGTTAAAAACAAACAAAAAGTAATGAGTTTTGATTTGCTAATTACAATTTTACCCAAGTTACGGACAACCCCGACAACTAGTGTTATAAGAGTTATTAAAACAAATTGGTCATTAATTGCCCTACTTTAATAATAGTCTAACACTAGACAGGTCTTATAGCTAAGTATATAGCAGGTTTATTACGCGAAAACTACCAGAAAAGAACCTGCAAAAAAACTGATGGTGGTAAGGGTTCCAATAACGCTTAATGATAGGTATTAATGGAACCCATTCAAGCATCAGCGCTAACTAACCGTTGTCTTAACAGTAGATGTTAGAGCAAGCCAATTCAATCCCAACTATCCCAAGCAGTTTCAATATTAATATAATCTTTTAAGTAATAATTAACCTTAGCTATAAATATTTAATTTACGTAATTATTGAACTTATTTAAAGGCATGTTTGTTATTCTACTTGCGATTTTATTATAATAATTTAATATAAAATCTTAGTCTATTGTCCTTAATCGAATTACTTATTTTTTGGTGCATAGCAACGTGCACATTAAGCTTAAACTTATTTCTGAAAATCAGTTATATTATAGTAGACATTAACAATATTTTTATAGACATCTAATCGTATTTCAAGTGATTCAGCATTCACAACAAATTGTAATGAGTAATTTTGTTTGTAATAATAAAAATATGGATTACGCTATCTAATATCTGATCCTATATATATATATATATATAGACTGTCAGGCATGACTAATTATTTTTTCAATTGTATGGGATTAATTATAAATCGGAAGGGTGACGTTAATCTGTAATAATAATAAAATATGAAGTGTCTGTTTGTAAGGTCAATTTACATATAGAAATATATTATACAAAAGTTTCACCGATATTTCGTCTACATTTCTGTTTGTTTACAATATCCTAGACAGCGTGCCCAATTTGAGAAGTCAAATAAGAAGTTTAAAAAATATATGCAATCATAATTAGATTTTAAAGAGGCAAACATCATACTTTGATTTTCGCTATCGAAATCGCGCTAGCATTGAACTTGTACTTCTTGAACTTGAGCTTAGGTCTTAAAAGGCGTAGCTATCTTGATTTGAGGCAGGTTAAAAACAAGATTCTAGTATTTTAAATTATAGGTTTATGCTATTGCAAGCATCACCTGATAAGGCCCGTGCAAAAAGTCTACTGTCCAAACAACCCGAAGGCTCCCACAATAACACAAAAACTCCAAAACGAGCGGTCAATTAGAACATGTAAACTAACAAGAAGCTATAACTTAGTCCAGCAAATCGGCCGGTCTCGGTAATTATCGGCATTACTCGGGAGTATAATGTCTCATTGTTAATTGTTAGCCGGTGGATATCGGAGGCGGATCTCTTTGGGACTGTCGGCCTTATCTTGGTGAGAGGTTGTGGACTCCCGTAAGTAAGGCTTTCTGTGCATGGTACTATTTGAACGCATATCATATTTTTGTACCTTCAACATTCTGAAGGAGCTGATCGAGTTGAGGACTAATGTCATAATTAATTATCTAGAATTTACATCGATCTGTTAGGTTTAATTTCAAATAGTTTTCAAAATAACAGTAAAAAATAATTTTAAAAAAATGTTTAATGTAACAATATGCATGGTTCCAAGTTGTTCTTTTTATATTATAGCAATCAACATATCAGCCATAGAAAGTCTATTGTAGGATACCTCCCCAAGGTAGGGAGATAGTTGCTCATAATTGCCGCACTGGGCAGTCGTGGTGATTGAAGGGAACGGGGAATGCCCTATTCTGGCGGATACCTGACCAAAGAGCATATATCACGCTGCTATTTATCTTGAGTGAATCTATATGAACTTATCAGATATCAATTAATTAAAAAATAGATAAAAATCTAATTTGAGTTATTCAACTAATTTGAGTATGAAAATTTTGATGTATATCATATTTATAAAAGAATGTAATAAACTTAAATTACTCAGAAGTACAACAAGCAAGCGCAGCGTAGAACGATCACCCGCAAAGTGGTCAAGCAATTTGACTAAAAACGCAAAATCGCACTGAAGCGCGCAGGCCGCACACAACTAGTCCTGTTGGAAATCTCTAGGGGTGGCCTACGTTCAGCACGGACATCGTGCAGTTGATGTAATGGTGATGATGATTTCATTTTTTATTTAAACACTGAATTATGAAAAGGAAAGAATCTTTAATGAGATATGCAGGTTGTTTAAAATATGCAGTGAAAAACAGTTAGCTACTTAATAAACTAGTGTTTATTAAGTATGTAAGTAAGAATTTTCTTTGATTTTAGAGCTTATTTTGGTTTTTTATGATATTGATAGTCCCATGATAATGTTCCAGGGAGAATTCTAGAAATTCTTATCACCGACATTAGAATTTTAATATAGCATCATCAAGATCCACTGAAGAAACGTAGATAAGAAATTATGCCTTTTTATTCTATAAAAATATCGACATTAGCTCAACCAATTACAAAATGCAATCTTAACATAATACTTACTAAATACTCACAAAAAATTACTCCAAGATTTGTCATATCAACCATTGAAAGTCCACTACTGGACATAGGCCTCCCTAAGATAGGGAAAATTATGTCCAAAATTTCCGCACTGGGCACGCGTATTGGCAATCGCAGAGTGTAGTTTTTGTGATGCTGCTGCCCATTCCTGCCCTGTGCATTTGAGCTACACTGTTTAGGATGGATATACCGCCATCTGTCGGTTCTGGTGTCGCCTCATACTACACCGGAGCGATAGCATCACCTGTGCATTTGAGCTGCACAGTTTCGGATGGATATACCGACATCAGCCAAATCCATCATTCGCCTCTTATAATGCCTATTATGATAGTAGGGGGGGTTCTACTCTACTGGTACCGACCGGCACCTATAATATTTCTATCGTTTGCATTAACTCGCCTCAAGCAATAATTTTTAAATATTATCCATACAAACTACAACCCCTTTTTACACCCGTTATTTACTTGGGACAAATTTCAAATATTATCCATGACTTTCAAGTCTATAGGAAATAGGAATATGAAATTTATTAAATAGTTTTTGACAAGAGTACGTAATCTCAAGATTACATTAATACGTTGGTAATTTAAGGAATTTTTTGTAGAAATTTGCATAGGGCTATTTTTTATATCCCTTTTTAGTGTGCATCAACATTTTGAATCAATAGCTCTCCAATCGTTTACGTTTTTACAATTTAGCTGTTAAGACTGTGCATGCGGGTATTTTCCTTTGATCCTTAAGATTAGCTAACCCGACACATATCCATATATATACCCTGAAAAAATTTTGTAATTAAAAATTTTGATACAAATTGATTTGTGATGAATTAATTAAAATCGATTTAATAGTTTAGCAATTCATTCCGAACAATACCGTGACACGAACTTTATTTAAAGGAGAAGCTGTCTGGCTGACATATAAAAGCAGGGCCTGGGCCTAAACTGTATGGGTTAAAAACTTAAAATTTGTACAGAGAGTTTCTTTATGGGGTTCCTTTTATAACGAACAGGAGACACTAAGAAGGTTTTTTGAAAATTCATGTTTTTTTTCATCGACATCATGTGAGTCTTAAAACGTTAATTTATTGGGTATAGGCTTCCATAAGAGATCTTCAATGGAACTAGTCCTGCAAGTTCTTATCAGATAATATTCACCTTGTCGGTTGACATCCTACTTTACGTTTACTTTGTATGTGGTCTCGATTCCAGAATTTAGATTCAGAGTTCATCGGCCTTTGATAATTAATAAATCAAGCTATTGACTGATTTCCTACAGAAAGTGTTATCCTCCACCCTATTGTTGCTATTCGAATTTTCAAATGAAGTTCTTAAAGTAACGTCATGTACATTTTGAATTTGTTTTTAATTACTGTGTAGATAACATGGCTTCAGATTAATACTAATCCAAAAGAATGGTGTCAAGCATTGATACGAGTAAATAAATCTTAAACTGCATCGGCTTGAGCATCTTTTTAGGTCATAGATAAATAAAAGATTATTTATACAAATAAATAAAATTTTTGAGTTTGTTTTTTTCTCTGACTGACCAGTAAATGTTTTATACGTGTACATAGTCAATATTGTTGGTTTGTAACTTGTTCGGTTAAATATTTATTTCTGAAAAAAATAATTAGCTACGCGAAAATAAATTTATTCTATGAAATAATCAATAAATTCCAGTACTAATGTGTGATTACCAGCATTATCATATTAGTACTTACATTATGTATAGCAGTTAGTAGCTAGCTGTAGGGAAAATAAACGTTCATGACTTTTTCGCTGCCTAACACTATACAATTTATTAACCCCTTAGTTTAACAAAATCCATGAATAAGTTCCTTCTGTTCTATTTTATCCTAGATTTGACAAACAGGGAGATAGCTAGATTTTAGAGACTATCTGAACTAATAAAAAATACAATAAAAAGAAACATGTGATATGTATTTTGTTTACACTTTAGAAACAAACTCAGTATTTGCTGCCCGCGAGTAGTAATCCTTATCGGTCCGTTTTGCTAGCAATTAGCACTCGATGTAATAAGTGAAATGAGACGGTAAGTTTATAAATAATGGTACTTTTAATATTGCTGCATACATTTTAAAACACGCATATATTTTATTTATATTGTTGTTATTAGACCGCGAATTATACTACTTTCCACCTACGAGTAATTTATAATCTCATGACCATTTGCTCGCCCTTCTGTATTCTTGAAACTGCAATGCTTTCGCAGTAAATGCGAAAATAACTCTATCTGTCTTATACGCCCGCTTAAACCTCTCAACCGATTTTGATGAAATTTGGAACAGACCATCTTTAGACCCTGAGAAAGGACATAGGCTATTTCTAATTCGAAAAAAATGTTGTGAGGGGTCGAAAGGGGGGATGAAAAGTTGAATGGAAATATCGCTATTTTTGGAGATAGACTCTTGAAACTTATTTTTCAAGCCATTGATTCGATATAAATAAACTTGACATTCAAAGTTTATATAAGTTAAGGTAAAGTAGTATGGTATCCAAAAAAAAACTATTCCACGCGGACGAAGTCGCGGGCACGTCTAGTACTAAATACATTTCAAGGACAGTGAAATGAAGTCGACCGCCTGATTCCGCGAAATATCTTTCGGAATTTAAATCACGTGTGTTACTTTCAAACTACAGAAGGATCACAAATAAACTTTTTAAATTTATATATTTAACATACAGACACTGAACAAATATAAATATCTTCGTATAAATATTTGTTTTGGGTGGGGATCAAATCCACGATCTTTGGGGCATAACACAGGATTTACCACTTGCACCATTCGACCATTCGCTGAAATTGCGTTCTGCATAACTTTCTCGGGTTCAATCTGTCTGGACAAAAAGGATTTTTGGTGTCTGGATGAGTTCAAAATAACTACAACTAGCACATAATAATCACACAAACATATAATTAGCTAAATGGGTAGTTGGGTACTAATTAACTACCGAATTTTTTATATTTTTGTGATAAACTGTAGTCTAAACTAGGCAGTGATATGCCTGTATTTTATACAGTTTAGAATGTTCCTGTATTAGATGTTTTAGGAATTAATTTCAATATAATCATTCTAGTGACACATTCACTGCAGTAATTAGGCCTCCTCAAGTCATTAGGAACGATTGTATACGGTATGCATCTATTGCAATATCACGGTTCTTATCAGTCTTCATCTTTCTTGTTCTTATGTTGCGCTTTCTAAAGCTTGGTTCGGCGTGCTATTTACTTTGGCTATTATATAAAAATATTTCCGTCTCTACACCTAACAGCGAATTGAAAAAATATTCGAAAGATAGTCTTCTAGCACTATAATATTAATATGATGAAGAAGAAGAGTTTATATAAACCGCCACGGCTGGCTTGGGCGTAGTTTTATCTGGAGGTTGAATTTTCTATGACTTTTACAACATTTGTGGTCATATATCGGCAATAATGTTGTCATCCAAGAGGTCAATCGTAACTAGCGATTTCACATAGTCCCACAGAAAATAGTCAGTCGTTAAATCGCATGATCTTGAAGACCAATTTAAGGGTCCAAAACGTGAAACTATGCGGTTACCAACAGCTGTGTCCTTCAATAAATCAATTGTGCCACGAGCTGTGTAACATATTGAAAGTACAACTCTTGTACATCATGGTTGTTTAATTAATGAACGAAAATAACAGTAATCATCGCTCTATAGCGGTCACCATTGGCTGCAGCCTTCTGGCTAGCTTATATCTTCTTATGTTAAAGATGTACGCACCAATTATACCAACAGCTCATAAAGTCACGCATAATTGTTTTGGATATAACGGTTTCTCTACATACACTTGAGGATCATTATGGCAAATTTGGCATTTTTGTTTATTGACGAATCCATTCAACCAAAAGTGAGCTGAATCGCCAAACAAAATTCTTTTATGACAATTGGGATCAACGGTAATCTTATTTTGGACCCATTATTTGAATTTACGCCTTGCTAGGTAGAAGTGAGGCTTTAATTCTTGCAAACGTTGATTGAGTGAGCACAAAAATCAAGATCTTACCGCAAAATCTACCATAATGTGGTTGGACATATATCCAATTACTGTGTATGATGGTAGATGTAACGATTCGGGTCTTCCTCTACGCTACGCTCTGCAGCAGCAATAATATTTTTTGTATACACTGTACGACATTTCTGCAGATATGTAGTAAATGTGGTGCAAATATGTTCCATAGTTAATAGAATTAATGGCTCTGAAGGACGATTGTGTTGACCGTAAAATGGACGTAGTGCGCGATAAGTATTTCGAACAGAAACATGATTTTCGAAATAAATTTGCACAAATTAGACCAAACTAAACATAAATCACTTCATACATCAAACCAGTCATTGAAAGTACATTGCTTGACATAGGCCTCTCCAAAAAAGGGGGATTTTTTCCCATAATTGCCACGCTGGGCAAGCTTGTCAGCAGTCGCAGAGCACAGTTTTCACGACGGAGATGCTGCTGCTCAAATCATGTCATCATCTGCTCATGTCATCTCCGCCCTGTGCATTTGAGCTGCATTGTCTCGGATGGATATACTGCCATCTGTTGGTTCTGGTACCTTACTCGCCTTTGACGACATCTGGTACAGGCGGAGGTACTATTCTGCAAAATAGCCGCCAGTTTTAAACTGTTGTGACTGAACAAACTATAGACACTTGAAAAGTATTTCCAAGGAATATTGTACTCTAAACTGGCGTTGTTTAGTGCAAATTAGTAATTTATATTTGACAGATTTGTATAAGCTGATTGATCTGTTGGCTTGTTAAAATACTAATAATTTCTATTACATCTTAAACAGATGGTTAGGTAGTTTACTTCTAGAAATGGTTATTGTGAAAGTTTTTTCCATTGACCTGTTATTTAAAAGAGCCTTTCAACGTAGTTTTATTATGAGTAGTTCGTAAAAATATAGCAACTCCATACGTCGTCGTTTATTCGCTTCTCATCAATGGCGGTAATTAAGTTGTAATACATTGTAAACGGTTATCGCATAGTGAAAAGTCTTTAATTATTTAAAAATATGTATAATCGTAAATACTTCTCTCGCGTGCTCCGAGCTCCAGAATTAAGTTAGGGCAATTTTAAAAAGTATCGCCTACGGAAAAAGAATGGCAACTACCACTTACCCAATACATTGATGACTACTGTTCCAACATCGAATTCCATTTCGGCAGTCAGATTTGAAAACGAGGAATTTCGTATGCAAAAATTGTGGCGTCGTGATTTAGAAGTTTTTGTAACTTATTTTGATTGGCTGAATTGATTGCACCGTTTAGATGTTTTATATGATTGTTTATACTTTGAGGGCATAATTTGTAAGTTTTCGAATTATTATGGAATTGAATTAACTGTCTTCAGATAACACTTTTCTAACACGTGGATTAAATAGCTAGTTTAAATAAATTAAAATACGAACTTTGTTATAATTTTAAAGCTTCCAGTTTATCTGTCAATGCCGTTCTCGGGTCGGCTGGCAACTCAGGTTAAAATCGTATACAATCATATTTCTTCAGTTGTGTACATATGTATTTAACAATAGCAAAGTAATTTAAATACTTTTCTATATGATATGATCTGTCAACCTTGAATTAAACATTAAAGGAGAACATCAAAGACAACCAACATTTCAAACAAAAATTGAAAAAAGTTTGATATTCCGCGCTTTAAAGCCTTTTATTAGTAGTATTGTTACTTGAAACTTTTAACACATGAATAACATCTGAAAGACGTACTTATTCGTTAAAAATATGCGGAAAAAGGTTTCTTAATCCACGTAATCGTCTATTAATAACAAATCAATAACTTTATATGAAATCCTTTAATCCTTTAAGCGTAAGTACAATTTACACCCGATTTTTTTTAGTTACGTTCAGGCCTAAACGTCATTAAAATGGGTTTAAAGAAAAATAATCAATAGAGTTCAAATACATATATAAAGTGATCAGTTCAAAATTTACAAATTATGAATTATAAACAGCATATAAGACAAAGCTACTGAAAATTTAAACATGACTAACAGAGATCATTATTTAATTAACCAGTATGGAAGAAAGTCACTGGGCAGTTTTTATAAAATATAGAATAATAATAATAGTAGTTTATTAATAATTTGCAAAAATTTCAGAAACTTAACCTAACTACACAAATAGAAACAAAATAAAAAACCAGAATAGATTATAAATACTGATAGGCTAAAACGACGGCAGCCATATTTGTATAAACTATGTTTCATGTAGTCAGTTTCTTTTTCTACATATATAGATTTTAAATAAGGGTTACACAAGATGTCTTAATAAAAGGTTAACGTTTTGTGAGTCAATAAAATAAAAAAATTTCGTAGTGAATATTTTCTTTCAGATGCGCCAGATTATTTTTTTTAGATTTAAAATAACCATACAGAAATATAATCCATTGGAGTTATATCAGAACTGCGTGGAGATCTGTTTATGTCACCTTTCCTCGGAATTAACTTGCTAGCGAACATTTCACAAACTAGGTAGAAACGTTTTGGACATATGGAAGGTTGCTCAGTCTTATTGAAGCTATGTTTCTTTGGTATGACCAGAAATATTCTGCAGTTTTGTTGCTTATAAATCTCACATCTCCACATAACGCTCGGAATTCAGTGTAACTGCACATTTTTCGAAGGAGACGGATACTTGGCGCGTCATTTATGTAACGAAAGCTTCAAATATATTTCGTGCTACTTAATCGAGAAATAGATTAGGTTATGTTAAAATTGTTTATTTTATCTCCCCCTACACCCATATCAGTATTTCTACATGAGCAAAGTCACGAGCTAGACCGAATCTATATTAACATTATATTTGGAAGTGCTTATCTGTTTTTGTTTTTGAACCTTGACAAATATAACTATTATGCGACAACGTCGCAAGTAGAATACCTTTAATTCTAGGAAAACATAATTTCCTTTAATCGTAAAGATATTTCAATAAGTTGTGTTCATACAAAAAAGTAATGGTAGAAAGCTTATAACTAATAAATACTTCTAACATGAAGTAAGAGTAATTTTAAAGAACCATTTAATAACAACTAAAATACAATATAGCACACGTCAGTTTTATAAATGGGCCCAATTAATTTAACGCTGTCAAAAACCTATGGAAGCAACCATTTTCGTCCGCTCTATGTGTTTTTAATGAGACCTTACGCGGTGTGCTTGAAATGGCCTGTACAAAACTAACAATTATTATTGTAAGAGGCGTACACTAGCCAAAGGCGATGACTTTACTTGATGGGATGTTGCTACTGACAAGTATTTTACATCTGTGGATGCCAAAGAGGTTAATCAACTTATCCGTATGACTGTAATGATCGGACAAGATTAATGTTATTAGATATGTTCACGCAACTCTATGGATCTTCTGAAAACGAATTATTGAAATAAGAATGTGCGAGAGTCATCTTTCGTTTTGTGTCATATTAAGGTTACTTAACCTCTTGTATTTAAATAAAACGGTAATTCTATTATTAAATCATGTTCAAGCGGTGCTGAGTAAAATATACTTGCACCACGTAAGTGATAAGTGATCAAATAGTAAAGACGTTGAAAATAGTCACCGAAAAGTAACGAAAACTTTAATAAAAAATATACAAAATTTAACTAGCCACATTTGAAAGCCGTTAAATAGTTGATATATTTTTTATATGCATCTAGATGCAGGCAGTATACAACGAACATATTCTGCATACGACGTCCAATATATATTTATAATGACGATGTTGATGGTAATGATAATGATAAATCTAAAATAACTAGTGAAAAAAACTCATATGAAAAGTTCTCTAACAATTTTGTACTTAATGCACAATGAATAGAGTCAACTATTTGAAAATTCAGAGATTTATGATACGCTACTTATGCGAGTAGCCCGTAGGTTTGTAGCCCGTATGTACTTCATAGTATTATATAATAACGTGATATGTTGAAACAAGTTCTAACGATTTCTAACAATATTTAAATGATTCTTAGAGGCAACGTTAAGACCACTCGGTTGGAGGGCAGCGTACAAGACCGATCTTTCATTCAAATTTGCACCGGCCGGCGGCTATATAGCGGGAGATAGTGTTGTGCATGTAAAGCATTTATCGATAAAAGCCAGGACCAACAAATTGTATACAAAAGTATATATGACCTTTAATATATATGCGTTTAACAAAAAGTTTTTTCACTTAAAATATATTTTCTTATCTATCTTTAATATTCACAGAAAAATTCTATTTTAATAGATATGTATCTATTAGTAAAATAATCTGCGAAAGGGAAAAAGTCGTAAAGCTTGCTATTCTATGAGTTATGACAGTGTTCTACCCTTACTTAAATCATTGTAAAAAATATTTAAAAAAAAAATTGGTTGCCTGTAAAGTCGGTATACGGGCGAAAGTTTTACGTGACAACGACTTTGAGTGGTAAAATAATTTTAATGTGAATATGCAGGCGCCTAATCGAAATAGAAGCGCAAGACATGAACCGGTGTGTATGCCTATCTCTCTCGCTCTGTCTCTCTCGCTCTTAGGCGGGCTAACTGTGCTCGAGTGGAAGGGACGCGTGCCTTTCACTTTTTATGTCTGTCTCTCTCGCTCTTAGGCGGGCTAACCATGCATGAGTGGAAGGGACGCGTGCCTCTCGCTCGCTCTCATTGTGAGCGCATAACGCGAGCGGAGCGTAACGCAGTTTCTTGAAGTGTCACCCGGCAAACCAATTTATAAGACGTTGTCACGTCAATATAAATAAACATTAATTTATTTCTCTTTATTATTATAACAAAAAGGTGACCAACAAGATTTAAGCGCGTTAGAATATGCAATGAAAATCTCAGCAGCCTATAGACGCCTGCGATATCACAAGAATATCACTAGCGCGTTGCCAACTTTGTAACTTTAAGATATTATTTTTCATTATACAGTAATTTCACTACCTTTTTCACCTTTTAAACCGGAACATAGCAATTTGAATACTGCCATGTGGTGACAAAAATAGGTGAGAGTGAGGTACCAATGAAGACAACCTTTTTATTTGATCTTAATCAAGTTTATTTGTATTTTTTCTGTGTCAAAATCTTAAATACGTAATGTGTTATATATATGATTCCTCCGTTTTATGATGTTCGTAAACCCGTTATCAAACTTCATACATTTAATTGCTTTACTTACTTTATATAAGACGTTAAAGTTAATCCTCTTTTTATTAATTCAAAAACAAAACCAAACTTCATTAAAATAAAAATTGAAAGATACACACAGTAGGTAATGACTTAGTACTAATACTAAGTTGCACCGCTTCATATATCGACATAATAAGTAGCACATTATCGATGTATTCACATCACTAGTGCGTTCCTCCTAATTGTTCCCGGAGAAACAAATTATAAATTCATTACGTAGAGCCTCCGAGCAGTGGCTATCGTTATTTTTCTTGTGAGTTGAGAAACCGAAACGTAGTTAAAAATTACTAGTTTTCGTTTATAATAATGTGTACGTAATATGTTTAAAAGAGTGATAGTGAGCTTTTTGTAGACACATCACAATTTATAAGGTAACAAACTAACTACATTAAATTCCACAACATCTCATACATTGAATTGACTCCGTGATAAGTCGCTTTAAACAATTGTATTACGGACGCCGCAAATATAATACTTAAATACATATATTTAATATCCAAGCCCAGAATAAGCACAAATATCATATAAATATTTGCTTGAATGGAAATCGAAGCCACGACCTCTGGCACACATTATAGGATCACTACAATGTGCGCCATCGACCCTGTCAATAGGCAGAATAATGTGGACCCCCGTTAATCCAGTCCTGTCTAATCCGTCGCCCCTGTAATCCGACATGGTCTACAAGTATGATTTGTACTTCAGAGTACATATATGTACATGTACATGTATGTATATATAATATGTATAAAGAATCTTATCATTGGATCTGTAATTTGTCTTTTGTAATTTATTATTAATATTCCGGACTGTATGGGGGTCTTAGGTAGTACTCTATAGTCCGAAGAATTCGAAAGTTGACACTGCCCTGCAAAATGTTTGTCGGGCTACCGGGGGTCCACTGTACTTCCTTTTATATTATATGGATGTCAAACATAGTCACTAACAGAACAACAACACATAAAAATTCATGTATGCCAAAATGAAATATAAATAATCGTCATTGAATTTATAAAATCAGACTACTAAACATATAGAATAAAACAAAATTTTAAAATATACATGACGTCTAAACCGGTAGTGGGGAAAGTACCTCTTTTTACCAACTATCGCAAGTGGCGGCTGAAATACCGGATCGTGCGGGTATGGGCACTAGCATCAGTAAACTACGCTTTTTACGCAATTAGGTGATTTTGTCTAACAGTGGACGGCTTACGACTGATACGATACGATGTGATTATTTTCTATCATCATCATTATAACAGCCAGCACATTTAAATGTATTAATAATAATAAATATGCAGGACATCTCACATATTGACCAGACGCATAAATTAGTACCTTAAAGCACTTGTGTTACAGATATCGGACAATAATAATTGTAGGTAAGTATAATGTTTAGGAACAAATAATAATAATAAATTACTGTAACATCTCATACATTAACCTGAATACTTGATAAGTCGATTAAAGCACTTGTGTTACGGACATCAGACAGCAGAGGAATCACAAATGTAATACTTAAATAGAAATATTTAACACCCGGACACAGAACAAACATAAATATCATCATATTAATATTTGTCCTGGGTGGGAATCAAACTACGACTTTCGGCGGATAAGAGAGGATGACTACCATCTGAGCCATCGGGCCCGTAAATATCAATATTTATCCTAGATGGAGATCAAACTCAGAGACCTTGACGCAAAAGATAGGAACACAAAGGAATGCGCTATCGGGTCCTTCAAAAAATCAAATGAGATCAAACAATCATAATCATAATTTATTGAATACAGCGATTTCTACCAAATAACCTTTTGGCGGCAAGCCTTCTACTAGTAACTGGTAGTTAGAGATATTCGGATTTAATTTAATTAAAAGTACCAGTAATTATAATCGACTTGTCCCTAAGCTTAGTATAGAAACCAATCTTAATTAATTAGTAAAAATGTAATATTTTATTTAATATTCAGCTTCATTATATCAGCCAATAGAAATCCATTGTTAGACGTTGGCCTCCCGAACAAAGGGAGAATGTTCCCCACAATAGCCGCACGCGTATTGGCAATCACGGAGACTACGCTTGCTGCTGCTCATCCCCGCCTTGTGCATTTCGGTACACTATTACAGAAGGACATACTGACATCTGTCGATTCTGGTACCATAGTCGCCTCTGGCACGAAACCTGGTACAGGAGGATGTACTATTGTATTCTGCCGGTACCACACGACATTACTAAGTTAGCAAAGTGCGTATATGTGGTTCGCGTTATATTAGTGGCACGTTGACAAAATCGGAAATCGGTTTGGCAGTAGAAAAAAGTAAAAGTGTCTGTTATGTAAGTAAGTATATACTTTAAATTAGAAAAAAAACTTTAACTTTGTTTGGTCTGGCTAATCTCTGAAATGGCTTGACTGATTAAAATAAAACTTACATTTGAAGATAGCTGATGTTATAACACGTAACTTAAGCTGTTGTTATTTATTTACTGAACCTTATTGCACAAAATATTACAAAATGTACAAATGGCGGACTTAATGCCAGATAGCATTATCTTTCAGTCAACCATTACACTAAATATATATATATATATATATATATATATATATATATTTATATATATATATATATATATAGTGGCGTACGCAATATATATACAAAAATTGATAAACGTTACATACATATTTTTATAAGTAAACGCAATAAATACATATGATATAAAATATATATATAAAATTACGTATATCAGAGATAGGGTTATAAAGTTAGAGAAGCAGCAGTCAGTACTGAAAGTACGCGGGACCGCGGGGCGCTGCTTGAATAATACATACACAACAATCACGAGCCCAGCTCGTACTTATAGTTATTCAACGCAGTAAGCCACCGTCTTCCATTACCATTGAAAAAAAAACTACTTTTTTTCAAAATGGCGTGTCGGTATTCGCATGCACTTGCCTCAGGGCCGGAAGGGAAGAACGAAATGGCGGCGGCACGCAAAGCAGACGCGTAACGCCGGCAGCCACTCACGTGCATAAATAAAAGGTTGCGTATGCGTATTGTACTTCGATATAGAACTCTATGGCACTGAAAGGTTTTAACTGTCCATATGTCAGGGGAAGCTATCAAAAACGCGTAGGAAGCAGTTGTCAATAAAGTTCAAAGTTCAATTGCGATACATCAAATGTAGACCTTATTCACTAAAAGTACATTCGCTATATTGAAATATCCCTGACGCTTTCTGCTGTTCAATCGTGCTGATATTGTTTGGTAATTTGTAATGGACAAATTTAAAAAATACTGGACCATATTCAAGAAGTTTTCAACTGGAGAAAAACCAATTGTATTTTAACCAATATAACAATATTGGCATACATTGGTCCATTCCTTTGTATCCAGTTGTTAAATAGCCCCGTATATTTAAGCAAATGGTTATATTTTTAGCAATCCATTGCAACTTTAGCAATCTTTGCTTTATTATCAGTTACAGGCGTTTGTTTAATATCGGAAGAGGATTAATTCACACTCTAATTTATCTGACAAGACTGGTGATGTAATGCTTGGTACCCATATAATACTTAGTTCTGTGGTCACTTAAAGCTGTAAAAAATAAATTACGAATAAAGAAAAATTAGAATAAACAAATTTGGCAAGAAGAAATGACACCAATAAAGGA
Organism: Heortia vitessoides; assembly: GCA_020976665.1. Taxonomy (NCBI): domain Eukaryota; kingdom Metazoa; phylum Arthropoda; class Insecta; order Lepidoptera; family Crambidae; genus Heortia; species Heortia vitessoides. The sequence continues at coordinate 14,688,021 of JACJUM010002543.1, forward strand.
ACATTCTGCTTTCCCTTGTTTGCGATTTGCCTTGTCTATAGTAAAGTGACGTAGTGAAAATCAATCAATAAAATCAACGGTTTATTAAAAAATATCGAATCAATTAATAGGATATAAAAAAAATATCATTTCCATACACACGCACACCATCACACACTTCTCAGAAATTTGAGAAACAATATTGTACCCTAGTATGAATAACTAAAAAATTATGAATAACTAAATAATCCAAAAACAAACAGAATACAAATCAAAATATTTTTCGATGAATTATGTACCTAAGTTTTAAATGTCATTAACGTAAATTTAATAACCGAATAAAATAAAAATCGATTTAAAATAAGCTTTTAGTAATATACTTATACTTTATCCGAACGGAATTCCAGTCGACATAATGCTTTTTATAAAGGATCAGCCGCTGCCCTAATCACGTCACCGAACAATACTGTTCTGAACATTAACACCCGCAAGGAAATTCAACGGGTCAAATTGAGTCAAAATTAATGACGTTTAAGCCTAACGTGACAGCCCTGATCCGCTTAGCGTCGGTTCGATGGTTTTGAAAATATACGCGAGATGATTGAGCTCGTGTCCGCTGTATCAGAATGCTATGGGCGATCGTCCTCTCTATTTTTATGTAGGCACCGTATCAGTATGTTATAAAGATATCATCCGTTCTTACAAAATGATTTAATTCGAGCGTCTTTATTGAAGAAATAGTAAAAATGTTAAATTTTATATCAGAAAGATCCTACTAATTTTCTAATTACATCTAATAGTATATTGATTTTCGATGTTTAAAACATAGTAGATGTTTTGTTTTAACCTGGAGATGTATGATTAAATGACAACTATTTCATTATTAATTCTTATTTACAATATCTACTCGTATATAGTACAAAGTATGAAATTGTATATCTATTGGTTAATAAAGTTTTAAATATGAACAAAGGGATACACTCACAATCACATATCTATGCGAGATTATAAATATATTTACCCTTTTTTATTTTCAAGCATTGCATAGATTTTTACCTTGTAACAAACAGACTAATTTTGTTTATATTATTGAATAAATAAATTCACACGACATCTCATACTTTCATCTACATATATATAAAATAAATGACTAAAATTGCTTATATTAGTTATTTAAAAAAAATAAAGAATTACAAATTTGATGATTAAATACATATTTAATACCTCAAAATAAAACAAACACTAATGTTCATAGCATGTGGTGAAAAATAAACCTTAAACATATGTGTTTGTTTTGTATCATGGTATTATATATAAGCATATACATATCATATTTGTAATTTCTTTAAAGTCTTATATATGTAGCATTAGTAAATTAAGCTATCTATATCAAAGTTATATAATGTATAAGATGTTATGTGAATTATATTTTTTGTTACGGTTTTAGGCTTTCATTTAAGAAGTAGAGGTTTTTATATTGTTACAGGTTTCCTTATATATAATTCTTTCACGTTATAAACCTTCCAACAATTGGTACAGAATATTAGCACGCTGTATATTTCAAAATAGTAAAGCTCCATTGTAGCTACAACTACAATTAATTACAAAATAAAGTCTCGTATGTTTCCGCTCTAGAAGATTGACACGATCCAATATCTAGAAATAATATAAAGAGAGAAGATTATTTTTGTGATATACCTTTTTCAATTTAAGAAATACTTTTTATAACATTTTAATTTAATATTTATTGCATGTAAATTATTAAAGTAACATAATATATTATTGTTCAATACACAAGAAAATATGGTAAGAGATAAAATTTAGTAGAAAATCAAAACCAATTAACATATAAATAAAAAATACTTATATAATTCAGTATACATGACAAAAAGTATACATGTGGTATTTATTATATAAAAAGTTTAACAATCTTAGCCTAGTGTTCTGGGATAATAAACATGTATGATCAATATTAAGATTTTAAAAACTCCCACATTAATTTTTCCTTTACAAACTTTCAACGCAGAAAAGATTTCAACGCGCTACAATATCATATGTAAATAATTACGTTGCCGTCTCAGTTTCTTCGCATTGTATGTTAAACAATGTGCAAGGCTCACAATCACATTAGATTTAGCTTTCGAACCGAAACACTAAAAAAATTGACAGGTTCAATACCGATCGAGAGGCGGGGATGCCAACAATAGCGCATCGGTAAAGCACACTGCGCGCGCGCACAGGCGGGCCGCACTAAGCCACGCCTCCCGCAAGCCCCGCCTACATCTCTCGTTGCTAGTACGTGATGTTTTTATTCATTTTCAGATTTAACATGACGTTCATTCATGTCATGTTATTGCACGTATTGTGCGATACTGAATGACGGGTCAGTCATGATCTGGCATTCGTTTTATTAATATTGTTGGCATGTGTTGTAGGTATACTTTGATACTTTACCTTTTATTTTCACTGTAAATATACGAAACTGTAGTAGTATACTTAAAACTTTTTGTATGTTGATTTTTAAGTAAATTACGATAATTAAATAGTAATTTAAATTTTACAGTTTATGAATGCATAAACTGTAAAATTTAATGAATTAGAATGAATATAGAATAGTTCTATCTGAGTATCCTTAGTTGCTGCTATTATTAAAATTGTTGCAAGGAATTCAAGACGTCCGCCCGTCCCTCATTGATCTTCAAGTCGACCGGTTTTTACGTGTCCGACAAGATTGCAGTAATGTTTACAATTTCGAAATAATTTACGTGACTAGCATGACACTATTAAATGTATCAAGTCAATTGGACACCGCTGTATTTATTGCTTAATCATTGATGTGAGGATGTTTAAGAAACATAAATAGAAATTGTAATAGGTACCTATGTCTTGGACAGTTGGAATTCACAACAAACGATCTTAGTGAAAGCTATTTCGAACATCTCATTAGAAATAGCTACAATAGGATAAAGAAATCAATTATGTACTACCTATATGAACAATATAGAGACGATCACTCATCTTTTTATTTGTCTAATCTAGAAATTATTGAAGACTATCTGCCGGATTCGCTTATCAGATACTATCTGAAAATAAATTATCAGTCACTTAATCAGAAAGGTGTATTTATACCTTTCTGGTTACGTATAGCTATTTTAATGTACGTACTATATTGACATCCTAACTTTAATTTGCTATTAGTGATATTATATTCTTCCTTAAATGACTAACTTGAAATATATATCTCATTATATCTGACATCTATTTCGAAAGCCTTTTTTTTATTGGTCTATTTGTTTGAATAATTATCCGGTAGCCAGTTATTTCAATACGTTGCGAACAATTGAACAGTGTTTGTAATCATTCACAACTTTTTTTATATTCATACACATGTACATAAACAAATGTCTATACAAATGATAGCAGTATATATAATAAATATTCGTGTCGATCAATACACTCCAGCACCAATTTACTTACGTGTTAAATGACACATTAATATTTTATGGAGAATGCTATCTTCTTTAGAGAAACAAGTATAGTACCTACTCGTAAATACCAGACAATGCGCGGTAGAACTCGTGCAGACATAAATCAAATCTCATTAGGTGTGTTGAATAGAAAAACATAAAATGGATATCTGTACTGTGTATTACGATAGAACAGATTCTTATAAAAAAACAAATTATTAAGAAAGTAAAATAAGCTCTATTTTTGCCAACCTGTCATTAGCACTTCCAGCTACTCATATAACCTTAGACAATTCTTACAATTAAAATATATTTACCAAAATATGGAAAGTGTGTGTGAATGATTAGACCCTATACCAAAACTGAATTAAATTAGGTATTAAAATCTCGTTCTTAGTTTAAACTTACATATCTAAAGGTAGTTCGAGCGATTGCTGTGGTGGCAGGTGTGTTTAGGTCGTCGACATTTTCTGTATCATGTGTAACACGCTTGATTTATCAATGTGCGCTTTATAGTCTCTGACGCAAAGGGCAATTTACATTGTGATTTTGTGCCAGCTCCTGTATTGGAGACTGTGACGAGGGTGAGGCGGTAGGTGTACGTATATTTGTGTTAATCACTTCGGATGTCGTTTGTGATATATGTTTTCCCTGACTATATTCAATTAAAAAAAATTGTTATTGGTATCCGTGAAAACCGTACTTAGTCTTATTTTACATTTAAAAATTCTCATAAATTAGCCAAAGGATAAAAAAATATAGTGGTAATTTTATAAAACAATAGATTAAAAAATATAATAAATAGTAGGTATTTTTAAAAATTTATAAAGTATTTTATTGAAATCAATAACCAATACCTACAAAAATATTAATACTATTTTACCAAACAGTTTTTTAAAATGTATCCGAACCCTGTCAATAAGTCACAATGCACAGCATAGCCAATTAGTTGCACCTAAAAACAGCTTAGAAAATCACCTGCCCCATTTCAAATGTCATCGTAAAAAAACACGTTAATATAGCTAAACGTTAAAAACCCACAGGTGGCATCAGGTGCGCCTGCGCATCGCGACGTTCAATGCCGCTATGAGACGGGCGGCGCGCGCGCAGGCAGGTGACGCCTTTGGAGGGGAGCACCTTACTACACACCTTACAAACCTGTGATTTCATCTCTATCAACCTCAATAGCTAGGAGTTGAAAGCCTAAAATCCAATAGCAAGGGCTTAAGTTAAACTTGTAGGGCTTTACTCCTCTCCTTTTTATCGAACAAAAAATGAACTGTAAACGCGATCACGGCCGCTACTAAGGTCAATGTTAGCGCTTCCTTCAGTGCACGTTCAGAGAAGAGCGCGCGCGCATCCTGCGTATGCGCTGTGCTGTACCGCCCTCCGTAATGTTAATATTGTACCGGCGGTATTGAACGGGTTGACTTATTTTTTTAAAAACGTTCCAATTCACTTCTAAGCCAGTGAATCTAACGCGCAGTGATTAATACGCGCAGACATTTCACCGGGCGATCGATCACGCATCCAACCGATATTTGTTGGGGACATCGCTCAGATAATCGAAACGACGTTCCATCTTTTTTTTAATTATTTATCCTCATTAACTGTGATGGAAGACGCCGGTCACATTCTTAAAGATTACTCATTTATGACACGCTGAGGACTGTGGTTGTTTGGACTGATTGCTTTATTTTGAACTTCGATAAACATTATGTGCCTGTGATTTCGCGATGGAGACCTTAGTTTTGATTCCGCAAGATCTGAGCCTGGCTCTAAGGCCTGGAGGCGCGAGGGGTCGTGAAGCTTCTGTCAGCGTTTGGTCTTCAACTGAGATCCAGAGGGGGGCCCTTTTGTACCCTTTTCAGGGTACGATCAGGATTGATAAGCTCCACGTTTACTCTTACGTCCCAGATCACGATGTGAGTATTGATTATCATATCTATTTTCTTTTAAAATACATATTATAAATAAATTTGATTACTGTATTTTTATTTGTACTTATCAGTATAATAAACTTTATGATTTTTTTTTATAAATTATTAACTATATTAATTTAAACGAAGTAAATTGCATCAAAAGACGACATCAAAAGTTTGCTCAAGCAACTTAAAGATAATTTTTTTTAACAAATAAAATAATCTGTAAGTTATTATCTATAAGTATACTTATCAAAATCATACAATTTTAACTAGCATATATAAATGAAATAAAAATATAAATGAAATTATCCATGACATTACAAAGATATTAAAATCATAAACACTTATCATAGTTACCTAAAATACAACTCAACGTTTTAGATAAAGATCGATAAGTATAAAAATCTTCATGGTCACTTAGTTGTTAATTATTTCTATTATACATATAAAGGGGCGAATTAGTTACAGTCATAATGCAATATTTATGTTAATAAGCATTAAAAATGTTAAGTTATGCTAAACGTGTCGTATTAGTATAATTATATAATCCAAGTTTGTATACACAATTTGAATTTTTGACAAATTTGCGTCTAATTTTGAAAGGGTACAGCCACTGGTTTTCTGGCAATAAATAATTTAATTAGTTGTCAACACACTGATGTTAATATTTTAAAATACTTTGATTTATGTTTCATATTACGTATGATTATTACATAACAGTCTCATTACAATAGTATATTTACTATAATTCAATTAAAATAAGTAATATTTAATAAATTAGCTTCAATTCTATTTTATTACTATTCTTTATGTTAATTATGTGCAGCGTTCCGAAAAGTAAACATTTATACATATCTGCGTATATAATATATTTTCAATACATATAGTTTGGGCTGCACAGAAGTATCGTCGTCAGAATTTCCGTTTGTTTGTCCATAACCAATAAAGCCTACAAGACAAAATTCAAACCGCAACGTCTCAGTTCCAAGGCACGTACCGCGGTTACCAACTAGATGAGGTATTTTTACAAACAACGCAAAAACTGTATCATGAGCTCAACCGCATGCTTCTACGCTTTCCGGACTTGTCGATGTGTTTTTTGGTACTCTCTATTTATGAGGTTTTTTTCTTCATTGCCTTACTTTATATTGAAATCTTGGTATTTGTATAAACCCAATTGATAAACTCAATTTTTATCTTTAATATAAAATTACTCATTTCAATTATTTAAAACGCCTATGATATTTTGAAATGGAGATGTCTTTCAACTAACTTCAATTGTGAGAGTCATGTGTCAATTAAATATAGACACTAACTTATTAATGGATACAATAAAATGTTGAAGGTAGATTGAATTGAAAAGAAGAAAATGGAATTATATATACCACACGATAGCAAAACGATCAAGGCATTATCAAATAAATCACTACAAGTAGCGTGAACATAATAAAGTAAAACATAATTGATAATGACGGTCAGTCGCTTATTTATTTATCATTTTTAGTCTTGTAGAAGTACAAAAAATGTGACTTCAAGTTATACTGAGCGACGCTCTACGTTTAATGAAAAGTAATTAATGCTTTTTTATTAATTATAATATAATTATATCATAGCTAAATTAGTTATTATGCTGTAAGCCACAAAAATAACTTGAGAAAAATTTACATTCTTCTATCAAATTAATAATACTTCTGATATCTATAGACCTACCTATAGACCTACGCGATAATAAAAATATATATTTTCCATAAAGCTCTCTGAAATGATTTTATCATGATATCAATATCATTACACAATTTTATTAAAAATAAATGCAGTTGAATGATAAATTATGATTATAATCATTTTATATTAAATTTAAATAATATAAGGATATACTAGATTATAGAACAATAATTAATCTTGTTTTTCCTTACATTAACTAAATTGGTATATTGCATAACCAAGATCGTATTAAAACATAGTTCACCATTATATTATATTATACCAATGACGGTTACACATATAAATCTTGCTGACTTGGTCTACCTTCAATCTTTGAAGAGTTAAATAAGGAATTCCCAAAAAAAAAAAACAATTGTTCATGTCCTAGCAATTAATAGATCTATTATACAATTCTTTAAAAATCTAATTTGACTTCTATGTGGTACAATATCACTTCTGATCCCGATTGATAAAAAACAATTAATATCAGCCGTAAAGAGTCCATAACTGGTTGTTATATTGTTTTAGGTCTTAGGTCTTTTCACTAATATTTTTAAATATTTATGTTAGCAATATTGGCACCTCTATTAAAAAAAAATAACATTCCCCCGATCTATAAAAAGTCTTAACTGATCATTGCTTGGTCCTACCTTAGTTATTTTTGGTTACATTACTAGTAAGGGACTCTATAGTTTGAGGATGTAACAATGTATGCAGATGCCTTATATTAATTTAAGTGTAATCACTTTTTATCGGAGTCAAAGAATTTTAGTAATTAATAAAACAGCGGTGATTAGCCATTTTATTATAAATTTAACGAAATAACCAGTGTCTCCATTTAAGGCATGGAGAGTGGTCCTATAGCTTTTTATCTTTCAAAATAAATTAACTCAATTCACAAGTGGTAATCGTTTTATTGCATTCACATTTACGTTTTACAACTTCCTTTGCCAAAAACTAGCAGATAACACGATATGGAGGAAATCGCAATTATGGACATTGATTTCATAATTTAATCATAGTAAAATAATAATAATAATAACTTTATTCAACAACAAAAGGTAACTTAAACTAAAATACATTTTGATACTTAGGTACCTAAACTAGGTCTAGCCTGTTCTTATAGGCACCTTAAGTAAAAAGTAAAGTAATTCTCGCACGTTTAATTACGATCTAATGTAATAGTTTCTGAAGATACGTAGTAATTATGAATGGTTAAGTAGATTTAGCTAATTTCAGTAGTGGGCAAATTTGACATCTCTTTGGAAACGTATAAAAGTTGGTAGTTAATTTATACATAGTATAAAAACCAAAACTCAATATGTTCTAATATCGACAATACTACTCTTAAAATAGAATCAATTTACTACGAATAAAAACATGTAGTGTTGTCTGCTGTTGGACATCCACTGCTGAACACAGGCCTTCTGAAGAAACGGGAAATGTTGCCTACAATTGCAACGCTGGGCAAGCGTGGCGGCAATCACTGAGCCTTGCTTCGCGACGGGGATGTTATCGATCTAACATTTGAACAACCCTCGAATAGATATATCGCAATCTGACGGTTTCGGTACCTTAGTGACGACAACCTACTTCATTTAGTACAATTCTGCTTTGCCGGTACCCCACAGCCACACATAAAGTATATATAGACAAGATTTATATCAGAGTTAAAAGTTCTGTTTGTTATTATCATTCCATATGCCTGTTATGTTTTGTTCATATCACGGGGATAGTAGCACATGACGTTATAGAGTGACTAAAATTTCGTTTAGGGTAAAATAAAAATCTCCTCGAAAAATTGAAATCCAAGAAATTGTGCTCATTAAGAAGTCAACGTTAGCCTTAGCACTATGAAATAACAGAGACTACTTTGGTTATGACCAATTTAAAAGTATAAAATGATGTACAAGCTTGAGACTGGGTATTTCAAAAGGTGGGTTCTGCAATTGCCATCCCGCTGGCCCAGTCTTTATATAACGTCTTATAGCTGATGTGATGAGAAACCTCGTAAGAACGGAGAGGTTCCTACGATATTACATAAACAGATATATAATAAATACAGTCTAGTTAAATTTTTTCCAGTGGCAATTATGGGTAGATTTATTTTAGAATGATGGAAATCATAATGGAAACCCTGTTTCGAATAGTAGACGTCTTATGGCTGATATGATAATTAAAAAAGAAAAATAAATAATTTAAAGTAGATCATTATTGCAAATAATTTCTAGAAATATAGTAAGTCATTACATCTATTAAATAAATCATATTTTGTATAAACCAACACGCACGTAAAATGTAAATTTATACATTTATTTTTTTTCTAGTACATTTATCGCTGGAGGCATTTACGTCACGTAATAATTTATTTCAAACATTAATCCAAAGCAACATATTTTTAAATCTGGCAATTACTTATATAAAACAACACCGAAGGCGCTAACACGCCGGAAGAGCACTCAGGTGTTATCGTATGCACTTTCACCGTGGACTGGTTTGCAAACGAAGCCGGGTGCTCACGTTGTATACAAAACAAGACGTATTGTACAGTAAGCTTAAGTTTTAAATATCATATACATAGTATACATTTAAGTTTATCTTGCTCAGGCATACAAGATTTTTTTTTAAACTTAAATTTCATTTCTTATACAATAACTAAGTTTTATACGCTCAGACTCATTGCATATAGATTTATTTAGTTTATTGTTATGTGCAAGGTTTCAAAAAAGGAATAAAGTAAGTTAAACTTACTCCCTGCTCAATAGTCACATATAAAACAACGCGTCCGATAGCGCAGAAGGCAGTGATCCTATCTTATACACCAAGGGTCGTGGATTCGATTCCCACTCATTTCACCTCACAGGACAAACATTAAGTTTATTAAGCATATTTGTGATTCCTCTGTTGTCTGACGTTATTAACATTAGTGCTTTAAGCGACTTAGCTCGAAGTTAGGTCAATATATGAGATGTGTTCTGAATATTATTATTAAATTGATCCGGTACAAACATTATAATTATAAAAGTATTATAATAACGTTTTTAAATTTAAAGTATACAATAGAAGTTCACTACGCATTTTCGTTGTTAAGAAAATTTTTTAAAGCAAAAACTATGTGTATTATAATGTCAAGAGTTACTTTTTTAACAAGTATTTATTAAAATAGGACAAATACTTTTGAATGAAATCACAAACAAATTCTATAATGTTGAAATAGAACGGTACAGATGGTTCCTTTTTAATGACCTGCTTTTTTTTGCAGAATCGCAAATTTATTGAACTGTCGAGAAATTGCAATAAGTTACTGCTAGATGTATTGAAATTTTTATCTAGCGCGATCCAGTTACCTCAATAATATACAAAATAATATAGTTTTAAAAAAAATCATTTGTGAGGGTGTTCGTTTTACTTGCTCATTCGCCACAAAGACCGAGCTCCCCGGGGGCAATGAATATATACTTCATCAGGTCCTGGGCTTCGGCAAACGTTTCTGATAGTAATTCGTTACAACAAGCAAGCCATGGGGTACCGGCGGAGTAGAATAGTACACTACTTTACCTCGATACCTTTACCAGATGTTGTACGGATCGACTAAGGTGCCAGATCAAACAGATGGCGGTATGTCTATGCAAAACAGGATGGGCACAAGCATCCTCGTCGCGAAGTTGCGTTCTTTTCTCTTCGAATTGCCATCACGCCTGCCCAGCGCGGTAATCTCCCTATCTTGGGGAGCTCTATGTCTAACAGTGGACTTTCTATGGTGGATATAATAATGATGATGATATATGGCATTATTCCGGGAGAAAAAGCAATTGTTGAAAAAGTATTCGTACCTATCTGCGCCTACAAATGTGTTGCTACGCCATCATCAGCATAAAATAAGCTTGTTATTTGCATTCCACGTGTTTTATGTGTATAATTAATGAAACTTCGTTAGTATTGACTTATCTGATACGGTACGGGAATCGAACTCGGCGGACGAGGAAGCGATTTATTTTAATGACAGACGATGTTGCGGCGTCGGTTTAGATATTTCGGTTAATGTATATTGTGTGTGTGTGTGCATAACGGATTAGATTTAAAGCTTCCTTAGTTGACAGTCTCGATATTTGTGAATATATGTGAAATAAGTAATGATCTCGTTTGTGAAATCTGACGCTTACGTTCATATATTTATATTTATATAATAATTACTTACTTAAAAATGTTGCATAGTAAAATATTACTAATTCAAAAAATATATAAAATATTTAAAATTTTCAATATTATAATATTTTATAAAATTTATGTGTAACATTCTCTATTGTATAATTGTTTGTTTGAGTTTCGGTGCGATAACCGTTCTTAAATTTGACGTCATCAAGGCGTTAATGTTGTAGTTTTATTTAAGTATTATGATTTTAGTACATATGTACATAGAGTTAACAATACTAATATTTGTAGATCAATAGATAGATATAATAATAATAATAGTAATAGATCTACCAACATCTCCTTTTTGAAGCTAATAGAATTGATCAAAATCAATATTATTTTTAGTTAAGCAGCCTGCACTATTAACTTTTAAAAAATCGCAATACAAATAATATTAATTAAAGCTGAGTTTCACATTCTAGCGCTAAACCGCTTAATCAAATCGCCACCGCTGTACCTTGCACCGCAATCTAGCTGCTTTTTGTGCCTTTCGCCGCACGCGCCGCTCCCCGCTCATTACGCCGCCGCTTTTGTCTGGCACAAGAGGCTAATTACGATTGTTCTGAATATTTTGACAACGGCCATTTATAATGGCATTTGTACTGGCTTTATTGGACCGTGAATCGGGGCTTATAACGTGGTATCGTTTGATGCGCGTCATGGGAGATCTGTGAAGAAAGTTCTGTTTTGATTCCGTGGTGTTTTGTGTGGCGTACTAATCCAATTTAAATGGGGTGTGAAATCTGAAAATTGGCTCTATTTTTATATTGCGCGTGTAATGTAAGTATTTTAACAGCAGCTTTTAAGATCCCTTTATTAATAACAAAGATTTATCATGAAATCGATGATATTAATAAATATATTATAAAGTAATTTTTTTAGAAGTAAAATAAGTTGAGTACAAGACGAAATTAAGAAAGGTAATCAGTTTAGAGAAAGACATCAACTTAAAGTATTGAGAGAAATATGATGAATAAAATTGGATAGTTGTTTTAGGAAATTAAATAATGGTTCGTCGTGTCGCAATAAAAACGTGTGAACTTCTACACAATGTGCTGGTATTAAATCGCAGGGAACATTGACATTGGGAGAGTTGATGATAGAAATTTGAAGATTTATTTTTCTAATGTAATTAAGTTTATAACAAAATTGTCTTCAATATTTACTCATATTGTACTTGGATATTTCAAAACTTTAATTGTGCAATACGTTTAAAAGAATGTGATCTATATACTCCTGTCGATGATTGAGTTCGTTATTATCCATTTTATGTTATCTTTCAAGAACATATAAATGAAGAAAAAATAACTTTACATTTATCTAAATAATCTACCACACAATAAAAAATAAAAAAACTACTATTAGTTCCAATAACAAAATAACACATGTTATACTCATAAGTAGATACTCATTCAAATCGGTTGGCTGTAACTTATCGACACCAATCTCACTTTCAAAATGAATAAAGATGTCTACCGATCGATCTTATTTGTCTATTGTGTTTACGTCATCAACCTTGCGAGATTTGTCGCTTCCGACAAATCACCAACAATACACAACAAAAAATCCACCCAAGTTCACCGTCCGAACAATCAAGGAAAAACTCGTGTGACGCAATCCATTGCGTCGGGTGAAACACCTAATTACTTATCTCACATAACTATTGAATGAACTTTCACTTTTGTCTTCAAAACAATGACTTCTGCACTCTCTTCTAGTGTGGTAACGTATACGGTTTTTACTTTATGTTGTGTGAATCAGAGGTTAGGGTAAAGAACTTTGAATCATGTGGGTGCTATTTTAGATTAGCTGATTGTTGTTTTAATTGCTTTACCATCTTTATTTTCCTTGTTTGGACTGTTGTTTGCTTCGGGCGAGTTTATGATTTTGTATAGAATCATTAATATTACTAGAATATTGACCAAATTTACAATGCTTAATTAAATTGCAAATTGCTTGGTCATAAAGATTTTATTGAAATTTTAGATACAAGTAAAACAGTAAAATAATATTTCTTAAATTCGATAAGTTATTTATAAGATATTAATATACAATCATAAATTAACTCCATTCGTAACATTAAAAGGTACAAATGGAAACCAATCAATTACACAAGTAAAATCTGTAAAGCTTTCATCAAATTGATAGACAGTCACGACAGGGACTTATGGCAATTAGAATGTTAGAGAGTACGTCTTGATTTAAAATGTTTTAAAATTGGACGCGTGCCAAAGCGTGAAACGGAGGTCGAAGTAAAAGCAATAAATATAATCACATCGAAAACGCTATAGCTCCTCATTAAAATTCATATTCATATTATAATTAAAACCGTTGGTAAACCAAGTTTGGTAATTACTGACATATGCTTAATTGATGAATCACGAAACGCTTGTAACAGATTCGTTTTAACTGTAATACTGTTCGTGATTACGGATATAATTTTAAGCAGTAAATAGGCATGACGTTTATATCATATAAATAGATAGGCAATTAGGTAGTGACTTGTGTAGATTGATTTAGGAGAACAATTTGATGTGGGAGGTATTTTTAAATGATTGCTCTAAATCAGGACCTTTAACCGCGAGTCTCAAGAATTAAACATATGACAAATTATGCTAATTTTGTTAATAAATGTCGGGTGTAATGTTCTTTCATTAAAGGTTTTGTATAAGGAAAAGCTTCGATATCGGACTTCGAAGCTGGAAACTAACATCATAGAGCATTGGATCAGATCTGCGCTATTCTACTAAATTATTATTGTTATTGTATATATATTTATTTAGAAATATAATTATTCTCTTAAAACTTTTTTTTAACCCACAAATTCCGTATTTGCAGCTCTTTTTAAAAGGCTTAAAAACACAATACTGAATTGCACAGAGTACTCTACATCTTGCAACGAATATTGTAAATCAATTGATTTGTATGAGAATCAAACCAATAGCTCGAAGCGACCACTAAAACCACTTTTCCATCAAAGCATGGGTCCGAAACCATGGGACACTTTATCGAATTCTACAATTTCCTCAACTTCTTATGATCTATTAATACATAAGTAATCATAATTTAAGCGATAATCATGATATCCATACGAATTTGAATAGAACTAGACATTTTCATACAAACATACCCAATCAATACTTTTAAAGCTACCACCAGCCGAAGTATCCGACTTGGAGCTATAAACAAGTCAGTGCTAACATTATACAATAACGCATCAGCACTGGCTAACTTTATGAGTCGAGTCTTTAGAATGGAAAGCAATATGCGAAAAGGACCCAGCAGCGGTGCAAGTGTCCGCCTCTTAGTATTCATGAGGACGGGTTTATGCGAGAGGTCGATATAAATATTTAGAGCACGCAGGTTGCATTCGATTAGAATAAAGTTGTATCGGGCATGTTATGTCTTGGAGCTAACGAGAAATCTCTATTTGTTCGAATACCGCTCGATCTTAGTAGATGCTAATGGTAAAGTAGACTAATGTGTATTTTAGTTTGACGTTATTTATTTTCCATGAATTCGTGGTATTTTTTATAAAAAAAACCAATTGTCATTCACCATCCCGGATACACTGAAATTCTAAATTCATATACATTTGGCATAAGGATTTCCAAGATTTTCTGACAAACATAAAAAAAATCTTTAATTATTTAACAATTTTTTCGAATAAAGCTTGTGCCTGAAAGGCTACTAGTTATGTAAAAACAAATAAACTTTGTTGTATATGAACAAGTTTATTGAGATTTAATTCTACTAGTCTCTTATTAAATTGTTAAGATATAGTCTATTAGTAAATTGTAAAACAGCATTTGCATTGGCCATGACTTTAAATTTCCTCGAATATCTTTAAATGTATTCAAAACACAATGATGGCTCATTAAGGGATTACGCAATTCTTTCGATCACAAAGATTCCTATAGCAATGACTTGTATCAAACACAATAAAACTAAGTGAAAAAAACTGTTCACAAATTTCTTTTTAAGCATAACGAATGTGGTCAATAAATCATACAGAATTAGAATATTCGCAATTCATATCCAAGTTGCTCGGACACAAAAAGTTAACACCAATCAATATAACAAACGTGTATGTCAAAACATTGTAGTTATCGGTAAGCTTTGGATCCCCAAGCGATTGAATAGAAACAGTTAATTGAACTACACAACTCGATTATGCTCGCTCAATTGAAACAACAGAATGAAATCACACAGACACATTATTAGTTGACCGAAAATGATCTCTTGGATTATTCTTAGAAATTTAATTAATTGAAAACAGATGGTGCCTTGTTAGCTGGTCGCATTAAGAATCGATCTGTAATTGAAATTTCGATAGAGCAATTCATCGATAACCTTAAGTTTTGAGTGGACGCACAAATACAATGATCTCCCTGCGGTGCAGCTGACTTTCTATAAAGGTAGATAATCACCTATTGTTCGTGAACACTAAAATGCACAATTAAATCTTGTGCAGTACAAGACCAGTACCTGTCGTCTGGATTCGAATAACAGGTACTATTTTGCAAACACATTTATTTGACCGCAGACTTTCTAAATGAAATAGTAGATTTATTTTACCTAGCTATTGCAGGTTGCCGTTCGCGGATATTTTGAATGTATTAAAAGTAATGTACGTATAATATGTGATCAATACGGATGATGACTTAAATAGATTAACATATTTCTTTGACCCTAAATAAAAGCAGCTAAATGACATGAAAAACGAACACATCCTTTTTCGTCTGGTATAGCACACATGCTTTTCTAGACTATCATCGTGATATTAAGCTCGCTTTATTCATCACTCAGAAGTGTGAAAGAGTAACAAACTACACTTATTACACATTTTCCCCTTTTTTATTATGAGTAGAAAACAAAAATTGTAGACGTTTCTAGTATAGAACGGCACTTCACTATACTACATACTAAAGTATAAACTACGACGACATTTTATTTACGTCCTTGACATCGATATTACCAACAACATAATTAGTAACAGTGATTTAAATCGCCATTAAAGAGCTATATCTGATTTGATCGAACTTTAAATTTTTGTAGTCGTTAAATTTGATCTCATTTTTAAACGGAAGACATGTCACAGATCGTATTTAAAAAATCGTGGGAACGTTAACAAAAGTTAAAGAATGTTTAACATAATGGGATGCGATAACGGTCGGTAATCAGTATTAGTACGATTTTAACATTTAAATTGTATATTTCTTCTAGCTTCCCAGTCACGACTTTGTCTGCGTAGACTTTATACATCGAAACCTTCGGGATACTTCATTTTCCTGAATTCGAGAGAAGCTATTTGTCTTACCACCATTTATCTGTTGTTTTTAGACCCGTAAACTAAGACTTTGCAAAAAATATCTTAAACTATTGCTTAATCAACCCCCGTGGTATGCAATTTCCCGGAATAAAAAGTAGACAATGTATTACTCTAGACTAGAATCTATTTTATGTCAAGTTTCTTATAAATACATTCAGCTATTTAAGCGTGAAAGTGCGACAAACATGCATATTATACGAATACAAAGAACATTTAAGTTTAAAAAAATTGAACGAAACCTTAATTAGAAAGATAGTTTCTAAGATAAAACAACATGTCTAGATTCGCCAGTAATTGATTGCTTAAACTAGAAAGCATTGCGACTAATTGTAGTAACTAAATCGCTATCTTGATTTATGTTACAGTGAAACGATATCGTCCTCGTCCGCGCCAAATCTGTACTGTAACTACACACAACAGAACAATATGTAATAATCGTTCGTTAATTAATTTTTCATTGACCGAATTCTCGCCCATTCTTCCGGTAGCGCTGTAATACGCTGACGTTTGAATAGTCCAGCAGGTTAGTTCGAAAAAGTCGTCCTTGTAACAACCATTAAACACACTCTTGTGCTAATGAATTTTACGTGTTTTAAAATGCACAAAGCATTTGGTTTATTACACATTATTTATGACTAAAAAGGCGCACATTTATTTTTATCGCTGTAAATAGGAACTCTTTTCTAATGGATATAACTTTATTGGCGAGCCTTTAGCAAATAATGTTTGTCATTTGTTTGAGAGCATGTAAAAAGTACATGATTATATTGGTAATATTGCTGAAACCACATTTGTAAGATTCATCAAGTGATGGTAGTCTAAATCCGCTTGATAGCTCATATGACTTCTAAAGTCCCCCATACTTAATTAACGACGACTTAATCATCGTGACAATGACTGGTTCAAGTAGTTTACTTGCATAATTAAGTAAATTTTGCATTTTCAAAAATATTTTTTGATGTCACTTGCCTTATAAGCCATATGACGATTTTCTACCTAAATCTGTGGCAATGTATAATTAAAATATTGATACAAGCAAAACCAATAAGAAAATTAAACTCACTAAAGAAGAATAAAATAATTGAATTTTAAATAATACTCTTAAATCATACTCAGTTCTTTATAAAAGTGCCTATTGAAGACCTTTAATTTTACTTTTTTTAACACTTTGACCACAACTGTGTTGACACAGGTCTACAAATTTCCATTATTTTTTGATAAACTCAGATCACGTCTTTTGCAACCCTAATAATCATGTAAAAGCAATAAATCCGCAAGTAACCTTGGATTATCACTTTAACACATCTACACAATATCTTGTCTACTTTAAAGGTCTTGTAATATAGACCGTAAATCAAAGAGCGTTGAGTTCATAATTCATGAAAAGAACTCCCCGTAATCAGCTGTTTGCTACAACCGCACAAATCACAATTTCAATAGAGCAAACAACAAATTGGTTTCCTACAAATAATTATATTTTATTGCAACGTCCGAAGAGATAGTAGAAAGAACATAATTCTCTACGGAACCCTAACTAACTGGTAGAACGGGTGAACTCTGAGAGAGTGTGCTTGGAATTATTTTTAACTAGCACCTGCCCGTGACTTTCTATGGGAATTTCTTAAAGCCAGATTCTGCTTGATTCAAGAAACAGAGAACACTAAGATTGTACAACAAATGTGCCATTTCTTTGTACGTGAATGTAACCGTAAAATTTGCTATGATTAATTGTATAGAGTGAATATTAAAACGACTTGAGCTGTCACTGTTTTTTTTTTTGCTGCATAAAAAGTCGTTTATAAATAAAGGAGGTACATTGACTAGTTCACCGGTTCATTTTATCAAGCATGTTACCCAAAGCCGGGCAATAAAAAACACCGGAAGTATACAATCTAATGCATTACTAAAATAAAAACCATAAAAAGATCGTTATGTTGCGGTGCAAATTCGAAAGGTGGTTTTTGGCAAAAAACAGGTACCTGCATCTATCGATGCCAAATTAATTGACATGTGTTAAAATGGAAAAGGTCTGTCTAATGCGTTATAATGACATATTGCGTTCTTGGAGATCGTTGCGATATTCTGGACGTTGTGAAAAAATTTAGGTCCGAAGAAAAAAATAAGACTGAAGATCGATCATCACTTTTGTGAGTTATGTTTTAAATAATCAACAAAGGCAAAAAGCGACATGAAATAAATTTTGTTAACAAAACTCAATGTTTTTTTTTTGTGTGTAATGTTGGAACTACTTAGAAAGAGCGAGGAGGACCTTCGGGAGACCGAAAGATTTATATGTACACTCCAAACGAGATCTCTGCGATGAAATTGTGATTGTAATCGTCTTGCTATTGAATAAACTTTCATTATAATAATAGTATTAATAAGGCTAGCGCCTGAAAATGTGGTGCAAAGTATTACAGTACAGTATTACAATTTGACAACTTTACGCGGGTGAAACCACGGGGTGCTACTAGTTATGTATAAATAAATAAACATTATTGCATATGAACAAGTTTATCAAGATTTAATTCTACCGGTCTCTTATTAAATTAAGGTATAGTGATTTTATTTGCATTGGCCATGACTTTGAGTTGCCTCGAAATTGTGATTGTAATCGTCTTGCTATTGAATAAACTTTTTTATTTAAATTATATTAAGCGAAACATCTGTCCACGCAATTTAAAGTGACACTTAATAGTCCATTAATATCCATTGTCATATAATATACACCTGGTATATGAATAAATATAAAAAAACATTGTTTATTTTATAATGAACAATTGTACCATCAGTAGTGTCAGTCTCCACAAGTGTGATATCGTATTATTTTTTTTCCATAGAACTTGCTCCTACAAGACCTACAAAGCCATATCAATATCATGCGCGAGTTTGATATGGGAACGAGAAAGCCACGGGATGCAAACCGTGACGTACGTTTACAGTTACTATATCGTATATCGAATATCTTTTCACAGGTTCATCGGCGAGCGTGAAATAATAAATAAGAAGTTCATAAGTGTGGTGATTGTTTTAGTTGTGATAAATATTTTTCCTCTAAGCAAGACCAACGTTGCCATAGGAAGACAGATGAAAAAAAATAATTAACAGGAACATATAGCACAGGGCAAGTGAGTAATTAATAGCCCTGAAAAAATCACAAGAAATACCTATATAGCGCTAAGTGTTGAATTGAGCTTTTTTAGTTAGCTTTTTAACTCTTATTGAATTATTTTATAGAGACTACATATAAAATATTATCATAATTATTTAGTTATTAATATTAAGGATTAGCTAAAGAACATTTAGTTTGAGTACGTCACTGCAACATACGCCGAAAAATTCACACAGCAAGGTCATTGATCCATTTGATAATTGACTTATCTTTGTTCAAGTCCAATATCACACTCCAATATGTTCCCAGTGCAGAACTAGATTAATAAAATTAACGCAGTAATTATGCAAATTAACCATGTGAACCAAGACAGGACGTCCGTCGTGAAGCTAGAATCTGGTTGTGAGCATGGGAATATCAGAGATTTTTTATGTGGTTTTAATAATCATATATTTTTTGTGAACATGAAAGGTGAAATTACTGCTAACAACACATATGATTAAGAGGTTAGAAATGATAAACTGCAATCATAAAAAGTTTTATAAACGCTTCGTCGGTTCTGAGAAGGGCTAACCAAACATAAATTTCTCATATTTTTCTAATAAGTGTTGATTAAAGTTGGCACCAGATGCAATAAAAACGGTGTCTGATTCCATGCATGTTTATGACCTGAATTTAATTCTTTACACGGGAACAAATATAAGGAAAACTTAATGGTCTGGTTAAGATAAAAAATGAATTTATGTATTATGATCGAAAAAAAAACCTTGTTGATTACATAGGATGATTCTCACTTGCTTTTTTTTAATACACCGCCAAACATCTGCTTGCTGTAATATATTCTATTAACACTCTCATATATATAATAACGTATGTGTATTCACTCAATAATCAATTTGATAAATAGATTTATGGTGATACTGTTGAAAATTGACGCAAATTTATTCAAATATAGTCTGTTAATTGTGAAACGAGTGTTTATAGTCCTAACGATTTTATGTTTGACGTGTGTCTATACATCACACTCTCCGCTATCCAAAGATCCATCAATTGCAACTCTTAAAATTGATTGCACGACTAATGCTCTATTAGAAGCATTCCTTATGCATACGTTTCATAAAGAGCCCGTAATGGTAGCTGCATCAAGCTAAAATATACATGTCAATTGATGGATTGCTGTTGAACGTACGATTTG
Source organism: Heortia vitessoides (assembly GCA_020976665.1). Classification (NCBI taxonomy): domain Eukaryota; kingdom Metazoa; phylum Arthropoda; class Insecta; order Lepidoptera; family Crambidae; genus Heortia; species Heortia vitessoides. The sequence continues at coordinate 14,708,929 of JACJUM010002543.1, forward strand.
TCGTGACTGCCTCTTCGTAGGTGATGGGAAACGTTTGGTTGGCGATTCGTGGCTGTATATTAAGAGCATAGTTCAAAAGCTAACACCCAAAGATGGGAGGTCAAACACATTAGCCACCTAGCGGGTATAAGCGTGTACGCGTTTATTAATCAAACGTAGTTTTTTCATAAGTCGACTTTCGTCCGCTGGGAATCAAAACTTCGTTTAATAGACGTGGTAACAAGCAATTTATTATACTAATAGCTTGCTAACTAGGATGCGCATTGAGCAGAAATTTCTACATACGACGCTTAAATTACAATTTTATGATAATTCCTCGTATGCCTAAATGTTCTCATGGTTGCCGCTTCAATTTCAAGTTTTGAGAAACTTTCACAAATTATAGGCGCCATTAATATTTTTTCTAAAGTTATATTATTCTAAAACTCTTGCAACTAATTAATTACTCCAATTCCTACTACACCAGAACGACTAGTTCTCACATTAACAAAAATCTAATATCGTATCAAATGGCATATAATCGTAAAACACTCGTCTACCATAATAAATATAATATCAGTAGCAAAATTTATTTGACAAATACGTAAATTTATAGCGCAGCGGACGGAAGCAAAATCATAAATTTCTGTGTTTTCACAAGCGATGTCTTGTCGCCTACCTTAACGGGGCCTTAGAATTATTTACTTTTACTTTTACATATAATGGACCAACTAATATCCAATAAAAAGGCAGTTAAAACCATGACTTCCTTTGGAGCTTCAGTTTGTGTCGGAAATGTTATAATTGATCAATGTGAGATTTGTGGTGTTTTACCGTAACTCTCAATTAGTATTCGGTTCCCAATAACGTGGAGATAATAACGTCATAAATAACTCGGACAGGTCTTTAGCATCTGCTTATTGAATGGTGATTCACACAATAAAACATGTGTATCATAAAACTATTTAATGTTGAGCAGATATATAGTTTATAAAATGAAAATTTAACAAGGCTTAAAATTATCTCGAAATTGGTGATATCAATTTCATTTATTATAATAAAACTGCCAATTACCTTTCAATTAAACCAACAGAAAACTATTATTTTTAAGATGAATAAAAAAAGTGATAAACATCGCAAGGACTAAAGTCGTCGGTTTCAACAATTATTGCTACATTTAAAATTTTAAAATACTTAATACTCTTTTTCTGAACTTTCAAAATTTTAGTTTGCTATTATTATATTTTATTTTTATTTGTGTAACAATAACTTATAGTTACTATACTTAATTTATCAATTATCTTTTAATGAAACATCTGTTTTGAAAATATTTTTATGTATTATTTACAATATTGTGACGTATTGAGACGGAATACAGCTTAAATAAAGTAGTACATTGCAATTCTACCACATTAATTTAAACAGTGTTTAATTTAATATATTATTGACTCCTATAATATTATTAATATTACATTTATGCCATGATTAATGTTTTATTTTTATAATGTATAATAATAAGGTGTCTGTACCTAAGGTGTGAGGTCTATATAAGGTGGTGTATCATGTAGGCTGAGTACTAAAGTACTGATACCGATAGATTGTGGGATATCGATCCGAAACACTGTAGTTCAAATACACAGGACGGAGATGGGCAACAACAACCCTGTTGTGAGAGCTACGCTCTACGATTGCCATTACGCTTGCCCAGCGCGGCAATAATAGGAACTTTCTCCCTATCTTAGGGGATAAGCTTATTTCCAACAGTGGGTTTCCAATGGCTGATATGATGACTAAATATTTACTAGTGCAACTAAAATAGTTTGAAGGGTACGCAGTAATTTGGTTACATGTCTTCAAAACTTTAGTACGCTAATAGTGATATTGAAGAGTTAGCACTGACTCAGCTTGAAAAGCAAAAATGACTGTGATTTTCAAAGTTTTGGTAGTCCAATTTGTACATTTCTTAGAAAGAACGCTGTTCCAAATACTGTATAATACTTAAAAAAACAGATTTTAGTAAGTAATTCATTTTTCAGTTAACGTATAATAATTTAATTCTGGCAGATCTATTTTAATAACTTGATCTTGAACGTCCTTGTGCGGAGTCGTGGGTACATCTCGTGTTCAATCCACCGCAAACGATTCACTCATATTTCACCACAGAACCATACTAAATGTAACTCAATACTTGCTTATAACATACGTAATATACCACAGTCGATACCGGTTTTGCCATTAGCATTACGTTTTTATTTCGTTTTAAGTACCTCCTTAACAAGTTTCATAAATTCATTTGTATTAGATTTTTGTGTAAACTTAAACTAATTTTTTTTTTTGATGGTTTTCTTTAATGCAATGTCTATCAAACCATTTTAAATACACCACAAAATTTTCCATTACATCATTGTAAGATATTGTTAATAGAAAACAGGTATTACACACTCAGCCATACGCGAAACAGAACCGAAAGGAAGTGCTAACGGATATTACTTTTATAATCTGTGCATGTATCTTGATGATCTACTTGCAATAGCCTTTGAAACAAGTAATTTTCAATCTGTGTCTATTCGTGACGAAGCCAGTCATAAACCTCTTTGGGTAATCGGGTACTGGCATTAACTACCGGTAAAAGTAATTCACTTTGCTCCATATTGATCTAGATAAGAATTAAGTCAATCTTTACCAAATTTATTGTGTTAATTATATAATATTTTGCATACTAGGTTTGCGGAGAGCTTTTCACTTATGGAGATACATAAAATGATGTGTATATAGATTATTCTAGTCCCTTATTTTATTATCTGTATATCAGTCATTTATTTACCATACCATACCATACATATTGCTCGTTAGTTCAATGATAATATTTTCATTGTCTTATGATTTCCAAAGTAAAGAATCACTAACCTGGTGAGTATTAAAATGCATTTGAGATCGTTATATGTGTTATTAGAATATATTATAATTATTAATATATATTATATTATAATTTGCCAGTAAAATTTAACTTATTAATAATAATAATTTTTTTCGTTTTTATTCGTTTTTATTCGTTCGTTCGATTTTATTCGTTTTCCTTTTGTAAATTTATTGTTTTTAATAACTGTTAAACTCAGGCATACAGGATTAACATCAAAAAAGGTAATATGTAAAAACTTACAGAGCATAGCTGAGCTCGTAATTATTAATTAACGAACTGCCGAGTAGAAAGGATCTTATTTCGTCTTTGTGCTTTTATAGCAGATAAGCAGCTGTCAATTGATTTATCAACCAATTACGAATGTACACGACCGTTGCATATGAGAATCAGGTTTCGTAAACCGGCCAAATTGGACGATCGCGCTATTTTTCTAAATGAAAAGTCGATCCCATAAATATTGTAGTGAATCAGTTAATGTAATGGTTAGCGGAAACATCAAAACGGTCGGAGGTTTGAAGCAGACAGAAGCATAATTTATTAGATCTCTTTGGTGTTTCTTTGAATATTTTAGTATTATCTATGCTCTTGTAACTCTGATTTTATTGTTTGAGTATGATAAAGGACATTATTTATATCAAGTTATTTAAGTTTATTGGAAGAAATAAACAACATTGCTTTTTAATAGAGGTAACTTGTAAAAAGCGATATTTTAACAAATCTGTTACAGTAAGGTTATTAATGATATCGATTATGTATACATAATCAAAGCAAATGAAAATTCAAAGTCTTTTAAGTGATGTGATAAAATAAGTATGTATACCAGACATCTACTGCTGAACATAGAGCTTCCCAAATGATTTCTGATAGAATCGGTTGTATGCGGCCAGTAAAATTGTTTCCCCACCTTATAGGTTGACGTACTACATCCACAGCGCCTTATCAATCCCAGAGCCTCCATTAGTACTGTGTGCTATATGCCCTACCCATTGCTATTTCAACTTGCTGAACATAATTCAGTGTCTCAAGTCGAAAGTCTTCGATCAATCTGTGTTACCAGCGCCGGCTTAAGGCAATGAAACAAAACACAACCAGACACATATGAGTCCTCTATGAAATATAAAATATCACCATTTCTCATTAACCATTGATTGTTAACTTGAACAACATAAATATAGTCTGTTATCAATATAAAGATCAGTTATTGAGTGCAACTACTAAGACAGCGTCATACTTATTCATAAACTGTAAATAGCATAAAACTGGTCCATCGGGAATCTGGTCCTATAAGTGAGAGAACTATGATACAGAAAATGTAAACTAGATCTTGTGTACACGACCCGATTGATTATTTTTAGCGGTTAATATACATATTGATATGATAGTGCGTACATCTTGAATTGCATTAGAATAATTCAAGTCGGTCCTTAAAAATATAAATATACACTTGGGAAAGTGTGTCTGTTTGTTTGACCGTGTGTCATGGTAAAATGAAGTTACGAAGTGTAAGTAGTTGAAGACATGGAACATAATGTATGTTACATTTTGTCTTTTTTTAACTCCTCACTTCCTTGAAATAGGGGGTAGAACTATTTCTGGAGCATTTCGCAATTTTCAAGGTAGAATGATAAAAATTGGTATGCGGACTATTTGTGACAAACAAAAAACTGCCTCCTACCCCTTAAGAGTGGGTTTTTAATGTAGGTAACTAAACATCTGCGTACAAATTCAAAGGTACCGACGATAATACCTGTACTCTTTTTTGTAAATTTGGCCCTAAAATAGGGGATGGTAATTTATGTGAAACTCTCCGCAAAATAAGTACATTGTCTATGAAACAAACGCATTGTCTACAATAGTGTAATAAAATTATATTCTAATCCGAGTTCTCTTCTGTGTTTTATATCAGGAAAGGGGTGCCCCTTTTTATTTTTACCCCAAATTGCGAATGAATCCGCGGGTAAAAGCTAGTCGTATTCATAACTATTACAAATTAAGGCCTTATTAGCCAAGGCTTAGTACCTCAATGAGCTACAGAGAGGGTCACATTTAAAGGATTTATGCGTGACCATATGAGTAAATCTGCAAATTAAACAAAGTTTTTAACCCAGCGGATTCAAAAGATGAAATAGCAATGACAGCTGCAGTTGACAGAACTGATGGGCAATCTGGCAATTAAATTTTGGAACTCTACGCAAAGCGTAGGATTTCTACCCACTGTATTTTCTTCAAAATGTAGTCTAATATGGTCTAATAACAAACCAAATACAAATATGAATCTAATAAGAAATTTCTCTCTCTAGATGTATGTATTCTTTATACCACTTCTCCCAACCTTTACTGTTCCATTCAGTTTGCTAGGTTTTGAAACAATTTGATGAAATATTAAAACTTCTTTTTAAAGTTTTCTTACTATTTCTTCTGCATAGACTTGTAGCTATCAATGTGGGTTCGCGTTAATGTCCAATAGATATATTATTAACATAATTTGCGAATAGAAATACCTACAAAATAACTTTGTTCATATCGAAAAGAAATACGATTGATTTGATTTATCAAAAAATTTGATTTTTATCAAAATCATGTATTTTATAGTAATTCACTAATAACAGAAGAAATAAACTGCTAAAATGTGCTAATTGACAGATTTTGTCTACAGAATTAGCATAGCGTAGGTTTTAAATCAATCTAGATTTGTGTGAGTGATAAAATTCGTAATATCATAAAAAAGAAAAAATATCGTTTGCCATTTCAAATGTTATATTCGGTACCGATCTTTCTGCTCAAACTAATGATAAATCGGTTTTTGGTAGCCTCTAACTTCTAACAAAAAATCCGGGTCATTTCAGTTGCCATATTTAATTCCATACTTTTCTATTGATGTAAGCGATTGTTACTAGGGATTTGGTTTTTGTAAATTATAAATAAAAATCATGATAACTGATTACATTATTGTTGTATATTATATTATACTTGTTTAAGGCTGGTTACCTCATAAATAAAAGAGTAAAGTGAATGTGAAAGTCAGCAACTAAAATTACTGGTGGTGCTTCCAAAAGTAAAAATGTGTGCGAAATACAAGTATTCTCTATCTTAAAAGGCTGTCTGTTTATTATTTCTTTGTATTTGTTCTTATTTTCAAAATGTACTCAAAGTTGCCATACAAATATTACTTAAAAGCGGGTGAAACTTATTTCAATTCAGTATTTGTCAGTAAAACTATAACGGATAAATGTTTTCTGTTTGCTTTATTAATTATGAAAACTGTTTTAGAAACAAGATCATAACGACACCAATGTACAAAACAACAATACATCTGTGAAACATCTTTTGGATAGTACAGAAGAAATAGCGAAACAAATAATTGATCAGAACTGCATTTATCATGATATGAGAAACAAAGTACAAATTAGAACCAAAACAGACAGAAATAATTCAGTAGGAAAATACAGTTACAAATACCTTATTCGTGCGGTCGCATAAAACATAATTAAGTTTATTTCTTCTACTTTCTCACGTTTTTAATTGGTCACATCGAGTTTTGCCAAAGTGTTGTTGCTTGATCTAATGTGGCGAAAGCACTTCCTGTATACCTTATTTACTGGTTTCTTCAAAGAAATGTTGAACCAATAAATCGTTTATTATACTAGTCGCTATATTAGAAAGTTGTACAAAATATAAGTTTTATGAAATATTTGGATATCATTATTGGGTTTCCACCTTTTCTGTGGCGCGGCTATAATGTTTATGATGCCAAAATTAAACTAGTTACGACACTTGGTCATGTGAAATGTATTAATTTGTGTTTTTAATGGTTGCATTTTACACAGCTTTCTAGAACTTGATTTGAAACAAAACGTTTGCTATTATCTGTTCAACGATCAACATACCTAGTTTACTTTTGATAAATAACGAAGTATTTTATACTTATAAAAATAATGCTAAGCTTGTTATTGATGAATAATTTGTATAATAAACATAAATGTTTCAAATGATTACAGCGTGTTCACGGACATCGTATATAAATCACATGGGTGTATAATATTTTCATATATTACAATAAATAAATATTTATATCACAATATTTGAGACTAATCGTCGGTGTATCAATTTTTAAGATACTTATGTCATTATCACAGACATCTAAAGAGCCGGGTCATACATTAGGCTGCCTAATTTATTAGGTACAATCGTGGAAACAAACCTTATATTTGTCTTTTCTAATTGTCATATCCAAGGATTAATGAAATGGAATAACTTTTTTTTTAATTTACGTAAATACGGGATAGATTCAAGTTCAGTTCAAAATCAAGACATATTTGGAGGATATACTCTTTTTTTTAAATCGATTTAGTTTTATTGATGGTTTTCTCATTAAGAGTCCTTAATTTCAGGATTTGGTAAGATTTCTCAGGAGATACTTATGTTGTACTTAAATATTTGTTTTATTTTGTTAGAAGAGCTTTGCTTTAAATAAAGTTGTGCTTTAAGAGTTTTATATTTATTTTGATAATACTTGCTAAATTTTCACGTAAGCAATAAGCGATATGTCTATTTTGTTCGCACCTGAAGTCCTATATATGCTGATTTTAATATTGAATTATAATATTAATATTTAGGTTTGAATTCGTTTCCTTTAATTTTTTTATTAACAATTCACTTCCGATTCCGATACAAAATTTCATTACAAAACAGTTACATTTAAATTATATTTAAGTTTTTCTGAATAAATGAAGTTTTACATGAATAATATCAATCATATCACTACGAATCAATGCATTTATTTCTTGAATGTCTCGATGAGTTAATAACGTTTATTGTTCGACATTAGTTTTTCACATAACCAGTGCCTTTCCAATATTCGTTAGAATTTTCTTCGTGACTGTCACCACCCTATCGATGTTGTTGGTTGGGTCCCATTAATGTACCGTCAAGAGCACTTCTGACCCGAATCGGTAGCTTAATCGTCAGTTAATTTGTTAGATCTGAAGTTAAAAGTGCCGCTACCAAAAATTTATGGCTTCATCTTAGTCACCTTGTTTATTTTATCCACCTTTACCAATAAAAACACCGCGTTTGTGTCTCGCCGACGACATTTTTTAGTTTATTAGCACTTTCCGATGTCGATAATGATGCAATTAATAATTTTTATTGGAATCACTTTTGTATCTGAGTTTACTTTTTAATTAAATCTATTTATTCGAGTGTCAAAATTACGTAATGGTGGCGGGCGCCCATACTCCTTATAAGGTTTACATGTATTGCATAATCTTTTATTTAAATTATTAAAATATATTTTGAATGAAAGATCTATCTCACTGTCGTTAATTTATTTATATTATATCGTTATATTATCTCACTTATATCACTTTATATCCGGAGCTGTACATAGTACGTCCATTGTTCTTTTATTATTATTTTAGTACATAATTGCCATGGTTTGCAGCTGTGGTGGCCATACCATGCTACTTCATCGGCGACAACTTCACATCGCCTCCCGCAGGAGCTTTTCTGGTATTAAAATTAGCCTTCCTTAGCATTCAAGATTGTATAAAAATTATTTAACCACCGCAATCGTGAGTAAATATGTTCTGTCGCATTTATAAAATCAGTATAAATACAATAATGACATAAAACGCGCAATCCGAGTCAGATTCCTGATGCATGTCTTTGATGCGTATCTCCTCGTAAGCCGTAACAGGTCTTTTGACACAGGTGTAAGTGTATTAGTACGTATTTAACTTATTAATACCGACAAAGAATCTGTATCAGGTAACGGGACCTGCGAGAATGCTAATTCGACTGGCACCGAGCAATATTCATTTATATCAGACGCATGGCTTGGACGAAGTGACGCGTTGTATAATTTTGTAGATCGTGTGTCTTTAGTTCAAAGACATTACTTTGTAATTATTAAAGTGATTGATTGTAACTAAAATAATATTATATTTAATTTAATCTACCTACTTTATAAGTTTCACTAATTTCTTACGTTTTAATAATGCTCGAGATATATCGACTTCTGTGATAACACTGTTTTTGTATATAAATGTATGTATACTATTGGTAAAAAGCTCGTATTAGCACTTTATTTAGTGTTATATATAACAAATATATATGTGTATTGTTGTTTGTCCGTTGTCCGAGATCAAAGCTGCAAAATCAGATCCAAATCCTTAAAATTGTAAACATCTGATTCGATTGTGGATAAAACTAACATTTATTATTGATGTTTGTATTTAAACTTATGGCCTTATAATAAACAAAACAGTAACAAAATTCTAATTATTAAAGACTTGGTGGCAAAAAATAAACATCTATTTTAAGTAATATGGTAATGAAGATTGGATAATTATTTTTCCCTAGTCAGGGCACCTTTTTCAGTAGTGTTTGTTTGCGCAAATATACCAAGTACGACTGTTAAATGTTTATTCTTTCTAAGGCTATTATTGATAGTCATTATGTTTATTAGTAACATATAATAAAGTTCCAAAGTTGATTTCTCAAATCTTCCTAGAGCGGTTGATTTCTCAAATTTCGCAGTAAAACATTATATGTATTTTACAAAGTCCTTCAAATCATGTCTTCAGGACGACATCATGTTTGTGTATTGTAATACACAAACATGATGTCGTCCAATTTCTGACACGTCTTCGTCAATATCTAAAGCCGTCACGTCCATTGCACGCTTTTCTAAAGCGCAATCAGGCAAATCAAAATATAAACCGGTAATGGATGTGTAACTTGAAGTAATTCCACTTAATTGGTCCGACGTGTTGGATAAATTAAGCTTTTTATTTCGTGTTTCATTGAGAGCGAAACATGTTCTTGTATTCGCTTGAAGCCGCAATAAAATTCCTATTTGAATTCCTTACTCCGATTCACCTCTCTTTATTGCAATATTATAAAGTATTATACGTGCATTTTTTCGTGAAAGATCATCTGTTATAATAAAACTTATTATTTTAAAAGTGAGATAATACATAACTACCTCTGAACATATGTAATTTAATTGTACAATTATTTCCAAATTCAAAATTTAAGATCAATAGCAGCAGAGATTCATTTAAATCTCTGTTGCTATTGATCTTGAATTTATGTATTCTCTTTTTTTAATTGAATATCTAAAGTATCGCTTTAATTTTTAATATAAAAATAATTTAATTTTAGATTGCTTTGTTCTTTAAAGTTGGCAGCTTATAATTTGGTTGAACACACAATCCACGTTTGTAGTTTCCTTACAATATATTGTACGCCTACTATCTTGGTGAGATAAGTGAATAAACCGTTTACTTTATTCCCGGTATAACGTTTTAGGTCTGTGTTGAACGTCCCGTAAACAATTTAACACCATTTGTTTCTGTTCTTAAGTATTGTACGTGTATAACGCACGAATAAATTTCGATATTCCGCCTTTGAGAATAGTTTCTCTGTATTTATCCGGGCAACTTTTGTGAAGTGCATTTTGCAAGTGCAGAATTTTCAACGGCAAATACTTACAGTTGAAATAATATTTTCAAGAAAATATGTTTGGTGCAGATGTTTTGTTTCACTGAGCTATTTCCAGTCTATTGCTTTAATTATTGTATATTAGTTTTAGGCATTGAAATATCTGATATAAAATAGAGTGTTTGCAGACAAAATTTCGAGCCTAAACTAGTTTTTATAACGAAGTATTTTACGACGAATAAATCGCTTTAAAATCAAGGCTACCGTTGGCAAAAATCAAATCTCATTTCAAAATGGAGGCAGATTCTCAAGATTTACGACTGACTTGTTCTGTTTATTTTAATTCTCCATATGGTTTAATCTTGGGTCGTGATATATCGGCTACCGAGCTTCCCATCCCACCAATTACTAAATAATTACAAAGACCAAGGCCTGGAATTAAGATTCTCCCTGGATGTTACTCGGATGCTATATGTTCCTAATAACTCACGTCTCGGTTATAGTTATACGAACGAAGAATTGTTAAGGCTTGCTTGCTTTAAAGATATAATTTGATACTGTATATGTTCTACAATATCTTCTTTAATGTCTTCTTAAATCTTTATTAGACATATTTTAATCAGTAACATACTACTGGTTAAAATATCTCTAATAGTGAAGATTAAATATTGAAGTATAAAAAAAAGGTTTTATGTTTGGAAGATCTATTTGATCGTTTATATTCTTGTCAAAGATATATATGTAGTATGAAAACTTTAAACGCACAATACATAAAACCTTTACACCATTCATTTACCTAAAACGGCGAGCGATAATAATGATAAAAACAAATGCTTTAATTTTGATAGCATGTCTAGCAACGTGTAATTTTAAAGCACCTACCGAATGCAACTGGTCGCAACTCCCACTAACTCCGCCCCGCTATTTAGTGTAATTATTACGTCGCTCAGGAATCCAAAATGAAAACTATAGAATTCGCGGCGGCTTGATTAAAATTGTGACGGGTTGATTGTGCTCTGCATTTTATGCGGATCATTCTTTTTTGGCGTTTTGTTTTACAGTAGTAGAACTCGCCCTATTGTGCATACAATTTAATTGCCTAAAATGTTTTCTAGTCTTTTTGTATGGTATTTATTAAAATAATTTATTTAGTCGTTATAAAGCTATGAAAAAAAAATGAAAATAAGAAGAAAAGTACGCATAAACTTACTTGAACATTTTTGGACAGTTATTATTTGATTTGAAAAGGTCATAGCCACGCCTCAAAACATCTCCCATTCAAAGAGGTCACGCGCAATATTACTACTTTACACAGTATATCATGAACTTACCGTCAAACGGAGCCGCAAATAAGGTCAAACTTACATTTGAAAAGTTCTTTTATTTCCAACACCCAACTGACACGTAGATCACGAGCGGAACGGGCGAAGATGTCGCGACGGCACAATCGGACCTCTAACACAATTTAACGGTTTAATGTTTGATAGTCAGCGATCACGATTATAGCATTAGGAGCAGACTTGGTTTACAGTAAATGACGAAAATATTTGGTCGAAGCTTCTGGTGAGCGTAATTAGCGACTTCTCACCGCTGCATCAGTGGTTTTTTATTAGACTCGCCAAAACTTAATTGTGTAAGCAAAATCAACGTGCCTGTTATTAGCTTTGGTTTTCAGTCTTATTAATTACTTTTCTATTACCTTGAGATACTGGTAGAGTTAAGTTACTACTATCTCCCCGTACTAAGTGTTTTAAGAGGCGACGAGGTACGGAAACCAACAGACGGCGGTATATTCATCCCAAACAGCGAGATGAGCAGCATCAATATCGTCGCAAAATTACGCTCGACGATTGACACGACGCCTGTCCAGAGCGGCAATTATGACCAAAATTCCCTTTTTACGGGACGGCCTTTGTCCTGTACTGGCTATGGCTAATGAAGATGACTACTTGTATAATTATAATTGAGGTATTGTTTATCATGTTAGTTCTAGTCTGAAATACCTCAAATTGATCAAAATTTTTAAATGCGTATTCTGCCATCATCGATCAGTTTTTTGACAGTAATTTCTGTTTTACCCTAAATGGTATGTTGACATGTAAGTCTACACAAATGATGATTTAATTACACTTGTTAACAACGTAATGGTTGGATTGCCACCCCATATTTTACCATAATCTAAACACGTGGTATACCGATGCGTGTCCGGCAATTTCACGGATGGAATCACTTGCAGTAGTAGCACAAAACAGAAAAATCAAATTCCATAGTTTCTATTAACAAAACAGAATTTGTTGTAATATTTTCTTTAAACATATGTTAAGGTTATTAATCAGAATTTATATTATTTTCTTCATTCAAAAATCCGGTAAAAACACAATCGATTTCTTATAATATAACTTTTGTTTGTCATTTGTTTCGTAGTAGAAAAGTAAAATCTGCGTAAATTTCTTTTTTTGAACTTTCAAGTAAAACGCACCTCTTTAATGTTGTTATTTTTTTATGAAAATGTTAAGTGAAAATATTATTAATTTACTTATTTTACTTGTTTTTCTTCTATCAAATAAATAAAAGAAGGAAGTCACCGTTGTCGTTACACCATCTATTATAATACTTCACCAACCCTACCATGAGTCCAGAGCATCGCGTGACAGATAAATTAATCGTTTCATAAATTCAATTAGCATTATAAGCTAATGATATCATTGTATCGCCTCTTACACGGTTGTTGCGTGCAATACCGACCATGAAGGCGTCACGCCCTGGTATACCACGTGGGGTGGTCGGTAGAGCATAAAAAACCGATTAGTGTTTAACGCTCATATTGAAGGTGAAGGTGTTAAATGGAAGTAGTAATTATACATTGCATATTTAGCTGTAATATTTCCTGAAAAAAAAACTTATCTCAGGCTTCAGATATGGAACAAACCTGCATCTTTCTCTTGTCGGGGGACTTCACTACCGATATGCAACCAAAACCTAAGTAGTCTTGTTGAAATTGTGTTCTTTTTGTGTCAAAAAATCAGCGCCAACTATTCAATGCTGTAAGCAATTACCTACAAACACTCAAATTTTAACCTTTCACAAGTTTGTAGTAATTGAAAAGAAAAAATAGTTACTCAATTACTTTAGTAAATATTATCTTCACTATAAAATTAGCAATTTTCAATGTAAGTAACCTCTGAAGTTATAATATTTAGTCTTTATTTATATCGTTAAGCTTACTTAATAATGGATAGTTTGACAGTAGTCATTTGGAAATGTAGTTCTTATATACCGGCAAAGTATAATAGTATTTATCAAGCATTGAAGGGGGTAAACCAGTACCGATAGATGGCGGTATACCCATGTGAATCAGCGGCATTTAAATGTAGCACCTTTGATGCGAAACTATACTCTGCCTTTAGCCATAATGGGTAAAAATACACGTGAAAATCGCTTAAAATTTTTAATGTCCTCGGTGAATATTCTCTAACTATATTGAGGATGAAAAAACCGTTTGCTATTTATAAAGCTATTATAAAATTACATAGTGACACTAAAATCTTCATAACTTTTTTATATTTATAATGGGACAAAAGTCGAGCTAAATTATATATGAATAAAGGTACCCACGTCAAAGTAGAGTTATGGTAAATAAATGACAGTACTTAAAACTATTAGCACATTTTATGGTAGCGATTGTGCAGTAGCGCATATGACACGGTTCGGTATACCACGTGCTAGATGGGGGTGGGGTGGTTGATAGACCGTGAACACATTGTACACCTGTTTATTGATTAAATACCTTGACTATTAATTTAATGGTACCATATGGCGACCTTGGAGATGTCCTTGGTATATCATTAATTTCTGTATCTGGGTCATTGAGGGGTTCGGGCTGAATCTGTTTTTTTCTTGATTTATTTATAAGTTTATTTTGTATCATATTTAGCCGGCTTTACCATCTCACATATGAAAAGCGGATACAGAGCTTTTTGGTCCTAGTGTCTTATTTTAATGTATTAATTAACCTGTATCCTTATTGTATACACATTCTTAAATGATTTTTAGAAAAATACTCTGACTGTATCTTTTAATATTCCACTTAGTTTTGAAATCACAGTGCCAAGTGTCTAAATTACAGTAGGCCGAAGCATTGGTACACAATCACAGCAACTGGTAGGTACAGTGAAACAAAATGAGGTGCAATTTCAGTTCATGACTGTACCATTTGGGCTCGCAGTCGCACCCTCCAGACATAAAAGAGGTAAGGCATGGAATTGTAGCGGAATCGTAATAAGTAACACAGTACTACGAACGTTTTAGAATTGCTTGTTTCTATTTTAAGTGATATAGGGCTTAGGTAGACTAGTTGAAATTTTTTTAAGCCATAAACTTTCTGCGAAATCACTTTGAATGTTATGAATAAATAAATTCACTATAACCTTGGTCTAGTGCAAAGATGTTGGTGTTGGTGGATAATATTAGGTTTTCATATAGTTTTGTTTACAATGGTAGCCCATGTGACTGTCAGTTATGGAACTTTTATTATCACGCTACCTCTGAGGTACTATTAATCGTAGTTGCATATGTATATATCACGTGAATACTAAAAGCAATATAATTTGACTGTACCAACGCTTCTACCTTGTTCCACATCCACTTGTCCAGTTGTAATATTGCGTTATTACCGTCTACCCCCGGCCTTCACGATTCTGTGCCATTTCAGAAATTGTTCGAAACACTTGACTTGGGGCACGTGCTGTATTGGTACGCAATTGTAGTCAATTCTTAGACGATATATCGATGACAGTATCATACAGATATAGATTATTTTCCATCATATAATTTCAACCAACCCCTTTTAGTTTCCTTGATTAGGTTTGACGTATTTATAGCTTACCAATTATATTTAAATTAATGGTAGCGGTGTAGCTTCGAGGCTATTTTCATATGCAAAAGTAATGAGTGCGACGATACAGAAGCTTATATAACACGACAGATGTCACATTTAAAACAAATTGGTCTTTAGAATTTTAATTCTAACCTGACGTTTTTAGTCAAATTTCGTATGATAATGGCGCACGCGCACGAACGGGTGCAATTTGGTAGAAGTGCGGCAAATAATCGCTTCGGGGCACCAACGCGCAATCATAATACGGGTGCTGACGATGCGTCTCCATTACACCGACAAGTCAATGGTAAATCTTATTGGAAATACCTCTCTCTTTCCGTCTCATCTATCATACAGACTGTTAGGCGAAAGTAGACTTAACTCACTCGTGCTTAAGTTTCTCAACAACGCTAAATATTTAGGAACATGAATATACATTCATTCTTCTAATTTGTTTGTTTTTGTTGGAGTTAAACGATCACATTGATCAAAAAATGGTACACAAACAGTTACTTGATTTATTTCAAATGTCTATATTAGAATGGATAATTCTGTCACAAATCATGCGATCAGTCAAATCATGAGAGTCAGTGGCAGACAAATAATTGAACGAAATATGAAGTATTTTTTAGGAAATACTTTTACGTGGTTGACAAGCCATGAACACATTATAAATTAAATACATCTACTATTAATTTAATGGTACCACGTGGTAACCTTGGAGATGGCCTTGGTATATAATTATTTTCCGTAACTGGATCATTAATGGGTTCTGGCTCTTTCTGCTTTTTCCTTTACTTAGTGATCAGTTTATTGTGTATCATATTTTGCCGCCTTTGCCATCAAATATATGAAAAACGAATTCAGAGCTTTTTGGTCCTAATGTCTTCTTAGAATTAATCAACTTTCTTCAAATTAACTTACTTTAAAATGTGAATTGATTTCTTAGAAAAAACTTTATATTCGTAAGGATAGTATACTTGACTTGTAACGAATTATGGATGTTAGGCTAGTCTAAACAATAATTTATTTATATATTCATACATATTACAGTTTCAAGCGTTTATGTATATGATACGATACGATTAGATACGATAATTCGGATACAGGCATAATAAACTGCTTTATATTATTTATTTAACATTTTCTTCTTATTCGACAATAAAATGATTAAGAGAAATCTCTTCGAGCGACGTTCCGGGTACAACAATGGAGATGGCTCCCAACTAAATTTTAAAGCTGCCATCAAGCCGAGATGTCAGAATGCCCGCCGCGGGGCCGGACGTTCATTTTGGCTTCTGTTTCTGAACGCGATCTCGAAATTGATGTATTACTTATGCATTTATCCCTGTTGCGTTTAAAATATTCAGCCTTATTAAACCTAGAAGTTTTATTAAACAACCGAGAAATAAATTACTTATAGTCGATTTATTGTTTAATACTATGGTCTTGGTAAATATGCTCATAGTTATTAAATGTAACGTAAACTTTGTGCATCTGTTTGCTCATAAATGTACATACTATAGTTGTTATTCAATTGCTATCATCAAGAGAATGGTTGCGACCAAGTTTTCATTCTATATTAGCTATTTTTAATGTACGAAATTGACTAATAAAGATTAGTGCAGGTCTAAGAGAGCTATATATAGTAATATATATATTATCCTTATTTAAACTCCCTACCCAATTAAGTCCTGCTCAATCCTAACCAAACGTTATTCTAGAACCTGTATCTTTTCTATATTAGACTAGCGTCATATTTACCTTAGGTGTTTTACATTAATTAGCATAATTAAAGTTTGCTTTCCTTTGACTACTGATTTTACAATATTTAAGTAATTCATACATTTGATAAACTTTTGTATTTTTTTGGAAAAATAACATATTTTTCACAAAAAACCTACATGTAATTTTATTGTATATCTAGTACATAGCTTATAATGAAGTTTCACCTCATGGCAGAATATATCTACGAAGCGGACCAAAAGACTTATTTATTTTTACATATGTAAAATAAAAGTAATATAGATTCTTATATTACGTGAAAAGAATTAATAAGGGCTTATAATTCTTTCCACGTAAATAAAATAATAGAATTAATATTCGATACATATATTTAGATTTGGCAATTAACGCTACTTATTGGCTAAGTATAGTAATTATAATACTTTTATTTTATGGTACAAAATCATAATTCTTTTTATCACGTCGTGGCCGTTGGCACCGCACAGGAGCGCGTTTCTTAAAGCGGACACACCCGGAGCAATCACGAACTAGAGACAGGAACGCGTGCGTCCGTGTTAGGAACCGTTTACATTACAATAGCTTTATACTTTGGTGCAGATAAGTAATATAAACAAAAAAAAATCTTTGGCTTTCAAGCTGATAATACCTGATGTTAACAAAACAGCCAAACTGTTGGTGCAACGGTATTGTAGTATTAATTTAAAAAAGAAAATATTTTTGTAAAATGTTTTTAATAATATAAATTATCGGTAGATAGGCAGCAGCGTCCCCATTACGCTTGCCCAGCGTGGCAATTATGGGCAAAATTTCTCCTTTTTTGGCTCCTTATGGCTTTTGTCTATCAGTCTAGCAGTTCTTCTTCACTTCCATCGGCTGATATGATGAAAACACTGAATGTACTAGTCGTAAACATTTTAAGTATTCTTTTAAAAAATTATTCATGTCATCTATTCTTTTTATATAAATAATTGTGTCATGTTTTTTGTTTGGCTTAATATTCTAAACTATTGAACCGATTATATATATTTTTCATACTGTCTAATATCTTAATTTATAGTAGATAATGCATATTTTTTTTCATGATAAACATATAAAGTTAAAGCTGTATTAACGCCTGTCGGGTTAGCTAATTTTGTAATAAGAAATAATACACTAAAACATAAATCTGATTATCTCACTAAAATAAATATCAACCAATATTTTATATGACATGTCCAAATAACTGTCTACCAATCAATTTCCTTTGCCGCGTTTAAATCCTAAACGACCACCAATACCACAAATGAGTGAAACAAAAAGTCAAAATCACGATATAGGACGTCGCAAAAACTATCTACTGCAGACTGATCCGATTTATTCGGAGCCCAAGTAACGGTACTCTGATTTATGAGGTTGACTAGCGGGCGAAGGCTCCCGTAGGATTGGCATTTTGTGTGTGAAACGCATTTGGGCTGCGAAGGTTGAATAAAAAACTGATGGCGACTTTACGGTATTCGGGGACTTTCTAATCTGAAAAAGATATGTAAAGGTAACTCATATATTATTTAACTTATTTTTGAATCTGTGAAATCATTATGTGAAGACTGAATTAATAAGAGCCTATTATAAGGAGTATTAAGATTTAAAAATGTTCTTTTATATCTGTTTATATATCAAATGTACTCACTTTCAAGTAATTAGGTACAGTTTCTTATCAAATGTCCGACCGTTATATTTCTTTTAAATGTTTTGAGCTGATTTATCTAAAATCCTGCCTGTAACTTGAAACTATTTGATATATTTCTCGGAAATAATCGTATATTTAAAATAATCATCGATATATACACCAATTTCCATTAATATAAGTTTGTCGGTCAAACCTGAAAGAATAATAAACGAATAAACACATGTCCACTTTTACATAATTTTATCTAATGACTAAAAACAGTAATATGTCAAATAATAGTAGATAAAATACTTATGCAGTGAGAGTACCGGTAGAGTAGAATAATACCTCCCTGTATCAGGTGTCGCAAAAGGTGATTAAGGTCCCAGACCAGACAGGTGGCGGTATATCCATCCGAGACAGTGTAGCTTAAATGCATAGGGTGGGGATGGACAGCAGAGACGAAAGCTGCGCTCTGCGAGTGCTAACACGCTTGCCCAACGCGGAAATAATGGATGAGATTCCCCCTTTCTTGGGGAGGCCTATGGCCAGCAGTGAACTTCTTCTTTTAATAGCTGTAATGATGAAAAAAAAAAGATGAAATACTTATAAAATAAGAAAGGTTGGAAACAGTTACTCATAAATCGAACCCCTTATTTCAATCTTCTCAAATCACCGCGAATATCATTAAAACTGTTCACAAACCATATCTAAGCTACTATCTCATCCATTAATTAGAAAATGGCGGATTGCATCTTGCGGCTCGGTGCATGAGTTTGCTCATATTTGTTGTAATTTTCACGTCATTACGCATAACCTTTTCGCTATGGCGGTTAGTTGAAAGCTAACTCGAAAGGCCATAGATTAAAGAACGTACGATTCAGATATGCAAAATCACTAATACGAAAGTGCACGCTCTGTTTTAGAATAGAGATTACAGTTTATAATAGGGGTAATTTGTTTTTATATTGGTTATGAATAATGTATGTATGGTGCACGTATTATGGTATGAATTTGAGAGATGGATTAAAGGATAGTGTAATATTAGGTCAATATGGTGTGAAAGATGATGTGACAACTATAGTAAAAATAATGTTAAAACAGTTTGGACAGGTAGAGAGGTTGGATGAAAGCACAACCAAGGCACACACATATAGAGCAGAAGTGAATAGAAGAGTTGGTACAGCATGACCTAGGCAAACACACTTAAACCAGGTAAAAAAGGTGATAAAAAAGAGCACAGTCAGAAGTGCCCAAAAATAAACGAGCGTGTATGAAATTTCTTTTTAATTCCTCTTACTTCCTTTGAAGCAAGACAGGTATGCCAAGATCGTAGCAAGTGAATTTAATTAGAGAAGTAAGAGTTATAACTGCGTTCATTATTATTGGCAATTGATAGAAATTTTCTTTTTATAAAATGGATAGTATTATCCTCTACATGGCGGATTTCGAGTATAAACAAAATCTTTCTTAAAGGCAACTAAAATGCCATTTAAAATAGTATTTTTTAAAAAAATCCATATATTATTTACAACTTTTTGAGCATATTTTTTATACATTTTAGTACTATGTAAACGACTTGTGTTGAAATGAGAAAGGTAATCTACTTAATAATATCTACAGCCTACATTCGATGCGGTTATTTAAATAAGGTAGGCATTTGAAGCGCATTATCTTATCGTGTCTCCGTTTTTATTCTAATACTCTTTGACAGGGCGATTAGAGAAATGCACGCAATTTACATCGTGTTACGATAATACTGTTATGCATATTGCACTTTAGATATTTCAGGGGATTTAAACAGTAATTGAATGCTGTGTAATTTAAGAAAACCTTATTAACTTCGTACTTGTACTTGTTAAAGTTAATTGCGATTTTAGAAATCTTATTATGGGCTAACTAAAGTATGACTTATGAGTTATTACGAGTAAAAGCGTAACTAAATTTATGCATGAAAACTTCAATTGTGTCCAAATTATTATTTCTTAACATTACTAGAGCAAGATTGCTCCAAACGGGAAATATCGCAATATTTCCTGTTTATACAAAATATATTTTTATGTACAGCATCATCAAATAATATGTTGTAACTAGCATCTTCATAATTATTATTTGGGCGTTAGAAAATGGAAGTATAAACGAATTTAACGCCTAATATTTTTTTAGATTGTTAATATGTAATAGATATTTGCAAAATGATACCTCAATATATGTACAATTGTCAGCCTGATTAAAAAATAAATAAGAACACACTTAAGTGAGATAACAAAAAATTAAACATAGATTAGTTTTTATATCAGAATAAATTCAACTTTGCTAGAAAATCGAACAATTCGTTTTATTAAATGGAATAAATAGGTTATAAACTGAACAAGTTTTATTTATAGTCTTATGGAAACCACTGAAATTATTACAGATAAACTAGGTAATTTGGTTGTAAATCATAGATTTTATTGCGTCGTTCACTGAAGACAGGTAAACGATTAATTAAATAAATGTACCCATTTTGAACTAGCTTCTGTTCGTGACTTCTCCTGGGATACGCAGCTTCATAATCAAACAATGCTCGCTGTATTATTACATCAGGGCTGATGGTTTAAGTTGGCCATAGTGAAACTAAACCTATTTAGTTTATGTAGGTATATTAAAAAAAACTATTTTTTTATTATATTGAGTTGTGATTACACACATAAATGTTTTCATGTGTTAGAATTAAGATAAACCTATTATTTTAGGAGATTTTAATGAATATACTAAAGGGGCGCCCTGACTTCCTCCATTCTCTTGTTGCCCCGATACGACGCAAGTTTTGATTTGTGTTTTTTTTAGATTGTTGTTCAAGAGAAGTGAATAAATAGATAAACACTAAGAAGAATTATTACACACGCCCAGAATAATTAATTTTAAATAACATTAACATTATTTTTCTATTCATTAAAACTTTTCGAGTGTCCTATGGGAAATACGAATGAAATAGTAATAATAGGCTAATTGTTTAACCCGTTCTCGAGTTTCGTGCTTAGTAACATTCAATTTAATTAATATAGATTAATTGCTAGATGCTTGACTAATTTCGTCTATACGATTGTTCAGCACCGAAGTGTCTAATCTATGAAAAAAATGTGTTGTGATACTAAAAACTTTACTTAGGTGTTAATGTCTATTCTGAGCATGAATTATCTTTTGCCCTCAGGTGCGACATCGGTTTGGTCTCTTCGACGAGGTCTGCACGTCAGGCGGGGTACAAGTGCGGCACTGCAACTGGGTGCGCTTTCTTCGCGTTTCAGAAAATTATGGTCCACAAGTGAGTTCAAAACTAGATGTATGAACAATTATAGAGTAAGTAGTAAAAATAAGTAGAGATAAACCTTATACAAAGGTCGTCTGTATTGGTACCTTACTGTCACCTACTTCTACGCTAAACAGGAAATAATAAGAATAACGATTAAGGCAGGAAGTGAAATTACTGGGTAATGTGACAATATCTTCAAGTCATAAAGTTGGAAATGCTCTAGTCTTAAATCCCTGAGATAATCGTTTGATTATCTTCCTATAGACGTTATCTATAGGCAGCGATGACGGCGGCACAATTTTCCTTTAAAATTATTAAAAATTGATTGGGTCCTACAACTAGTCGTAGTTAGAAATCTCTCATATATTCGATCCTTTATATTTTCTGCAATGGACTTGCTTCGGCTAATATCACTGTCACTATATTGAGATCGAGCAAAAACTGTATTGCTATTAGTATAATGTGGGAGTACAGTAATTATAAAATTTGCCCCTCGGGGTAAATACAAATCGATTTTTTAAAAGACATTAGTCAAAAATATATACAGTGTCTCTCAAATATTAATTTAACTAGCAAGATGTAGGTAGCACTTTTATGCTAAGTTTGTTTCACTTTATTACCCGATTAAGGGTTGATTTTAAAAAAAAAAATTTACATTCAATAAAATATCTGCATACTGAATTTCATTCAAATAACTTTAACAATAGGGATGTTTTATACTAGTTTTGCAACCCCGTTGAACCCCTAAACGGGATGTATTTTCAAAACTTCTTTCTTAATGCTCCCTTCCATTTTAAAAAGTACCTATGTGCAAAACTGGTAGTTTAGGCCTTGCGTTGATACGTCAACCAGTCCATCAATCAGCTTCTCCTTTTATATAAAAAGATATTATTTGGTGTACAGGTAAACTTGGTGTGCACAAAAGTGAAGGGAGAGCCGGTGTATGAAGCAGTAAAACCTGTCTCCGCCCATACGGAGCTGGTAGTCTACTACCTACCCGAAAGACCCGAGGAGATGTTTTTCGTCAGGATGAGGAACAACTTGTATAGGCAGACTATGGACTCTATTTTGGAAGGTAACGCTATTATACTATATATTGGTAAAATAAAGCTCTGTTTCTTCCGATGCTTTCGATAACCGCGTTTTTTTAAATAATTCGTGAATAAATCAGTCATGAATAATCACGTTGTTATTTTTAGTTTTCTTTCTCAAATAATGTTATTATTGTTTATTTGATACGAATATTACTGTTACATGATTGCTATTTAGTATTGTCAGTTTTAGAAACGTGAAACAAAAAATGTGAAAAATTAAATAACCGCGTTATAAATCACCTTAAAAGTATTTAATTTTTATTTTGCATAATAAAACTATTTTTTTAATGGCAACTTGAGAAAGGTTTCCGCAAGGTAACCGATACATCAAACAAAAAATGCATTAAGGTAAATTAACTGTATTTTAAATCCGTTAAATGAGTACTTTATTATGAGTAGTGAACGCGTAAATATTGGAAAATATTATAGTTTTATTATGACTGTAAAACAAAATACATGGAATTTCTTAAAAGTTTACCTACACATCTATTAGAAATACTTTCCAAAACAACTAATTAAAATACCAACAAAACGATACACCAAATTGCACTCCTAACAACGCTGAAGTTAAATAAAGTACGCCCACTTAAACAATAAACTTTGGGCAAATTAAAACAATCTTCTACAGTCGCTATTATTTACACCGTAGAACGCTGAGGTGAAAGTGGATCAATAGTTTAAACTGCACGTTTGGTGTTTATGACTACCATAACGTTATTACTTTGGATCGAATGATAATAATTGATGGTATGTAAAACTCAGGAAATTACTCTAGAATTTTAATAGACAATGATTGGTGTTAGTTGTCGATCGCAAAAGGCATTTACTGTTGCTTCAAATTCTTGTATTTCCATTTATTTCTTTTTCGACCCGACTGTAAACGGTTGAGTATTAAAACTATCTAGCCGTATGCAGTCAATTTGATTTCGATATATGATTTGCCAATGCTGGTCGTTACAATCCGCTTTCCAGCGTTAAACCGAGATATTACTATTTGATTACACATTACGGAACAAAAGTTTATGTAGACCTCGCTTAATATTCAAAGAAGACCCGCTCTTTACAACTCTTCTTAACAAAATCAAGACATTTATATATAGTGATCAATCAAAAAAAATATTTCACCTTGTAAATCCTCAAGACAAATTACTTAAGTTTTGAATTATGAAACAATAAAACAAACATACTAGTACATAGTGCAAATTCTTGATAGATGTGAAAGTAGTATAAACAATACAGAAAATTTATAAGTCACATTAAAAATTAAAATAATATTAACCTTTCAAAAATAGTAAACATCTAGGGACCAGTTTACATTTCAAAGACGGTATTAATGTGTTTAATACTCCTTAGAAGTTCTAATAAAACTTTTATCGTCTATATTCAGATATTAAAATGAAGATATCAAGTGCATATTTTTAATTGCATTTACATGTTTATTACTGTTTTACGACTGCGATTAGGGTATTTTGTCCTATCCATACCGTTTTAGCACATTTTAGTGCAAACTGATGATTTTCATAACAGCTTCGAAGTTTAAATTGCACCTTAAATTAAGTACAAACTTAACCGTAATAGCATTTTGGACTCTAAATATTATAAGCCTAAAGTCGTAAACTGTAACGTTTAACTATAATAAATATTTAATACGGGATTCTACTTTAAAGAAAATAAGTATACGGTCTCACTTCGCTTGCTTTTACTTAAAATACCAATTGATATCATTATTATTCGCTCATATTACATCTTATATGAGCTTAATGGTTTAATACTCGTAAATAACGAGAAGAACTTGGATTTGCTTCATATATTTATTTATTTTTGGAATTGGATTGGAAGTGAAAGGAAGAGTTGGTGTACGAATCTTTTCCTTTTGTTAAGGCAGGAAAAAATGTACCTTCCACATACCACGCAGCATAGCAAACAGCGTGGTTATGTGGGGTAGTATGGTAAGATCACACTAATATAGCCTGCTGGTTGCCGTACACCGTGACTTAGTGGGTGAACCGTTGGAAATACTTTGCTATCATCAACGGAATACTAATGCGCTGGCCCGCAAAGTGCAGTACGGGCTCATATCTTAGGTGATGTCCAGGTACACTTCGTGGGGGGTTCCACTGCGGGTGAAGGGCAGACCTTGTCCCATCCACCCGCAGCCTCACCAAGGTGGCATGTGCAAATGCGCACGCACGCCATTCTGTTCACGGGCGGCGAATCGGGTCCGCAAAGCTCTTTGCCTCCCTGACCCTTTTCGCTGCCTTCTTCTGCCAGATGATTGTCTTGTAGAAAGAGGTGACCATTGTGAAATACATATCGCTGCGTGCAGGGTTATCGGCAGTGAGTGAAATAATCCCACTGTTGCGACGAGATCTCGGCGCTGCACTACCCAGGCTTTAAGTAAGACTCGTCTCCCTCCTAGCGATCGAACTCATACACCTACCGAAGCAACCGTACTCGTAAAGCATTGGCAGAAAGAAAGGGTCCCGTTCTCTCTCTCTCCATCCACTAGATAATGAACGGCTGATATGAGTACGAGGCCCGACGAGCCATGAAGCACCTCCGGTGCCAGCACCCGATAGCTGGAGCCATGAGCCAAGAACATGAGTGCCTGTTGACCTAGCAGCTTTAGGAGAACTTAGAGAGATGTACGCAAGTATATCGGGATATAAGAATGCCTTACAGCTCCGGCTCTTCTCGGAAAAAGAGGGAATTGGTTTATCCGGTCTCTCGGACGAAGATCAATTCTTGTGTAGCGAGCGACTTTAGAGGACAAGAGGGAGTGGACTTCGGTTCACACGGTATTAGTTGTTAATAGTAATGGGTCTTGGTCCATCGGTACGACCGGCGTAAGTGGTGCTTGGTATCGGTCCCCGAAAGTGCCCCAAGTGATGAACACCATAAATCTAAACAAGTAGTTCTCCCCATTAGGGATAAGGATGCCACCTCCAAATCGCATGGGGTTTCAGCCAATTCGCAGGCTGCATCCGTGGACACGATGCGGCATCTGCATATGACCCAGACCGCCACAATGCTATTGGCCCTTAAAAGATAGGACCAGGTGCAGACAGTCAAGGTGTTGGGCCATACAGTGCCATTGACCGGATCATCCCGATATACAACCGTCGACAACCAATACTGGGTGAACCCAGGTTTTGTAATAGCTTCCCCAATGTGGACACGGCGGCAACAAATTTCGGGGTGCGATTCGACATTGAGACGGGGGTAAGTGCTTAACGAAGTGCCACTTTTAAGTTGATAATAGAGCCTGAATCTTTCTTGATCTGGTTTCTTATCCGTATGAGGATTACCTAGGAGATGACCACCGAAGTCAGTTATATTGCCTCTTCAAAACTTTTCCCTAAGGCCGTGACATGAATGTCATCTGCGTAGCCAGTTCCGAAAGAAAGACTCTGCGAAGGACTTAATGGTAGCCGATGTTCCATCGACCAGTGAGGAACGCCATACGACACGGGTCGCTGCTGGTATAGAATCCTAGACAAACGTACTTTAACCACCTGGTTAAGGTGCGTTAGCCTATACGTACATTCACTCATCCTCATACATCTTTAGTGCATCTTGTATTTACCGAGAATAAGCAAACGTGTAGGACTATTGCGAGCAAAGGAAGCAAGTGAGGTACGCCAAGATTGTAGCAAATGGAGACTACCCCGCCGGTACACAGGCGTGAATATGTGTGTGTTCAACCGTACAATGAAAAAATTGGTGGAGCTAAAGTAAAATAGTAGAATTTTTTTGATTTGTATCAAAGCAATATTAAAGCAAATGAAATTTAATAAAAAAAGAGCCAGCTATAAGAAAATATATCACATAATTCCGACTCCAATAAAGAAAATAATTTGCTTTATAATTTGATAAAGAATGTAGACTAGAGAAATTCTTTTCAATGTGAAAGAAGAAAAAAAAGCAACTATGCTGAAATAAATAAAATAAAATTACTATAAATAGTATCATTCAGAATCAGTCTAAGACATTATTTTATCATTATCATATAAGCTATTGGAAGTCCACAGTTGAACACAAGCCTTCTCAAGAAAGGGGGAATTTTGCCCATAATTGCCGCGCTTGGAAAGTGTATTGGCAATCGTAGAGCGTAGATTTCGCGATGGGGATGCTGCTGCCCATCCTCACCCTGTATATTTGAGCTACACTGTGTCGGATAGATATATCGCTATCTGTCAGTTCTGGTACCTCATTCGCCTCTTACAACCTACCTAGTAGAGGGGGAAGTACTATTCTAATCTGCCGGTACTCCATAGCAAAGCATATGCGTAAATATTTTAAATAGTATCAAGTGGCCAGTGCCTGATCAGACTTAGAGGCTTTTTACATATATACCTTTATTGAAAACAAATTACATAAGCAAAAGTTAGTTTCGGAAGTTAAATGCGGTGGCACTCACAGAACCGTCATACAATGCCTGACTAGTGCTTACGAAAAATTTCCAAAGTTTTCGCATAAGGCATATTCTGATACCAATATGGCCCGGCGGATGGATCAAAGGACATTCCCACTCGACTCTCGGTTCGGTAGTCGGTCCTCATTATTGCTTTTTTATAGTCTAAAGCTGCGATCAGCATTGGCGAGTCGGTTTTTTACGGCGATCAATCAAAATATGTTGGTAGTGACACTTTGAACTTTGTATTTTGTATATTGCTTATTTTAATTGGCAGCTGTTAATGATATTGTTTGTTTTAATGTGTGCTTCTTTATATTATTTTTCATTGGTCTAGATTTTTAGTGATATAATCTATAGCTGCTGTATGTGTAAAAATAGGATCTGTATTTATTTAGAACTAGCTGACCCGACAGTCTCTGCCCTGTCCTATTGCAGCGCGTATTCTGTTAAATACCCAAAATGATTAATTTTTTTTTAGTTTTTCCTATCTCCCTAGCTAAATATGAAAACTTAGAAAACCTATTTTAACTATGAAAGATAATAAATTATCAATAACTAGAAAACAAAATAAATTTTAAAGACATTCTGCGGTCACTTGCTGTTAAGCTATATAAGTTAAATACATATCTGATCAAAATATTTTTAAACGTCTCGAGGTATGCTATTGAATCGATGAAAATATTTCAAATAAAAATAATAACCGAACGACTGAATCCAATCTCACGCCATTGTAAGTACGACTTTACCGCCCAGTTAAGTTATATACAGATAACGAAAGCGGCTTCGTTTGCGTCCACAGAGAGCGATCCGATCGGGCCCGTATCGATAATCCAACGCAACTGTCAGCGGATGTTGTATAAACACTATATATGTGTACAAGACTTGATAAAAGCCGCACGCGAATTATTATGGATGAACGGGATGAATAGAGACCTGATTTTTCTTCTGTATCACCACCAGAAATACGGGCCTTTATGTTCAAGCTACAATGAAAGTTTAAAATATAACAATTTCCACACTGAAATTGAGGTAATAAAACTACTGATCTTGATCCGGAGATCAGGATCAGTAGTTTTAACGTATATTTCTGCTCACTAGGAGAACTTTTGTAGAAACTGATATTTCTGCAGACGTGCTTATTATCTTTAATGTAATTCAGTTCTTCAAATATTCTATTATATATAAATCGTTTCAAATTAGTTAATTTAATTTAGTCTAATTTTAATTAAACCCTAATATGGAATTTTCCTTCCTACATATGATTTTTTTTAATTTCAATTAAATATAAAAATGAATGTAGGTATATAGGAAGTAGAATATATTTCACTCTAGCAAATAGAGTAGGCAAAATGAAGCGCAGACAGCCAACTAGCGGCCGATGCTATCGCACTGCCATCTGTCTGGTCGTCGCGCCGTATCTACAGTCGCCTATGCCTAGATCTTGAAATAATAATATACCTATCCCTACTGCAGATAACGAAATATACCTATCCCAAGATCTCGAATAGGAACATGCGGCAACTAATTAAACCCTCCATCTCGCGACGGGACAAACCGCAAGATTTATTGCTAATATCTAGATGATTAACATGTAGCAAAACTAAAGTTTCAGAGTTACAGACAAAATCCAGCTAAACGGAACACTTGTTAAGATGGGAATCCAAGCTAAGAGAAGACAGGTTGTAATAAACAAACTGTCTAGACTTCCATAACAAAATTTACGGTTGTAAAATATTGGTTCATTAAAAATTTTGCCTGATTGGATCGAGATTTTTAATGTCAATAATTTGATCTGTATTATAAAAGGCGCCCACTCACAGCTAATCACCGTTAAATTTGCATGGTTAACGCGCCGACTGTTAAAATACGGAAACGCTATTAGAACTAGGAATTATCATTGACGCTTATTTTGACAAACGAGTTCAATACTATCTCTAAATTTTTTTTACTTCATTTAATAGTTACTCGTTCTGATTAAAGTTTTTGTTCACAGATTCTCCACTTGACTTGTCGACGTCTTTACTATCAAGAGTGCTGTTACCGATCTCGCCTCCTTCAGGGGCTGAAGACGAGCACAAGTCGGTGTCAGGAGATTCACTGACATCGTCATCAGCCGGATCATCTAGTGAATTATTAGAAATGACTCCTAAAGTACAAAGAAGACCAGCGAAATCCGAAAGAGCTTTATTACCATGCGAAGTTTGTGGGAAAGCCTTCGATAGGCCGTCTCTTTTGAAAAGACACATGCGGACGCATACTGGTATGTATTAAATGATTGTATTATGTTATCAGTTATATAAGAAATATATTACTGTAACTTAATGAAACTCGAATTACATTAGCATATGTATAAATTAATTACGCATGAATAAAATTTATCAATTTTCAAATATAGCAATATACACTTTAAAAAGATCAAAGGATACAAAACCACTTATTTAACATATTTTAGTCTACATTTATACTTTTCGATTTTACCTTAATTGATATACAATCAATGAAGTGCCAAGCAATAAAACTTACAATTATAACACGATAACATTCAACACATTGCAATATCATAAAAGGCTGCAACTTCGAGTTATATTTTCTTAATTAAATTTGATTGATGGGGCCAGAATGCAGTCAATTCTGTCTTTAGTTTTATAGCAGTGCCAAAAATATGAAGTAAGATAGCAGTTGTTCCGCAACTTTTATGATTATTATCTTCAACTTGATTAATCGCATTGTAGTTTATATTATAGACAGTCGAGTTTTATTTATTATATTTACTTTTTACTATCGTACGAGTACTATTACATATATGACTATGATGGGTTATTCATTATAAATCTTCAATTCACTGCACTGTGAACATATTTCATGTCTGATTTAATTTAATTATTTCTTTGTAGGTGAGAAACCACATGTATGTATGGTATGCAACAAAGGATTCAGTACATCAAGCAGTTTGAATACTCATAGGAGAATACACTCAGGCGAGAAACCACATCAATGTCAGCATTGTGGCAAGAGGTTCACGGCCAGCTCCAACCTTTACTACCATAGAATGACACATATAAAGGTAAGTCCGAGTTTAAATCAATACCTGAAAATAAAATTGGAGTATCACTTTGTAATAAAGAAAGAACTGGTTTTTAGTAAATGCTCATGGATATACACGGTATATATAAGATAATAATATATGTTTTAATATTTATATGTCTGTCTGTTTGTTTTAAGTAATATATAAAGCAGATGGACCGATTTTGATATGATTTTCCATGACTGATAGTTGAAATATTATGAAGTAATTAATGCGATATAAAACAACGCTGCGCCTAATATAAGCGGAGCATCAGTCAAAAATGTGGCAAAAACGAAAAATATATGTTTTGGGGGTTTTCGCTGCGTGCGCTTCATAAACGGTAGAAGTTACGCAAAAATAATATAATTGTAAACATTTCCCCTTTAGAGCATATTTTATTTATCTATTTATTTTTAACTTTATTGCACAAAATATTACAAAATGTACGAATGGCTACTACTTAATGCCAGATCTCCATTATCTCCCAGTCAACCATTACACAAAACAGGAAAAATATATATATAGTGGTGCAGGAAATATATATACAAAATAGATAAACGTGGCATATATATATTTCTTAAGGTTATCTCACAACCAAATTCACTTTTCCACGTAAAGGAAGTTGCAGGCACAGCAATATAATAAATAAGCTCTGGCGATGGAAGTTATCTGACGTCGTGTAAAGTAGCTTGAGGCAATTGTCTTACGGATATCATATAACAGAAGTAACATTATATAATCTAATATATATATTAGAACCTAAATGTTTATCCTATAAATGTTGGTCCTGGATTGTGATAGGAGGGAGGGACGGGAGGATATCTTATTATTGATTGTTCAAAGTATCTTATTATAATGTGATTTTCCTAATTAAATTTTCCTAAAAAATCTGCCATGTTAGTAAAACAATAACATATCGCTTTTTCATTTTCTCCCTTAAATTATTCAGCTTAATTTCATCTGTGAAATATGGAAACATTTTACAAAAATCTGTTATTTATATATTCAAAGAAAAACATGAAGGGAATACTTAACACTATCCCTCGAAGCAGTATCACGATACAATTTGAACAGAAAATGTATTTACACGGTCCTTTTCGTAGCATTTGCAATTTGAATCGCCGTTTTATACTCATACAGAAAGTCATTCTTACCCATTCCTTTGTGACCGTAATGTATGTAGTTCACACAACACCATATAGTGTGGTGCGCTCACCGGGGCGGAAAAGTCATGTTCCTTAGACCGTGATCGTGGGAACCAAGTTACCTTTGAGAAATACGAAAATCACGACAAACTTATAACATGACTCATAAGACGTTGTTCATTTGAAGAAAACAAGTGTTTCACTACGATAATAGAAGTAGTAGAGATAAACAAATAAGGCGCGCAAGAGAAAATAAAAGATTAATATATACATTTATATTATTTCTTGCGCTTTATTTAAAATTTGATATCTTGACGCAACTGCAATTAAGGATGCTTATCTTAATGTATGTTATATCTGAAACTTAATCTCAATAACATAAAACTACCGGTAAATATTAATGTATTATTATGTCTGTAAATATGATATTGGAGCCGCACTAAAAATCCAATTTGTTCGATCACTAATTGACAGCTCGTAAAATTAATAACCAACTTAAGTTTCATGCAAACTGCTCTGTAATATCGGACAAGAAAATGGACTTTCTTGAACATTACAAATAGAACAGCAGTTAGAAACAGTGGTTAAAATTAACAAGAAACAGAATGTGTTGTGTTATAAATGGCTTGTTAACACGCGAACTCTAATAAGGCCTGAAGGATCTAATAAGCAATGTCATTATACATTGAAGACTTACTCAATCACGGAAACTTATGTACCACATAATCGTTTCAAATACACATAAAAACAAGTCATCCTTGAAAGGACAGACAATGGATGGTGATTATAGTTTTTTCTGATAATTCACATGGCTCTAGGGAGCTCGTATCCTTTTACAACACATTATGACAATGAACCGGTTTCATTGTAGTTATTAATAGCAAAAAATACTGAAACTATCGACTTGTTTCACAATAAAGATTTTTACTGTAGAGTACAAAACTCGTCGAGGCTTATATTACCTTCTATTGATCTAAAAAATCATCATCATGTAGTTATAAAAAAAGGAGCCAAATTATTTCTTCCCGGGAATAAATCACAATACCTGCTTAATCTACAGATGTTTAAGAAGAGAACATAGCGTCTATACCCAGCAGGGATTTAAATAACACTAGTTCAAGACTAATCGAGACTATGGTGCTGAATTTTTCGTATCAAATGCATAAAACAAATAAACAATAAGATTCACACAACATCTCATACATACCTGCTTCTGAGGTAAGTCGTTTAATGCAATTGTGTTACGGACATCAAACAACAAAGGATTCACAAATATAATACTTATATACATATTTTTAACACCCAGATATAAAAAAAAAATTATCCCGAGTAGGAATCGAACTAGCGACCCGTGGTGGTTAAGATAGGATCACTACGGGCATCGTCACAAATAAAAACGTTGCACGCAGCAGCCTCACCGAGAATTTTCTAGCAAGATCGTTTGTGAACGGCTTGCATCGTAATTAAATAAAACATTCTGGAAAATTCTGGTGATAAATGATGGTGATGATCGCAGAGCGTAGCTTAAATATAGACATGATCTTGTCTATTTCCAACTTTACGCTGTTTCGAAAATATGTACTGACATGCAACGATTTTGGTAATAAAAAGTGAGGTACAAATCAACGTGCCACAAAATATTTGAGACCGTTAAATAATTCTTAATAAACTACTTGTATCACACTAATGAATACCCATGCCGATTCTCATAATTAAAATCTAAAATATTAATTTACATCAAAAATCTTAGTGCGTCTAAAAAATAATTACCCATGAATAAACGATGGTAATATATTCAAAATGGTATATTACGGGTCGGTAAAGCTTGGTGCACATTATACGGTGATGTTACCGTGCTCACTTCCCATAACGCCCCACCTCGAGTTTTTACTTATTTAACTATGACCTCATGTGTCCGCGTCTTAAGAAAATCACACAGTGGGACAGGGTTGCCATCATTGCCATTATATTATATATAGTCAATGTATTTGTTTATTTATATTATTTTTATGTTCATGAAAGAACCGACAGGTGGCGGTATATCCATCCGAGACAGTGTAGCTCGTGGTGATGGGCAGCAGCATCCCTGTCGTGAAAGCCGCGCTCTGCTATTGCCACCACGCTTGCCCAGCATGACAATTATGGAGGAATCCCCCTTTTCTTGGGGAGGCCTATGTCCAGCAGTGGACTTCCAATGGCTGCAATAATTTTTTGTTCATAAAATGCAGTTATATTATTTCAGTTTGTATTTTTCAAACATAAAAATTTGGTCAACACTAAAATAGCTCATTAGTTCTTCGATTAAATTAAATTTTAGTAATATAGATAATTATCGATTTAATGATAAACGCGTTAATACATAAAACATGTAATACGATCGACATATGTAATATAAGATACATAAATGTGCGACACAATTTCACATGCTGCGGCAAGTGTGTTAACCTCGAAGAGCCTTGGCAGCCCTATTTTCTTAAGGTGCACCTGCGGTCACAGGTAGTTATACTTAAGGCGGGCGTCCAATAAATTATGGCCGGGTCAGGTCAACGTGGGAAATGCGGCGCGCAGGAGCCGTGACGGATTGAGGGACTCCCCAGTATTGTGTACTAGATTGGTCCAGTTTTATTAAACTGTCTCCATTCGAGCCTGCACATACTTTACTAAGTATTGGAATATTAAATAATTACTCTATAATTTTGATTTAAACTAAAATTTTGCAGGCCCTAAACCATAAAGGTTAGAATTTTGTACACACTTACTTTTATACTTCATGGTAGCACTTAAATAGAAATCCCCACCCCTAAAGAGGAAAAACCAGGATAAAAAGTTAGTATAAGACTGCTATTTTTAAGTCATTCTTATAAAGTTAAAAGTATCGTCATTGAAAATATTGATCTAAATAAATTGATGTATATGTAAACTAGAGAAACAAATAGAATACATATATGCAACTTATATTCCATAAATATAGTATTAATGTGTAAGTATTTTCTATTACATTTATGATATGTAGTCTGTTGCGTTATAAGATTTTCCATACATATATATATAAATATCTTGAAGTAATATAGCCCAGTCATCTCATACAGCATGGTTCACATACGCCGTGTGAAGACACGGTCTGGTGAGTGCAACGTCTTCGGTATCATCTTCAGATACGGTTCCTTGCCCACGCGTGGGAATCTTTTTTGGCCAGGGTCTAAGGTTAGGACACAATTATTTCAACTAACGTTTTTAATCGACTTGATTTTATTAACAAGCTTGATTGTAATTTTTATCATCATAAAACGAACATACATTTTTCCAATTTAAGATCTCAAAGATTTAATTTATCATTTTATACCTTCCTTTTTTAATTGATATCCTAATTGATTGCAACTGCAAATTCAATACATTCTAGATATGTCTACATATGTTGCTACTAGCATCGCCCCGCATCACCTGCATAGAAGTGTAAAACTTTTATACTAACTTTGCACCCCTATTTTACCCAATTAAGGGACGATTTAACATAAAAATGTTTAAATGTGTTTCCTGACCTTCAATGAACAACCTTAAAACGAAATTTTATAGCTTCAGAAACAGTAAATTTTCAAACCATAATTGCACCCCCGATTTACCCTTTTAGGAGATGAATTTTCTGAAATCCTTTCCAGTGCTTCAAATTTCAAACCCCTATAGTTTATTTACCCTTTTATACCTAAATATTTCTTTTTTTGGAATATAAATATCCTATTTAAGATTAAGATTATTCATATTTTTTTCCAACGCCACCATAGACTACAATATAATTTTCTGTTGTTGTCCAAGTTTCAGAGTATTTTAAATATATACAACTTAATTTTATTTTTCTTCTTATTAAAGATTACAAAAGTTAAACGCTATTTTATTAAAAATGAGAAAGCCAAACAAAATATTGTTATAAATGGATTCATAAATCAGCGTAGAAGCCTGCTCAATCTAGCTCAGGCATTGTTGGCCTCGCTCAAAGCTCTGCCTGATCGATCAGGCATTCTTCAAGCTAAAGGTCCTTTTGAGCTGTCTCTATGAATTAAGCGGCCGATATCAGCTAGTTAATGTTCGAAAGCAAAACAGTAATGCGTTATTTACAATAGCTCGATGTTCGACCGTTGGACAATAGCCTTTATATCTGTGATTGGTGAAGGGCAACTTGGATCATTCAAGGCGAAATAGGAAAATGTGAAGAAATCTACAAAGGAATGTAATTTATATATATATTGTACCTAAGATACGGGTAACTTTAAATCTAGAAGGTACCTTTGAATATGCAAAAGCTCGCTTCATATAACTACTGGTTTCTGTCAAATTCGTTTTAGACACACATTTAATTTCAATGGGTTTTATATCACCTATACGAATAAAATTAATAGCCTAACTTATTTTTGTAGCTATAGTTATCCTTGAAGGTCAAATAAACAAATTTAGCGTAGTAGTTTAGAATTCTCAGAGAAAGTCTCTAATTAGAAACCAAACTAGCTTACAAATAGAACAGTATATGAGAAAAAGAAGTTTAACAGAAAAAGTATATAATAGAAATAAACAAGGGAACACACCAAATATCAGTTGGAAATATCGACAGTCACTAACTGTTTTAGTGACACTTTTCCCTCGTTACGGGTTCGTTATTTGTTTGTTGTCAGTGGACGTCTGTACGTCGACTTGACGCTCACCATTTCGCCCTTACAATTGCTGGCCACACAATGCAATGAGGTGCACCGCAAATTATAAGAGCAAGCGTATTTCTCTGAACCATCTCTAATAAAATATATTTTTCATTTTGTTATTCTATTTACTATATGGAAAGCGTTTTATGAACAAAAAAGTTGGGAAAACACCGAAAAATGGGCTTCTGAAATTATTTTACTTTAATTGTGATACTGGACGCTGCATGTGTATGTAAATATGAGCATTCAATTATATATATGAAAATGTTCTATCTCTATTTATTCAATAACTGTTAGATTCTGTTTTAAATATTTGTATCACATTTAAAAGAATCATGTACTCACATAGTTTGACGTGTTCAAGCAAGTTACTAGAATTGATATTTAAAGACACAGGCTTCTTTCAATAATGATCTTTCAGTAATCAAAAATTGCGTCAAATTACTCAAAACTTACTTAAAGATTACGATTAGTTTTTGTTATAGTTATCTTTTATAGATTTCTAGTCGATAAAATGTATATAAGAGTAAAATTAAAACCTTATGAACGACCCTTTATAGCGACCGATTTCCGTGTATCCCTTATCCCTTGAGCCAAGTGTTGGAGTAACGAGGAGCCAAGAAGATTGGTGGTTGTCACAAATCAGCATGCTATTTGTGCATGTCTCTGCCGAGTTCATGCCCCGGCTGACATTTGTCGCTGGAATCCTATCTGTGGATTTAAGGAGGAAGGAAGCTTCTCTTTTAATTCAAAGCAATGACATGGGAATTGTTCTTCAATATTATAAACGCGATAGTCCGCCATTTTGTGTGGATGACTATCAAATATTATTACATTATGTAACTTTATGGAGTTTCAGCTTATTATAATAAACGTTATAATTATAAAGATCTTTGCAGCAATGCAACAATTATTTATTTTCATTTTTATAAAACACTTGGATCCCTATTACACTTAGTATGTTACTGAAATGTCAAAAAGTTTGTGTTTTATTAATATCGATGCGTTTTTTAATTTGTTATTTTAAACATAAATAAACTGAAGCAGTTGTATTACAGAAGCTAAAAGGTAGACAACAAATCTAATATTAATACACATATTATTTTCTACACAAAGAAGAAATACATATTTTCGTGACATTAAAGTTCGTCCTGGTTGTGATTGAAGGCACAATCCTTAGTACATACATAATATAAGGACACTATGTTTGCGCCATTAAGTCTGTATACAGTATTTTTTATCATATATATGCGTTTAAATCCAAAAAATTTAAGATAAATAAGTACACAGGTAGACTGTTCAACCTATAGGTACAAATCTATCGATATTTTTCTACCAATTTGTTACTTTCATACCCACTTTGAGTTTGACGTGACATACCGTACATACCGAGTTGAACAGTACTTTCCACTGCACTAGGTCTCGTCAGTGATAACTAACATACCAAAACCGACAGATGGTGATATATCCATTCGAAACAGGGCAGCTTAAATATACAAGGCGAGGATGGGCAGCAGCATCCTCGTTGCGAAAGCTGCGCTTTACGATTGCCAACACGCTTGCCCAGCGCGACAATTATGAGCAAAAAACCTACTCACTTGGAAAGGCCTATATCTAGTAGTGGACTTTTAACGGCTGGTGTGATGATACACACTATTTTTTAATGATGGTACATAATCAGCTATATAATAAAAATATTTAGAAAATATAAAGATACAATATACCACACGACAGTTAGAAATCAAATTCCCACGAAAAATCACACGTTCGGCAAATATGTTTTTATTGCTAATTGATTAGAGCTATAAAAATAATACCTATTCTAAGAAATTTAATAGGTGAGAATTATAAAGGCTTCAAGTTCTGTTCAACTGTAAAATAATATATAACGCATCAGTCGCGTTTTACCTATCGATGCCTTGTTTTTTAATAAATTTATTTAAAACTCAATGGCCGGTGCTTCCCATTGCACCTGCCCCAGGAATCGAATCGGGAACATATTTTATCATGTGCTGCGACCCTTTTTTAATTGTGTTTTATGACACCTAATTGATTAAGGTGTTGTGGATCAAGTAATAAACCGTACACCGCTAATCAATTGTCCTGTATACCTTATATACGAGTAGATGGGCCCGATGGCGCAGATGGTAGTGATCCTACTTATATCTTGTGCGATCGGGGTTTGAACCCTACCCAGAACAACACTTTATTTCATGAATATTTGTGTTTGTTCTGTGTTTAGGTATTAAATATGTGTTTAATTATTATATTTGCTATTCCTTTGTTTTCTGATGTCCATTTATTTCGAAGTCATGTCAATGCGATGGGCCCGATGGCGCAGATGGCAGTGATCCTGTCTTGTGCACCAGGGGTCGTGGGTTCGATTCCTACCCAGAGCAAATATTTATATGATGATATTTGTGTTTGCTCTGTGTATGGGTGTAAAATATATGTATTTAAGTAGTATATTTGTGATTCCTCTGTTGTCTGGCATTCGTAACACAAATGCTTTAAGCGACTTACCACGGAGTCAGGTCAATGTATGAGATGTTGTGGGAATTTATTATTATTATTAATATTATCAATGTACGAAAAATAGTGTGATTTTATATAGCGTCGTTTACGTTCTAACACCGCGTAAGTCAAAATGTTGACACTTTGTAACAATTAGGAAAACACTGCTGACATTTCATAAAATCATTTTAAAACTAATTGCTTGTGCATTTAGTTGGTGCAAAGAAGAATAAGTTTTCTGCAGCGTTAGAAATGGTATATCGTGTTATCATTGGGCTTAACTATTAGTTGCAAACTTTGACATACGCGGTGTTAGAACTTATGCGACGATATGTTCGTACGTATGGCAGTACACACACACGACTTCCTTTATCTCGCCCATGTATAAATAGTTATATGTAATTTGGTCGTTATATATTTTTATTCAAGATCTTTATGTCATGTTCAGTCCTCATTGTCTTAAATAAAATACTTAATATAGAAAATTTGTGACTGTGTCGTCTGTTTACTTTAATTGTATTCTAATGTAACATTTCTTTAAAATTTGTCTGCTTTAACTAGTTTTACTTAAAAACTTATCAATCTTAAAATTTAAATACTTCTTCTACATATTATGTGATAATCTATATTGCCGGGCCCGGAATGGCTTATTCGGTAGTGTTCCTATAATTGTGTGCTAAAGGTCAAGTTCGATCCCTATCCAGGAATAATATTTATATTATAAACATTTAAGTTTGTTCTTTGATTTTGCATAAAAGTATTATATTTGTGATTTCTCTATTATCTGATGACCGATACACAAATGCTTTAAGCGACTATTCTCAAAGTTCATTCATTATATAAGATATAGTGTGAAGACAAAAACAAAAACCACCTTACCTATTTAAGAAAGTCTCAATACATTTTTAAGATTTAACTGTACGTGAACGTTGATTAACACCACAATGATAAACTTCGGTCGGATAATGACATTTCAATCAGAAACAAAGTTCTTAGCGGAAGTAAGTCTCATTAAGAGCAAACATATCATCTGTTTGGACACATCCAATAATGACCGGAAGACCATAAAATCAAGATATTTCTTATAATTCGGATTTAACATAAAATCGACATAATTATTAAAATAAACACGTATATCGACGGATTTCTCTTGATTAGTTTTTCAACTCGAGTTCGTTTTAAAATTATTGAGATTCCTTTTTTGATTATTCGATAACTAACTATTAAGTTGTTTATGTAAAAACTATATCGCTTGCGTTCGCTAACTCTATAAGACCGTATGATCCTTAAATTTGTTTATCGATCGTTCTAATCTAGTCTACAAGTATGGATAGAAAAAGAAATTGTTCTAAAATTAAAAGGGCGATTCATTCGATAAAAACATTTTTCTAGACTGAACACTACTGCATCAAAGAGGTCGCGATACACCTGCGTTTAGATAATAAGTCGTAGGACTAACTCGACAGGTGATATGGCAGGTAAAATGACATCGACACCTTTTAGAGTTTTTTTTT
This sequence comes from Heortia vitessoides, assembly GCA_020976665.1. Classification (NCBI taxonomy): domain Eukaryota; kingdom Metazoa; phylum Arthropoda; class Insecta; order Lepidoptera; family Crambidae; genus Heortia; species Heortia vitessoides. Next base: position 14,749,269 of record JACJUM010002543.1, read on the forward strand.
CAAAATCTCATTAGTAGCTGTGGAATCATATGTAAATCAATCCTAACATTCACCATAAAAACACTTGAACGTTTACATATCAAACGACGGAATCAAGAAAACTGTACAGGAAGTCAATTTTTATTGGCCCAGTAACAACTTTTAAATGGATTTACGAATACAGACGTATGCGCAACATCTAGTTTGTTAAATGTCCGACCTGGAGTTCGTGATTGCCGCCAATATAAATTTTGGAATTCATTTGTATGTGATTAAGGAGGTTGACAGCGTGATTGCGTTGTCGATGGTCACTTGAAATACTTGTTTGTAACGACGTAAAAGTGTAAGACGATTTGGAATTCGTTCAGTTTTAGATAATATTCTGTTTAATCGTTTTTATTGGCGCCTGTTTACTATTAAGGCCATTTTGATAACCATGTGTGTATATCAGTTCTAAATTAGATACATTACAGTTTTATCTGTTTTCTTTTCACCACTATCTTTATATTCAGTCCCAGGCTGCAACTATGTGACGTAACTATACTTATAACATCCGGACACTTGGGTAATATTTCCCGGGAACAAAAGGTGCTTCTTTCCTTACCTACAATTAAAGCTATTCTTAAACATGAAAACACATCAATTTAATTATATTAAAAACGGCTATATCTGTAATCCAAATGTTTAATTTAGGTTTATTGCCACCTGAGTTAGATCTCAATCTTGCTTTATGGTTGAAGAGTTGAAGATCATACTTTTTGGCATAATGTTTAACGTTTAATCTAGACATGATAACTAACTAGTTATTAAATTATTTTGCTTTAATTTAAACAAACTAACGCAAGCTTAATTGTTACATACTTATAAAGACTGCTAAATGTTTTTGTAACCAATTCGTTTAAAATATACAAAGAACCTGCCGTGATGTACCGGCAGAGTAGAATAGTACCTCTTCTACACCAGGTGTCGTAAGAGGCGACTAAGCTACCAAAAGTGACAGATGATGGTATATCCTTCCATCAAATGCATGAACGGTGGGGATAGACAGCAGCATCCCCGTCGCGAAAGCTGTGCTCTACGATTGCCAACATGCTTACCCAGCGCGGCAATTATGGGCAACATACTCTCTTTCTTGGGAAGGTCTATGTTTAACAATGGACATCCAATGACTGTTATGATGATGATGATGATACAGAGAACTCGTAAGATAATTTAGTTGATGCAACCGTACATTGTTGTGTCACTTATCGCACTAGTTAATTTTGTCCGTTCCACTTTTAATATACTCACAAAACGTCAGTATCGCGTGCCAATACCACCTGCATCACTTAATCTACAAATAATAGCCAACGTTATACTACAAATACCTACAATACAATCATAATATTAATCAACCGCGCGTGTGTCGTTCTTTTTTAATGCTACGAAGAAATGCGTGCAGATAATACAATTTTCCGCTTCACTTGAGTGCGCATAATCACGCACTATAAAAAGCTATAGATGTGTCAATTATACGGTGATTGTATGAAACTTCCTTATAATGGTGGATTAACGATTGCTTGGACTATTGTTGAGTGATTTTGTCACGGATTACACAAGATGGCCGATGTTTTTATTCTATTGCAAGTAGTGATTATATTATGCCATAATTGTTCGTGCTTATGGATAATTATCGAGTGGATTTTTATAATTATTTTATTGAATAAGTTAGTTTAACGGGAGAAGAGGTTTCTTTTTGATCGATAGTTAGTTCCGGGTTCGATACAAAATAAATAAAATATATGTACACTAGTACCTACACATTTTCCATGCTCTGTAGCTAGTCAGAACAGTTTGTTATATGTTATGCCACAAATGATGTCACGGGACATGCACAGTTGGGCAGCATATGTCACGCTATATATGACTCCATACCTTAATAACCTTTGTGTACATATTCACACTTAAAGGCGAAAATTAATGACATAAACCTTATCAACAAACTCAAAATGATTTCATACATAAATCATAAATATAATATCACAGTTTAGTGTACATATATATCTACCATCTACTTATTGTTTAGAGTTCTAAGATACCACCATAGTAGTATAGTACCCCTCCCCTATACCAGGTGTAGTATAAAGCGGCTGAGGTGCGATTGCTAATAATATTATTATGCTTTAGAAACAGCGAAGTTAAAATACAACACATTGCGAAGCAACCCTCTGTGATTAAAACTACGCCTTACCAGTGAGATACTCGTAATTACAGACCAAAAACATCCTAAAAAATTCAAGACTTAACTCTTACTTCTTAGACTGTTACTCCTATTGTACTAATGAATTTAATTTTGCTAAATAAATAAAATCTTTTCTTTGATAAAATTAAAACTGTTAATAGATAAATATCTCATTATCCCAAAACAACTCTTGCACTCACCAAACTAAACTAAAAAGCAATTAAAAAAACCAACTACTATGTAACAAGTTCGGGTCTTGACGTTATCTCACACTTTCGGCACGATGAAATGAATATTAAAACGTAAGTCGCCTCGCTTGATATGTTCTGGCTTTCGGACGTGTCATTCAATACGTAGTGCTTAAAATGATTTACATTACCTTAATCCACTGCAAATATCGCCTCTAAATTTACAGTCATACGGTCCAAAATCGTATAAAGATTATCGTCTGCATCGCTCTTATCATACACCCACATATTCCAGTTTTGTAATCGTTCTTACGCATTGATTGATTAGACCACAATTTTTTATTTTATAGATTTTTGTTTCTTCATTTAACAAATGCAAATTGATTTTAATAAATTAGAAAATATTACAAATGGAATTTCTGGTAACACGATATGGTGTATTAAAGGAAATTTATTAAAATTATTTTATCTAGCCCACAATATAATAACTTGGACGCAATCTTTATTGCAATCTTTGGTTTATCTAAGCGAAAAAATCTCATATGCACTGCCACATATCACGCCACTACAAAATAAGTCACATACGTGGTAGAGATGTGACGAATTTCATTGCATATATATTTTTTTAATTATATATAGGCAATTGTATTGAAAAACCTGTTAGTGACCTAAAATTTACGTGACTTATCATTATTCATAGTGCGTATTCGATTGCATGAAATAAAACCAAATGATAGAAAAATGTAACACAGGTGATATGACATATGCATTAATATAAGATAGATAATAAAGATTATATCTTATTTTATTACATTCAATTAAAATTGATTAATGACTCAAACAAAATATTTGTTTTCAAAAATCTGTCACTCGTAAGAATCTCCTATTGTCTTTGTTCGTCAGAGTAGTAAGGCAATTGAGTTTCTGTTTTCATATTTTTTTTAGATTATAAAGTGCATGTCTATATACTCGAATAAAGATTTATTTTAGTTTTGTTTGAGTATAATGATTTTCCACATCACTAGTACGTAAAGCAAGGCAGATTGCATCGGCCGCCACAACACTATCAATCATGCTTTATCGTTCTTTTGCTGCCGACCGTACTGATTAAATTATTCCACAGAGGTGACTTAATGAAATAGCCAATCGGTTAGGTGAGGCACACACAAGGGCATGCCCAATTTCTAAAAAACATTATGAAAAACAATTATTATTGTTTGTTCCAAGATTTTTTTTATCTAAAACACGTTCAAAAAGGTTCAGTGGCAATCATATAGAAAGCCATTTTTTCACCAACATTAAAATTAACTTAGCTTCTATTTCAGACGTCATTCGTATTTGCATGTTTTTTATTTACCATTACGTTGCCACTAATAGCGTCAAATATTTAGTCTTATTTATACAGACAGTCAGAGAGAATCTTCGTTAGAATACAAGGCTAGCTTATTATAAAATTTAACCAGTTAAATAAAAAGTTCTGCGTCTATAAGTAAGTAATTTCTCTATTTTTCATGTTTTAACTAAAAATGGTAAATGTTAGTTATATCTAAGAGTTAGACATATGCTTTTATGGAGTTTTCTGTAAACCATTTTAAGGTGTATAGTACATTATTTTGAAATATTTTGTCGGTATTAGCCAGCGTTTCGTTATCGTAATCGCAAAAAATTGTTTAATTACGACATCATATTAGATAATTCTAAAATTATCAGTGTTTCTATTATCATATTATGCATATTTATATACCTTCCTTTAATTTAAAAAAAACTACATCAAATTCCGTTGTTTTAAAGATCAAATCCAATACGTTGGTTTTCAGCATACACAAAGACGGACTTCACTCGCGTGAAGAAATGACTTTATTTAATGCTAAGTAGTGATGACAAAACAAAAAGTATTTATTGTTTTTATTTAGCTTTTTATTTTACTTTATATTTTTTCTTTCTCTGCTAATTTAATAATTAATAATAAAGTGGCATTTATTTATACTATGTTCATTCAATATATCTTAGATGGATATCAAAACTGTTCGTCCCCGTACCGCATGCAAAGAGATACCAGCTATTTCTTTTATTAATACATAGACGATTCTTATAATGACACCAGTGTACCACAACCTCACTGTTTCAGGTATTATTATAATCATAACATAGGCTATCGTGATATACGAGCAGTCAATAAATATGCTCCTTGTCTTACTGGGCGCACAATATTGATTAACTAGTCTCGTCGATAATTGGTTGTGGTCATTAATAAGTGTATTCGCCCTATGAATTTAATTAATTAACATTATCCTAGAGTATGACACGTTAAGGCTTGAGATTTTAAAATCGTTCGTATTATTCATGGGAAGCTAAGTTAGATAGTATTAGCACTAGTTAGTTAGATAGTATAAGGAAGTATTAGCACTAACTAGTGATGTTGTGTTACAGTTTGAAGTAAGATCAGTGGAATTTCTAGACTATGGAGATTTTTTGGCATTTCATGGGCTGTATACTTGTAGCCAATTACTTATTATATAATACATTTATAAGGTGCTGGCAGTATAGAATAGTACCTCTGTACCAGGTGTCGTAAAAGGCATTAAGCTACTAGAACCAAATGGCGGTATATCCATCGCGAATCAGTGTAGTTCTAATGCACAGAATGATGGCTGATCAATAGCTAATACAATGATCAATGTCTTATATATTGATCTAACCTGAATTATTTTCATTATATATAAAAATAACATGAATCAATTTAGATTTATCATTGCAATTTATGACGGTACTTCTTTTATTAATTTAATTATTTAAGAATTTGTTATTAATTACTTAATTACTAGCTGTGCCCGCGACTTTGCCCGCGTGAAATAGTTTTTTTTGGGTACTATACCTCTTTACCTTAACTTATATAAACTTTGAATGTCGTTATATCGAATCAATGGCTTGGAAAATAAGTTTCAAGTTTCTAGCTCCAAAAATAGCGATACTTCCATATACAACTTTTCATCCCCCCTTTCGACCAATCACAACCCTTTTTCCGAATAAAAAATAGCCTATGTCCTTTCTCAGGGTCTAAAGATTGTCAGTGCCAAATTTCATCAAAATCGGATTAGAAGTTTAGGCGGGAAAGCGTAACAGACAGACAGACAGACAAAGTTACTGTTGCATTTATAATATTAGTAGGGATATTTGAAAAAGCTGAGTATATTCTAAAGGCGTTGGAATTGACGCCAGATTGATCCGGCAGTAGGTTTGTCAAAAAACAAAAGAACGCCTACATTATGAGAAGTACCATTTACTGTTGTCGTGTTTAGATTCTAAGCACTAATCTTTTTTATTATTTAGGAGGTCCTAATAATACGATAGATTAGAGTGGAGCACTTATTAGTTAAGCAAACTCGCGGATAATTGCTACTGATTGATATAGTAGTGATTGATATAGTTTTAACATAGTAATTAATGGATTTCTTCATGACGTCGTATAAATTCGTAGCAGTACAAAATGCTGCATAACGTAAATAATTAAGAATCATGAACTACAGTTTGAGAGCCTCTGCTCAAAGCGTGCATTTATGTATAGATATACGAGTATATAGGTACATGAGTAATCGATCGATGTTGTTCTGGGAGGTGACACATGGTATATCTTCTGATGACTAATATGTTAGTAATTGAGGTGGCATAATTAATTTTATAGTATGTGTAAGTTTGATGACCTTCTGTGGTACGGTACTCGCCCTAGAGTCGGTAGATTTAAAAATTTACTATCAATCTTCTCAAACCGAAACGTGAAATAAAAAAGATTTTTACAAGTTAAATTAACAACATCTTAAAGCCGTTAAAAAGTGTTTAGTTAAGTAGTGAATAGTGAATGTAAATTTCAGAAAATATTTGTCTGGTTCCCATAAAACAGGGACAAAAGAAAAACAGTGCCAATATATTAAGACGTAAAAAAGGTACGTTTTTTGTATCTATCTGATTTGTATCTATTGATCTTAGGCACCGATGCTTAACAAAATTAATCTTTATTCCTGTGGTTAAATGCTTATTTTTCTTTTAATCTTCAGCCACTGTATTGCCTAAAATGCATTTATTTCCTCTTTATTATATTACTAGTTCCTAAAAAACAGCGAACCGCTCGCCAATGAATTCCTAGGAGATGAATAAATAACACCCTGGATTTTTAGACCTTTTAATGGTGTGCAATATAGTACATTATTTTAATTTATCTTGTCGGGTTAAGCATACATTTGCAATGTAGGTATTCGCAAAAAAAAAATTACGACATTACATAAGAACCTTCCAAAAACTATCAGTGTTTCTCGATTTTATTATGCATATATTTTACATATAAACCTTTCTTTTAAGCGACTTTTTTATATTATGGTTCCCTAATAAGTCATGTACTCCATCATTAAATTCATACAAATCCTAATTTAATTGATGCACATAGCTATTTAGTAACTCTCTTAAGTACTTTAGACTCTGCGTTTGATTTATACCCTGTTTACATTGGAATACCTCAGTAAAATTTGTTTCAATTTCCATATATTTCATAATTCCCATATCTACATAGCATAATAATTATAAGAAAATATAGCATTTTTTTGATATGTGATTAGCACATACTGAGGAGACATAGTATATTCTATGGCTCATATTACACAGCTTTAGTTATATATGAAAGAAATTATGAAATACTGACCAGGCCCTTCTTTAAAAGCTCTTCTACCTGGTTAAGATATGTTCGCCCTGGTCGTCATATACTAACTCTTCCATTCACTCACGCTCTATATATCTGTGTGTCCAAACTAGCTTAACATTCCTCTCTCTATTGTTGTCACAACATCATCTTTACACAACATTGATCTTTTATGAGAAAGAAATTATGAGAACCACAAAAATCAAATCGCTCCAACTAAGTCACGCATGTCCTGAGTACCGAGAATAAATACTAACGAGCAATACCGAAGCGTAATAACGCTCGCACGCAGCCGCCGCATCAATTTATTTAGTTAAATTAACCGAGGCGCATCACATTTGCATTCGATTTACATAACGCGGCGCGGGCGTTTCTGCCGACCATACGTCACTGTACGGTACGCGTCGATATGGATCCAGTATCGTCGAACCGATTCGGTCGCATGTCCTGTATATAAATGTGTTAGTCACTGTCCCTTTGAAACCTCTTCAAAGATACACCTCTTAGCTGATACTTGCAATATTTTTAAAATAATTATAGAATGCTAAAGGTGGCTTTAGATAAAGGATTTTAACCTCAAAATATACAAGATTATAGTAGGATTAGAATTTGTCATGTTATCGAAAAGTAATTTCAGTATTGGAATACAAGAAAGAAAACAAATTTGGGTAAGTAGTAGTTATTAATACTTCATTATGATAGATTTGGATTTATATGATTTGCTTATGTGCAATATTGTATACAGCTGTGGTTCTAACCGGTTCTAACTAGAATATTTAGTCACACTATTTAAGAAAAATCTTAAATAATGATGTCTATCTCATGCAAATGCTGCTTGCGTTGATACATCACTCTCACCTATTTCTACCACCAAATAGCTGTCGCCATGCTAAGGTCTGCTTTGAAGTTTAAGAAATGACTGGGTAATATGACATACTATCTTAAAGTCACAAGGTTAGCAACGCGCTGTTGATATCCTTGTACGAGTCATATAAAAAGGACAACAATTACAAATGTAGCTCATTGTCATACAACTATGAGCATAAACATATTTCTAATAGATTTTTTATTTATAATTAATTCCCACAACATCCCATACATTGACCTGACTCCGTGGTTTAAGCGCTTGTTTTACGAACACCAGACAACAGAAGAACCACAAATATATTACTTAAATACAATAATTTAACACCCAGACACAGAACAAACACAAATATCATCATATAAATATTTGCTGTGTGGAAATCGAGTCTATGATTCGCATCGCGCAAGATAGGTTTCCTATTATCTGCGCCATCGGGCCCGTCATGATTGATTATCCTATGTAAAATCGAATACATATGTCAAATGAAAACGATCATTAAAATATATCAACTTATCGTTTAAATAAAAACACGCTTCTGTATAAATAGTAACGGAAAAGCTTAGATATAGCAATCTTACCCTCTCACTGCTTTTAACAACATCTATAATCTTTATCTGCAAAATTAAACGGGTGCACTGGTATCTTAACGCCATTCCACCACGGCAAACAAATAAATCTTTAATTAACCGAGAACCAATAAATATGCAATTTACATTTCTATCCCCGACAAAGATCGTAATGAAAATTCAACGTGAAAAATTGTGTCGTGTCTCACTGTCTCGTCATAAAGTACGACGTTCATTACGTGTGTACCAGACAACCAGTTTTTGTCTTGATCGTGATTTATCCAACGGAAATTGTCAGACAACTAATGGCTCTTTGTTTATTGATTTATATGCTGCAATATTCGGTAGCGGGAAAGGTCGAAATAATATCAGGAGCCGTTTTTTGCGAGCGTGATTTAGCTACCGCCTACCCGCCCAAATTCGGATGGACTTTTTTGTCTTAAAAATTCATATCAAAGTTAAGTTTTTTAAATTTGGATGCTAGCGTGATTTGGTTGCGTGAAGATTGGGTGAAAATGGAATGGGTTGGACGATTTAATTGGCTTTTTTATTTGACTTAATTATTGAGCAAGATGTTCAGGATATTGCCGTTATAAAACTGTGCGTTAATTCTAAAATAGTTTTCGGTATTTTATAATTCAATGATACGTTTTAACTACTTTGATTTGAAATTATTCAAAAATGTTTCACCTGCATTTTCTTTCAAATTTTGTGGCTCAAAATTATATTATACTCATACAATCGATACACCAACGCATTTATCGGTACACTGTTTGTGATATTCATACAGTATGAATGTCATGTCCTTGTTCTTTAGAACAAAAACAATATTGGGATCTAAAAATAATATAACTGGACTTGTAATGTCAAAGTTAAATTATAGAGTTAGTGTAGTTTTGCTGAGTTTAAAATCTATATTAAATCGTGTGCGATTTGGATATCGGACAGCACGGTTGTTTTGTGGGGAATAGTCACAGCTAAAATATTTGAAAGTCTTTTTAGTCACAGCGAAAAGTGTTCTAGCAATAAGTTTAGTTTTTTAGAACCTAATTGGTTTATCCCTGGAGGTGTCACCAACTAAACGTTTGTTACTAAACTTGTTAGTAGCACATAGAGATATTGAAGCTATCTAGTGCGTTCATGATTTAAAAGAACGCATAATAATAATCTGTCGCAAATAATCAATTATCATTCTTTAAATGACACACATTAAACACACATCAAAATCGTTTTAGTAAACCGCAGCTTCCAAATTTGAAATGTTTAAAAAAAGTAGAGTAAGCAATGATAATTTACTGGAAGCCGCAAGGAAATGACGATATGGTATTCAATTCAATTTTTTGGTCTCGCGAGGTCACGGTATATCAAGTGGTTTTATTGTTTACTACTGGAATGTCTCACGTTTTAGTCACGGTTGTGTTGATGCGTTCAGTACGATGAAAGTATGTTTTTAATTACAAAAATAAATTAGGACAAGTGAATGTGGAATCATCCTTGAACCATTTTCTCCATTTCATTATTTGTAGGGTAGGTTGCCCATTGCATTACTTTTTCAGACGTTTGGAGAATTCGCATTGTCAATAATATGTAGAGATTTTTTTATACTTACCATATTTTATACTTGTTTGGACAATGGATTATTTGAAGTCCGCATTCGTTCAAGCATGATAATGTAATGCAAATATTGAATTCCTAAATCACAAATAAAAATTTGGGCATATGGTTATTCGGAGTTACAGTAACATACCTACACGATTCTATCAATAAAAAAGCAATCTCACTACACGAAAACAAACTTCTGTCCAGCGTTCAGACGGCGAGCATGTTCCATTATAAATTCATTTGCACGGACGATGTGCTATGTCATGACTTTGATTATTGACGATGATGGTGGTTATTAGCCGTTTTATTGTCTTCCAAGATTGATTCTTGCTCCTTTTTCTGGTCATTACCTTTATGGTCGAGGTGAGGTTTATGGTTATGAATACAGGTTTTAATCCCAACTGGTTTGCAATCATTTTTGTCGAGATGATTGAACATGGGACCTTTTGAATTTTGTTTTGCATTTCCTGATTAAGATATAGCGGAGTTCAACTGATAGATTGATTTTAAATATGGCCCTTTAATAACTATTTATAAGTAATCCCACATGTAGGTCTTCAAAAGCAGTATCATAGTTTTTTTTTTATTTACAAATCTTAAGAAAAGTGAGTTCGCTCTAAAACCAATTATTAAGTTCATTATATCACTCACAAAACAATTAAGTTTTTAACTCGTTTCAGTTTTCACTCTTCATAATTTCGGAGCCAAATGGTAAAATAAACCTTCCTCTTACTTATTACTGTATTTGTTCACAGGAGAAGCCACACAAATGCAGCTTATGCTCAAAATCGTTTCCAACTCCCGGGGACCTCAAGTCTCATATGTACGTGCACAGTGGCTCCTGGCCATACAAATGCCACATCTGCTCCAGAGGGTTTTCGAAGCATACCAACTTGAAGAATCATTTGTTTCTTCATACCGGTAAGTTTTGTTCGTGACACGAAATTTAACAAGGGCGGCCTGGAGATCGATACCTAAGAATTATTTTAATCTGGAGGTAAAAGACTTTTCCGGATTGTTCTTTGTTTTATTTAATAAATCTTGACTGACTGTCTGACTGACATATCAACGCAGAAGCCAAACTATAAAGGTTAGAATCTTGAAGTAAATCATCTTTAATCCAGGAACATAGGCCCCTTTTGTATGTAACGTCCCCTACGTAACAAAAGGAACTACAAAAGTTATTTTTTTATATTTATCCCCTAAGGGGGTTAAACGTGGTTGTATAAAACTGCTGTTTTTCAGGTTATTCGAACGAAATTCAGTACACAGGTTCTTTATTGAAAGTCATGTAACACAAGTAAAATATTTTTCTGAAAATCATCCCATAAGGAGGGTGCAAAGTTAGTAGTAATCATCAGCTAGTTATTTATATAAGACTAAAGAATCCGTTTCGTATAAAGCACCTTTCTTTCTAAGCAAATAACTATGCGTTTTTCAAATGGCACTTATTAATTGGATCTTATTTTGGACAAAATATTATTTTACGTGTTTTAATATTTTGTGATAATAATTTACCACGACACTAAATTTGTTTTTTATTTTGTTACAGCCAAACATCAAAGGAATAGTGCGAGAGACGCGACTTGAGTACGCAAAATTAAAATAATATTTATGAAAGATTCTACAAACATATCTAAATAATTTATAAAACGTGTGATATTAGCCTAACTAGTGAAGTAGTAATTTATTACTATTATTTTCTGAAAATAAACATTTCAGGTTAGCCTTCCATATAGTCTCAGACAAGTACATGAACGTCTTCTCATAGATTGCAGTCTGATAAAACTTTTGGTTGAGCGACAAATTCCCGCATTTATATGTATTTGATATAATTTCCTATTTTATGCCTAAAACTGATCGACATTAGTTTTATTGAATCAAAAGACTATCTATGAGATAATACGTCTGTGTCCAAATGCATTTTTGTAGTAAGGGTACAAAGTATAATTGTCATGGATTTAGGTGTTTATTGTTTGAGAATTTTAGTTCTTGATACTTTCTAATATATGTTATGATAAGAAAATGATAGGCGACATCCAAATAATATTAATATATGAAACGCAAGTAATGAAAACTTAATGGTAGGAAGATAATTAAATTAGTTATGGATAATTTAGTTGAGGCATAACACAAGTATATGCGATAAGTTTATATGGATCAGCCTGTTTTTGAATTTAGAATATTTTGTATAAAAAAAGAATAAAGGTGTTTTAAAAAGTCAGTTTAAGCCAATCAAAATGATTTCATATTAATTTTAGGACACAATGCTGCAGTTAAATTATCATTGGAAATCCAAGACCTGCCCGCGGTTTAAAATTGTGAGTTTATGTCACTGGTAAAGTCAAATACTACAGTTACAATTTGTCGTAGGTCAGAGATTACCAGAGGCTGACAGTGCCACTAAGCCAGAGTAGTTATCGATGTGCGTGCGGTAATATCTGTGTAGTGTTACGTAATTGCATGTAACATAAAATACAGAGACGTGAAACTATCTTATATCAAAACGAGTATAGAATATATATAGGTTACGGAACAACATTATTTCGTTAACTTGGACTGATTTTAAGGTTGATTATAGGCATTTAATAGTGTTATGCATAAAGCTCACGCTTTTTGGGTACTGGCGTAAGAGGTGTTGTGGTGTAGTTTCCGGACCAATGTAACATGGTGCACTAAATCAGCTTTGGATAAATTGCAAAAAGGCGTAAAGCATCATGTGGTTACTCCTAAGCATTAAAATTATTGTTAAGAGCTCTAGCATATCAACCCTAGAATCGGTTGTTGACTGACCCTATCATTGATTTTAATTGGTCAAATGCTGATTGATAATTTCGTCATAGATTTTTATCCTACCATTCATAAGAAACGTCAAATAGTTTCCTTTGTAAATACGTCATAAAATCGTGTTTATAACGTTTAAGAGAATTAATAATTCTAAGGCGATTATTGCATGTAAATTGTTGTTTTGTAAATATTTCGAATACATACTTTTATGTAGACAGCGTAATAATATACTTACATTGTGTATGTATATTGTGATTATTATTCCGTCCAAAACACTGTAAATATTTTTTACTTGCTACAAATCAATAATTTATGGAAAACTATTTATATCTTTAATTAAGTTATTCGAGTAATAAATATTCTTTGACACTAAAAATTATATATTATTTTCATATTTATTTCCTTTTCAGGTGCCTTGTACATAATGACGCGTAAAAACATTTCATAAATTACGAGTAATTTAATAAATTAAGTAAAAATTCTATTATCTTTTGCTAGATATCCAATGGACATTAATGGTTTCTCTGTTATCTGCATTACTACCTCACTCACCTATCTCTACCACTCAACAGCAGTGTTTACATCATTGTATTGCAGTTTAAATGGTACTAGAGGCAGTAAAATTAATGCATAATGTGACATAAAATCCTTAAGTCACAAGGTGGTCAACGCAATAGTTGTGGTATTATGCTTGCTTTCTACTCCTCACTCTGCGGTGGTGCGTTTGTCGACCTGGTTAATAAAAGACAAAAAAAGTATTAAGCATGTAAATTCTTAGTTCTACAATTTATCGCGGGTAAAACCGCAGGGCACTGCTAGTACTAGTTATAAAGCGTTTAAAACCCGATAAAAATAGTTTTTATTATAAACATAACGGTAAAAATCCCTGAAACTTTACTTTTTTCCCATTCACCTTTCTGCCAGATGCACACCGGCCTCCAATGCTCTCTTATGTCTACAGCCCGACTGCGACATATTTACAGATAGTTTGGGATATTTGTTAACTATTTGTGAGACTCGTATAATTCAAAAAGTGTTCTATGTAATGTTTGTTACAATTAAGTTAATGTATTTTTAAACAAAAATCTTAATTCACTTCTTTTCTACATCAAGTCTAATTATTTAAAATTTCACGTTCATCCGTTAACATAATTTCTTTAAAAAAGTATACACATTTTTGGTTGCATATTACAATATGAAAAAGTAAATAAGTACAATTAAACACAGAAATTTTATGTTGTTTTGTTTTTTTTTAAATATAGTTAAAGGAGCAGTTTATGAGTACTCTGCGTGTGACAAACTTGTTTCACTATTTTATAATGAAATATAATAATAACACGAAAAGTGTTTTCGTATGAAAATCTCCTTCAACATTATCTCCTGTCTCAATTAAAAAAAAGGAATTTAGAATGTTAACTTAGATACAGCAGATTTAACAGACTCAGAAACAATATTTATTTACTTTACTATTTGAGTAATCGACATATTATAACACAATACATATATGTCGTTAATCACAAATTTTAAGTAAATATTTTTAGATCAAGGAACCTACTGTAGTACTTTTTTCTCGGAAATTAAAGTCTAAAGACATTTAGGCCTTTATGAAATCTATTTTGAATTCAGAACAATCATTAACTCACTTAGTTATATTATCATACATCATTGACGCTTGAAAGCGCATATGGTAGTGATCCTATCTTGCGCGCTAAAGGTCGTAGGTTCGGTCTCCAACGAGGAGAAACATTTATAGGGGAGACATAGAATAAACACTAATAATTCTTTTCCTGGATGTAAAATATGTGTTTAAGTAGGTATTATATTGGTGATTCTTCTGTTGTCTGATGTCCGTAACACAACTGCTTCAAACTGCTTATCTCGGAGTCAGGTCAATATGAGATGTTTTGTGAATGTTTCTTTGCCATAAAATGGACAGTAACTTTCTGTTTTCTTTTGTTTTTATCTAATAACAACAAATAGAGTGATTCATGAACAAATAATAGGGTCCAAGAGTATTGTTCAATCCAATCAAAATTGTTTACAAAATCTATTCACATAATTCACCAATAAAGCCATTCGAATCCCCCATCAAACTATGCACTAACTTCGCGCGTTAAATTTATAGCCGCTTTTAAATATAGAAGCCAAACCGTAGGCGTCGGATACACGCGAGCCTGTATTCATTTGCATAAAACAACTTCAGTTGGGAGTATTAAGTCTTAATTGTGGCTGCCGTGGAGCATGAGAGGTCCTGTGGGATGGTACATGCTCTTGGGACCCGATAAAAGCAATTCTAACATTTCATTCTCGAGTCTAGGGAATTATACACACATATAAATAAAATTGAAGTGTCTTTTTGTAATATGAGTGCAACAGTTATTTTGAAGACATAAACGTATAAGTGTCACGACGGGAATTCTACTGCCCATACCCGCCCTGTTACATTTAAGTTACACCGCTATTGATCTAAGTCGCCGATCATTACCGATGTTCAACTACTTTTTTTAATATAACCATCGCTTCCTGCCGAAATAAATAAGAACAATGGATGAAATTTGCGTTAAAATACATTAATGTTGACTAAGCTCCAAGCATCAGTTATTTGGTATATTATATGCAAATAGTACTTGAGGGCGACGTCCTCCTAGTAGTATGATCTAAACTTCGTTCTTTCAAGACGTAGTCCTTTTCGTAAAAGAGCGTGATTTAACAATCTTTTGTAGCATCACGTAATCTAATTTTAATGGTACGTAATCATCACTCTTAACGTCAACATCCACTGTTGGACATAAGGCTCCCCATATAATGGGGAGATTTATCCATTATTGGGTAGCCAGTAGGTAGGCGTGGTGGCAAACGCAGTATGCGTAGTATCGTAACGCAAATGATGCTGCCATCCCCGCCCTATTATATTTGAGCTACGCTGATTCGGATGGATATACTGCCGTCTGTCGTATCTGGACGCCTCTTAAGACACCTGGTTCATGGGGAGGTACTATTCAACTCTGTCAGTACTCCATGACTCATAAGAAAAACTTTACATTCATTGTATATAAAATGGACAAAGCTCCTACAACCTATAATCCCTACTAACATTATAAATGCGAAAGTAACTCTGTCTGTTTGTCTGTCACGCTTTACCACTTATACCTCAAAACCGATTGATAAAATTAGGAACAGACAATCTTTAGACTCTGAGAAAGGACATAGGCTATTTTTTAATTCTGAAAAAGGGTTTTGAGGGGTTGAAAGGGGGGATGAAAAGTTGTAAAAACTTGAAAAGTTATTTTTCTAACTATAAACATGACACTCAAAGTTTATTCACAATATACAAACATAATATAATAAATATAAACATAATAACGTACAAATTTGATAAAATCATTAAGGTTAGCTTTCACCAACTGCTTAATAAATCATAAAGATAATGTAATTAATATCGACTGGTAATAATATGAATTAATTGAACATTTTAATACAGTAGTACTGACGAAATACTAAACGATACCTGATTTATAATGCTGCTTTACAAACGTCTATAGAAAATGAATAATTATTTTCTATATTTATTTAACACAATTAATATATAAAACCAATGGATCAAACTATCATTTGATCGAACTTTGATTGTTTGAACACAATGTTTGCAATAATAATAAATAATAAAATTAAAATAAGTGAACCTTTTATTATTCATACGTTTTACCGCGTAACTAAATTTGAGGCCGATTTGACAACCTACCGGAAATCCTTTTAAGAGTATTTTAAAGGAAGAAATAGTTTAAATACGGAATACGAATAAAGTGTACATTGTATCGCTGGTGCTGGTGCTGGTGGTATTATTTTTGACCACCAACTTGACGCCTTACGAACCCTTGCCTTACCAGAAAACATTTACATCACTATGCAAAAAGCGGCAATTCTTAACACCTGCCGCATTTTCCGAAAGTTCTCATAAGACTCTCGAATTTCTCATTGGATTAAGCCCGTGAATGTTAGTTATATATTAAAATACCCTCAGTTTTGAGAAATTGAAATTATAATAATGAAGTGTCATCTCCAAAAAGTGATCTGACTGACTGAATGACTAAATACCAAACCAGATACCAAAGCAGAAACACGAATCTAACAAAACTCTGAACCCACCACCTAACACCTACAAACTACTACAAAAAGCTGCAATACTGAACACTTGTAGGTCAGTTAGGAAAATCTCGAAAAAACAAATGCGTAAGCAAAACATAAAAACTGACCAGTACAAAACCTAATGAGTACTTGGCCTAGGCCCGTGCATTTTAAAAAATCAGCAATGGCCGAGGAACTTAATAATAGAGATAATAATAATAATAAATTTATTCAACAAAAGGAAATTTGAAACTAAAATTTCAGACGCATTAATTGCATCTTATATACCGTACATATATTCTTAGATACAATTTATTAAACCACAAACCCAATAATTGAGTCCCGAATAATACCTATAAACTCGTATTAATTAAGTAGGAACTCAAGAAGACGAACAAGACGGCCGAATTTCCAAATTCACTTCACCAATTAAACAACTTCGTGTAAACCAAAAACTCGTTTACAGCAGTCAATCTACCCTATTATAAATCTTCACACGAAAACAATTAAACCATTACCGTCAATGGGTGGTCTGCATGGACCACCAAAACGTTTGTTCTATTATATAATGATATTCCCAACTGATCACGACATTGACGTTACCCAACCGATACTCAGAAATAATTAATAAGAAAGTACATATTGGTAACTGTTGAATGCCCACGCACTTGTGTCTAAAATAGATCACTTTCTGATAGTACATCATTATTAGAGATCGTCACGTTTACTTGGAGTTTAAAGACGTTTTATTTTAAGTACATCATGAGATTAGACGTAGAACGACTACTGATGGGTAGAGGCTTCTATGAGTCTATATTTTAAAGATTTTGTACCAAAAATTACAACGCTGGACAGATGTGGTGACAGTTGCAGTTTGGAGTAGCCCATGGTTTTGTACTTTCTACCCCCAAAAATATCGGGGACCGAGTATTTTTGTTCTTCGTTCTTTCTATTCTCCCTGGTGTGACCTGTGCCTCTTAGTAGCTCTCACTCTTAAGCCTTTCACACTTTTATCCCTTATCTTTCATTCTTTCATACCCAGTCTACTTATCTTGTTTCTTGATGGAGGTGCTGCATGGTTGGAGCTTTTTCAGGTTTGTTATACAACTATTTCTCAATTACGTTGGCTGAAACGCCTCTTATGACCTGGTATAGCAGGATTCTTTTTTTATTATGCTTGCATCCTGTCATGGATGTGTGATAGTACGCTGAGTGCATCAATACGTGTATAATGCTTCGTGCAACTTCGTATAACTAGAAGCGATGCTTGAAGCGTAAGAAGGGTGTTGTTGTATCATGCGTGTGCGTGCGTACTGCAGATATATGCGCCAATGCGTCACCCGTTTGCGGTGTGACAAGTATAACTCAAACTAGTAAACCATAAATGTGTCTGGGATATATTATGTCCATGTGATGTCTTGTCCGAATAGTCCGACGTGATAAAACAATAAGAAAAATAGCAGTTTTATGTTGACGAACAAAACTTTTAACTGTTTGTTTCTCGTATTATACATGTATAAATAACTTGCAAAGTTAGACATACACACGACATAAAATTAAGCTAATATAGTGTTTTAAATTTTATAAATAATTTGACATTTGATTTATTGTGACATTGTTATGCCATATAATAGCTTCTCAATCTCAAAGAAAGTGTAATGAAATTATCATAAACTTATCAATCAAACTAGTTATTAAAGTCTAAAGATAAATTCAAAAGCGTAAACGGCTAACAATGATTTCTTAACCATTCAGATGTATTCGTTGACAAGAACCTAACAAACTTATACCTATACCTATACCTGCAAAGATCATGAGTTCGATTCCAGCAAAAAACACTACAATATTTTTTCATATCCCGAGGAATTTTTTTTACTTTGGAATTGGAACAATATGTTATGGTGATATTATGAAGCACTGATCTAAAATTCTGTTTCATACTAAACGATAATTGAGTCCAGAATCTTTCTACACCATAGGTTAATATTGCTATTAGCAATAAAAGTTACAGCAAAAAGGTACATGCAGCCTCTAATACATGTTAATCGCTTACCGGTAAGATCATTTTCAGTGTCCTCATTTCACCTTTTTTCTATGACTGGTCGAGCAATACCAAAGGTATTGCATTCACGATCGAAGCGGTGATTACAAAAAGCTCGATTAAACCAACAATTTAAAACGAGGCAGCGTACAATGCCATAGATCGCGCTCCGGGAGCCAACGCATAGTCTGCCAAGCCATGTCCAGCATAAAGCTATAATCGCAAACCATATATCTTATTCTTGTTAAAAGCTCTCTTTAAATTGGGCTTCAGAACCTATCAGTGGTTACAAAAAATCTAATAAAGCTAAAGCAAAATAAAGAAGTTGTTTGGATCAATATGGAGTTTTGTTCGGAGCAAAATGCTTTGTCATAGAGCGTAATCGAGGCGCGACGGTGCCGGTGGCGCCTTTGTGCGATGCCCGTCATCGGCTTTTTGTTGTGTTATCTGATGAGTATTGCTCCCATTTTGTCGACAAAAAATTGATCGGTCGCACGTTCGAGCCGTAGCAACAGCACCCACATAATGTTTTACAGGCGATTCATAATCGTCCTTTTTTGCATTGTTTATCAATGTCCTGGTTATCGTCAAATATCACAGGATATTTTAGTTCTCCCTATTATAACTTAACTACTGCTAAGGGTCATTGATTCTGGGGAATTTAGGATATTTGTATGCACAATTGAAACAGCACCATATAAAGGCAATTCTTTTGATCTTTATGTATTTATGGGAAAACCAGTAATTATTACACAGTGATAAGTAAGTATATTAATAGAAGCTTAAAGCTAAATATACAAAAACTCTAATACGAAGTACTGCTTATACTACTACTCTAACTCTAAGTCTAATTGATGATTAGGACGATCAATTTTATAGTTATATGAGAAAAAATAATCATTCTGGTTTTATTATTATACTTGCGAATCGGGGAGTTGGTAGCAAGAACTATATATTTTAATGGAGGGGAGAGAAGTTTGATAAGCACCCGGGGATATCTGAGAAGAAACTTAAATTTAAATTTTGGAAGTAGTTCGCAATATGCCCTAAAGACGACTACGAAGTAATTAAAAATAGAGATGTATTTATCTTTCAAAAAAGTAAAATCGAAAATGTTTGTGACGTGAAATCCCTTCCCTTTAATGCTTAACAAGTGTTTTATTCTTCCATGTTTAAATTTAAAAATTGTACAGTAATTATAAAATAAGTGAAGCAAGTATGACAAAACTGCAAGATAAGCGTAGTATTCAGCGGAACAACATGCCAAATGGTGTAATTGTAGATTTTTATATCAAAATATGCCAGGGCGTCGTTTATTGGGATTATGACTTCTTCATCTGTAAAAGACAACTTTATATAAAAATTATTTGCCAATAAAAACACAAGTATTTATCACGGTAAGTGATCATCGTAGGTGGGGTCGAACTCACGCCTCTTGGCCCACAAGAATGGATTATCACCATTAGTGGGAACGGGCCTTCAAATAAAATATAATGAAAGTAACTGCAATAATCACCATGACATATTAAAAGTTGATTATTGATAATTTCCTTAATTCTTTGAGCTTCATTAGCTGCAAACTGGGATATTACTGCGAGCAGGAAGGTAAGAGTAGAGAGTACTGTAATTTCAATAGAATCCGGCAAACAGTCCTGAAAGTAATAATATTACACACGTAATTAATTAAAATTAAAACATTCCGATTTTGTACATAATTTTTAAACCTTTAATAAGTTTGCGACGGTCTATGTTTAGTCGAAATGGCTACCTGCATCTAATGAACAAGCTTCCATGCATCTCTAAATTTCACTTTTATGTTATTAGTAAGTAAGTATATAGCTTTATTTAACTTTAGAAAATAAATTTTCTTTATCTGAATTTTTATATAAGATAATACATACCCAATGAGAGTGGTGAGAATGGTGTACAAAATGAACCAGCGTCCAAATCATCGAAACTATATTTTCCAATAAAGCGAATATGATCTGAACAAAAGGAAAATAAATATCAATGTTCATAGTAGCCGTAGGACGTCCACTACTAGATATAGGCCTCGCCAAAAAAGAGGGACTTTTGATGGTGGCCAGACAACGCAATCTTAGAGTGTAACCCATTCATGTTTTATTTGAGATATACAGTCTTGACATCATTTCATCTTAGTCACCTCTTACAACACTTGGTATAGGGGGGAGAACTTTTTTATTCAGCCGGTAAAATGCAAATCGGCAACCCTTAATTACTATGTGATAATTCCCTATAAAAGGTTGAAAATTTGAAGCATGACATATTATGGCTAAAGTAGATCACCTACAAAGGTCATTTGCATTGTTACATATTTCTAACTATTCTACAGTCTCGAAGTGCTAATGTGTTCCATTTTGTGGGTTTAGACAGGCAGTAAAATACTGCTTAATGTAATAATTTCTTTAGTATACAATATTGTGCATCGTGTTAGTGATAGTATACAAAAAATAAGTTAAATTAATGCTTGTATACTGTTTTGAGCTTTTCGCGTTTACATAATTATACAATTATTGCGTTTTATTAGGCTCAGTCGATCTTTTAGAAACCTTACCGAGTGCATTCCAAGTAAGGATTAACACCAAAATAGTTTAACTAAATTTTATGAGTCAACGTTCTAATAATAATTGTATCTTTTTAAAAGGTTAAAAGGAGTAACTGACTGACTGACCGATATATTAACGTAAAGCCTTAACTAAAATTTGAAGTTACTAACTTAGTGTTAGAAATTTCAAATCTTGTATGTCAAAACGTTTCTTTTATAACGTAGAGGAGCAATAAGAAAGGATTTTTGAAAAATCGCCCCCTAAAGGGGTAAAACAGCTGTAAAAAGTTGGGATTAAACTTTGCTGTTTTTGAAGTTATTGAAATGAATTCAAGATAAAGGTTTTTCATTGAAAGTCATGAAAATCATCTAACATATTCTTTCGATAATCATCCCTAAAGGGGGTAAAAGGGGGTACAGTAGTAAGTAGTATAAAAGTTCTACAACTTAATGCGGGTGAAACTATGTGACGCTGCTAACTGTAATAAAGTTTGATTAGATAATTGTGTTGGGACATAGCAAAGCATCAAACATATCAAGTACTTACCAAACATTTCACGGGGTTATTAGTATATGCAAACGATTTCAATAAACTATTATATTCCACCATATGCAATTTGATAATCTCATTTTCTTGTTTAACAATCCAGCTATCTCTAAAATTTATATTGCTCAATCTGAATTCAATTAACTCCCGAATATATTTCATTTTTTTCCATAAGAGTTCAAATGATATTAAACGTGTTAACAATCCTATGTTATGACCTCCAGTTAAGAAAAATATTGGTATATTTAACATGATAAAAGGAAATTTATATTCGGTATAGAATAGAAAGTGCAACAAAAATCGTACTCCAATTACAGACACAGTAAGAATACTTGTCATCGGTATCTGATGTTTCAAATTGAAGCTTCCATCTGAATTTTTACTCTGTAGCATATCCCAATAATTCAAAAGCAGCCTTCTGTCTGTCGATATCACGAGGACATATTCTAATATAAAAATAAAAATGATTTCATACACCATAAAGATTCTATTTGTGCTCATATACGAGGTAAAATATAAACTTCCCATTACAACAAGTGACGTCCACAATAGTTGCAGTACCATTAATATGTGTGAATCAGTATTCTCTAACGGATATCCAAAGATAGATCGAATCGTAACAAAATTATGCACCGATAAAGATTTGAGGAAATCGAATTTCAATATATTTTTGATGTTTTCCATAATATAAACAATACGGGAAACCAGAAAACAGGACTTTTTCTTGATAATCATTTTGTCAACTGATGTTAGGATATCACGAAATTTCATAATTAAAAGGAAAATATATATTG
Source organism: Heortia vitessoides (assembly GCA_020976665.1). Taxonomy (NCBI): domain Eukaryota; kingdom Metazoa; phylum Arthropoda; class Insecta; order Lepidoptera; family Crambidae; genus Heortia; species Heortia vitessoides. The sequence continues at coordinate 14,772,237 of JACJUM010002543.1, forward strand.
CAATAGTACTTATGTATGCCACAATTTTAATTTTGCTTCTAATCAATTTTCACTTTATGTAATGAAATTTTTAGTGTTATGTTAGTTCTTTGTGTGTTTCAGTGCGTTTATTTTTTGTAGGATCCTTAATTTAGAAAAAAGAATATTATTACTTCGTTGGTATGTTATATTACCAGTGACAGTAATGATGACTTGTTTTTTATTAGTTATTACAAACAAGCTTACAATTACAGTCACAGCAGCCTATAGAGGTTTGTTATATCACTAACGCATTGCCAACTAAGGCAGCGGGGATCTTAAAATTGTTACTTGTAATCACATAGTTTCCATATAAAAAGTAGATGTTACTAGCTAAATATTGAAAGTAGATGATTTTGACATAATTATTTATCAAACAAAGGTAGTAGTTACTACTAAATAAGAAAATAACAAATCGAAACGAACATACTGCTAATTATTCAACACGTTAATCGCCGGCTTGATTTAAACACTGTCAAGTGAGGATCGGGCCCTTAATAATCTCGATTAAACTTACGACCGCTGCTTGAATTAATCGATAATTGTTCATAAATCATCGATGTTCGATTTGCACAAAGCACTATCGGGGTGCGAAGAGTTAATTTATCGTTTGGGCACAACGCTTCAGGATGGCGTGCTAAACGGGCATAAGTTAAGACTCGATCCCTGTTTATGAGCAAAGCCTGAGACTACGTATCGGTAGGCTGATTTTCATCACTAATGATCAAGGTCGTAGATAAATTCATTTTTATTTCTTAATTATACTTATAAAGGCTTTATTGATATAGTTTTTGGTAACACAAAAGCAATGTTCTCATTAACGTTTTTTGCAGTATTTAACAATCTCAACTTAATTTAATTAGTTAATAAACAGTAACAGAAAGTTGATACATTAGAATAATATGGTTCGTGCAAATGTTGATAAGAGCCAACGGCAACGAAGCGTCGTAAGAAAAAAATTGGAACAAGGAGACTTTGAAATTGTAAATATTTATAAATCCAAGAGCGTCTTCAATCATGTTGATTAGCCGCCCATCTGTGGGGAAAATAAGTGAATTGATTAAAATATAAATCGTCACAAGTCCAGCAATTTGCTTATTAATAATATAATGCGATCATACTTAAAGCATAATTCTTCTAAAATTTAATATAATTTAAAAAAATCTCGATTTATTTCAGTATAAAGAATATCAGGCAATTACCATAGCTGTCGTTCACCAACATATCAGTTAATATTATTTGTATTTTGTACGTTTCATTATTTACACATTCGGCGATGAGTGACGGTAAAAATAAAGCTATCCCATCAATAACTACATTGTCAATTACTGTATGTATATATGTCTGAAAAATAGAAAAGCCATCAAGATTATGAATATTTTCTAGTAATTAAATATTGAATAAATACAAACTTACCCTTATATTGTAATATGCGACTTTATTATTTACAGTCAGTAAAATTTTAATCATGGATAGTACCACGTGGAATATAATCTGACGATAAAAACTAATTTAAGTACACATAAGTAATTTTCATTTATATTTATCAACAAAATGTATCGATTACCATAATTTTCATCGACCTCTCTATGCAACGGAACCTTTTTAGCATAAACTTGTACACTTGCATATTCCTTTGTATACTGATCTTTACCATTGAATTATTTCCATAACTAATCAAAACTTGGAATCGCCTTCGAAGAGCAATCAAACATTTCCATATAGTTTCAAATACTAGCAAACTACTGATATTATAGCCTAGAGAGCTACCGGTTAATGCTATAAACACTATAAATACATCCAGATACGGTGGACCATCGGGATAAGACTCCGAAACATATAAGAAAGCAAAGAAACCTGCTATCCTTGTTGTCCCAATAAAAAGAACAGATAGTGGTAGAAATGTATAAAAATCAATTTTTAAGTCCATTTGTCTGGCAACTTTTGTATAAGAATCACAAAAACTCAATAATTTTTGTGACTTTTTTTTCAATAATAGAAATAAAATACCGAATGCATAATCAATCATAGTTAATATTATCGGAGATGGATAAAAGGTAAACAATATAACACTTGGTAACAGCATTAAAAGAAAAATTAGGAAGCAGTACGTTTTTAAAGCTAAATTTTTTGTTTTACTCTCTGACACACTGTTGTAAAATCCTAAAAACAAAAAAAGAATTATATATGATTTAGCTGATAGAGATACGAGTTTACACATTTTATGCAGTGCAATATGTTTCTAGTACTTATAGAATAGTAAAAAACGAACAGCTTCGTCAATGGTTAATGAAATATGACTTCGAACTGTTTATATTGTCAAAATCAATAGTTAACTATCGACTGGAGCTACTGTAATGAAAATGGTATTCACATTAGAATTTATCATTACCTATACATATCATTTTTTATTTATTTGTATGATCACATTTTCAGGTACGTACCTTTTTAAGTACTTGAGGTTCAGTAGAAATTTGAATAAACAATTGAACTTATAGACGAGGTGGCCAGCGTTCAAGGCGGTTTGTTGTCTAGGGACTGTAAAAGTAATTACTTGAGGCAATATGTCAATGGCATATTTTGTCGTTTGCACCCACTCAATAATAGGAAGATGATAAAAAGTGCACAACATTAAAATACTAATATTGCAAGATGAGGTTATTCTACGGCTAGACATTGCATTGCTAAGGCTAAAAGTTATTATTGTCGCCTGAAAATTACGTGACCCTCTGACCTTCGCTCTGAGATCGCTAGAAAACAGTCTTCCGGACCATGCGCTTGAGAAAACGGCAAAACAGGCAGTAATAGGCCTATTCTATTGACACTAACACATCATAACTAATCTGTTTCTGAAGTTATAGCTCCATCTGTCGGTTCCGGTACCTTATCGCCTTTTAAGATAACTGGTGTAAGTGAGGAACTTCAATTACTTCGTTGTTTGCAAAAAAAAAGTAATAAGTAAGCCCAGCCGCACAAACGCGGTCGCAGGCAAACGTGACGTGCTGTTCTAGTGTTTGCAAGTGATGTGTTTGTAATTGCGGAGTAACAGTAAAAGAGTGACTGAAGGAGGCATTTACAGAAGTAATGCTATTGAATCGGCACGTGCAGTAAATTATGCGTCTTTTTTTTATTCTATCTGTGGAAAACTACAGACAATATAAATAAATATGTATAATATATTAAAAAAATTGATAAATCTCAATCTCATCTCTCTGCGTTAATGTAAAAAGAAAAAGATTTTTGAGGAGACAATAGGTATATGCACATAAACATTTTGAAATCTACCGGTCAACGCAAATCTGGTTTTTAATAATCTTATTTAATCATATGACCAGTGCTTGAATTAATCGATAATTATTCATAAATTTATTAATGGCCGTTTTGCACTAAGCTCTATCGGGGTGCAAATAGCTTATTTATTATTTGAGCAGAAACGCTTCAGAATGGCGTGCTAAACGCACATTAAGTTATCTCCCGAACTGGGCTTTATGTAATTTTAAGGTGAGTTTGAGACTTCAGACGAGTTAGATTTACGGAGATTGCCAGGAACAATACAATATCTGTGTCAAATCCTACAATATGATTTATTTTAAAAATTGACACAAACATTTTAATATACTTAATACGGTCTATACAGAGTTCATTGACAAAAACTAACCTTTAGCAATGTGGGCTTTGGAAGTCTGTGTTTATATTGTAATAAGAACACAGCGATACAAATTTGTGTGTAAGCAAATGAACACTACGTAAATGACAGCAAAAGGCAAAAAAACAAAAGGAAATCTTTAACTAAAACTACCTTTTACGTAAACAAAAATATGAAGTTGTAAACATATTAAGTAGGTACTTATAATTTTTTATTTAAATACGATTTACACTTAATGAGTTAGAGCAGAGCATGGCTCAGTGTAAGTTTGAGATATTTTCTGATTGTTGGCTGCGGGCATAAACGGAAGCAGCTCAGCTACCGCCGTATGGACTAGAGGATCATAGTTAATTTCAATGCGGCTACCTCTGCCTACACAATAAACAAGATCGAAAGAAACGTACTATACTGCGCTGTTACACTGTCAATTTTTTACTTAGATTCCCATTCAATTGTACCTACTTTTCAAATAATAGTCGGTAATCGATAGATTGCCGTGAGGTACCGACAGAGTGGAATAGTACCTCTCTCTGTATCAGGTATCGTAAGAGGCGACTTAGTTACCAGAACCGACAGAGTGCGTTAAATTCATTCTAGACAGTGTAGCTCAAATGCTGGGTCAATTGATGAGGATGGGCAGCATCCCCGTCGCAAAAGCTCCACTCTGCAATTGTCAACATGCTTGCCCAGCGCGGAAATTATAGGCAACATACCCCTTTTCTTTAGGAGGCCTATGTCCTGCAGTGGACTTTGAGTGGCTGGTATGATAATGATGATGAAAAAATGATGTAGATCAATGCAAGTATATGTGAATTACCCTAACGTTACGCTTAAGCAAGATTATACTTCGAGTAGAACAAAATGTCTAAAGTATTTAAAAAAATATATGTTAATTGGGCGAAACTAGATGACAAACATAAGGAGAGAAAATGGTAGTATAACGTAAAATTGGAGGAGATCCAAAGTTTTATGGAGAGTTAAACGCTTTATTTGCTACACCAAGAGCAGCACCGAATTAATTTAAGCACAACAATGTAATAGAGGCTCGTCATCGGGAGATATCCGGCCTCTTTTACATTAGAATTTCTAAAAGCAGATAAAAGACCGCTACTTATCGTTCTTCAGCTTTAGTTTTCTGCTTTGCAATACCGCCGGCTATCTATCTCATTTCTTAGTCATATTTAAGAGCTGTTATGCATAAACGCCTTTATAAAAGGTCTTGAGTGCAAACCAACCAACTAAACTACCACAAAAATTGAATTACTACCAACCTTCTGAAAATACCGTTTTCCGAAAAGTCATCGATGTGCTGTGTAATAGAAAGTATAGTTAGTAGTTATAGTTCGTTACTTAATAGTATCAATCCATTTATTCGCCACGATCACGATATCCTTGACACAAACGTGTACCTCGAAAGCTACTGCAGTACTGACCGATCACACTGACAAGATAACATTGATTATCACAATCAAACGGTCCCTATTAATGACCTTCGCGACTTTATCCGTGTAATAGTCAATTTGTTTGAATCGATTATCAAAAAGCTCTTTTTACTGTTAACTTGCTGTACAAGGTGCTATTAAAATCTTTCAAATCTAAACGATGAACAGATTTTAAATGTTTTTTTATTAGTAATATTTGTATTGTAGGTTTTGTAGCTTTATATCAATCATACGTTGAAAGCGTTTCGACAGATTGTTGTACGACATCATAATATCAGCCGTATAAAGTCCACTGTTGGACATAGACCTTCCCAATATAGGGACTTATTGCCGGTAACTGCCGCACTGGGCAGGCGTGGTGGAATACGCAGAGCGCAACTTCCCGAGGAGTATGTTGCTCATCCCAACCCTGCAGTATTAAAGCTCCGCTATTTCGGTTGGATATAGCGCCATCTGTTTGTCTCGGTACCTAAGTAACCTCTTACTACAACTAGGAGGGAGGGACTATTCTAATCCGTCAATACCCATTGGCTAATACGACATATAGCGAGATTTAACCAAGACTTCTAAAGAAACCAGTGCGCAGAGTAATCCCAATACTTTTACGTTATTATTTCGCAAATGACCCGGTTCACTGTTCAGTATAAAAATAACTAGCGGTGCCTTGTGATTTTACCCGCGTTTAGTTGTAGATATTTTTGATAAAATATTTTACACTAGCTTTAAGACTTTCAATGAAAAGCCTTTATATCGAATTTCGTCCAAAAAACGTCAAAAACAGCAATTTGATATTAACTTTTCGCCCCTGTTTTACCCCTTTAGAGCGTGAATTTAAAAAAAAAAAACGTTTCTTAGTGCTCGTTATAAAAGAAACCCCGGTGCAGGATTTCAAGTTTCTAGCCCTTAAAGTTTAATTCCGTGTGAGTCAGTCAGTCAGTTATCTTTTTATATAGATACAAATAAGACATATAAACCAAAATCTGCCAATTAGTTAATTAGAATCATTGATCGGATCAAATTTATTTTATTAATTTAAAATTAAATACTGATAGAATTTTCAAAGTCAAATAAATCTAAGGCCATACCTAAAATTCAAGCGACGATAGAAAATATGATACTGAAAAATCTGCTATTTTTCTAAATAAAACAATAACATTATGCTTGTTGATAGAAGTTTATAAATGATATTCACCTTACAATAACAGATATTATTAAATAAAAACATTGTTATCATATGACAATCGTAAAACATCAGCAATTCGATAGATAAATTGACTGACAACGATTTGCTAAAAAATCAAAGCGCAATGTAATGCAATTTCGGACATTTTTTTGCCTTATTTTTTTCCCCCAATCTCTATGTTCCGTGTATAATTAACACACTAAAGGCTGCCGATGAGATAATCAGAATGACTGATCGTATCAGATGTAATGTCATCAATATATACGAAAGCTACGGCTGTAGATATCAATAATGTATAAGCCAACTCTGTGATCAACGTTTTATGAATATTAAAGAAACATCGTATGATAAGGGAATATAACTTGATAGTTTATATAGAAATTACATATAATTTTGAGAAAAAATAAATATATATGTTTATATGTCTAGTGAAGTGTAAAAACAAACACTGTTAAGGCCGCAGGAAGAAACAATGTTGAATAAGGGTATGATTTATCTAATGCCCGTGCAAAAACTACAATGAGCAGTCTGCTTGTTATAATATCGTTCGTGTCTACTTTTTGTTAGGGCTGCCAATACATTTGAATGTTATTATTAAAAGTGTTGACACTATAACAAACTCGCGCTAGTTTTCCACAATATTGAGCAAAATCTATTTATCGTTTGCTAGCTGTTTAAGAAGTCTCCAATTTAGTCAGTTTTTAAGTCTTCCTCTAGCAGCTACTTTATCATTGTTTTATAAATCTACTTTTAAAAAAACCATTGGTAAATTGTATTTTCATTTGCAACAAATACACTTTAAAGCTAAATAATATAAATTTACATATTTATCTTATAATTAATACATATTATTTCTTATTTTAAACAAAAATAATTACGCATTCAATAAAAGGGGTATATCCAACCCAAAGGTCCCCAGAATGCTTGCAGCATTTTCGAGCTGCACAACAAGCGAGATCCACTGCATCAGAAAATCCCCACCAAAAAAACTTTTAACATAGAGGTCTAAACCACCATAAGCTTATTCCATCTATCCGAGTGATAATAAATTCATTGACACCACATCTCTTTCATATCTTAGATGAAACACGAATAATCTAAACATTGTGTCTTATAGTACTCCCTTTTCGCGATAGATGTAGAAATTAAGAGATCGGTAAAATAGTCATAGGTACTAAAGCAGCCAAGCAGAACTGACGGCCTATAGAATAAAGGTTAAATGGAGGTTCTTGGGTGGCGATCACGCATCGGCAAGCGCAGATCATGAAGTCCACCCACTACCAGATAAACGGACTGTCTAACTAGCATAATCGATTTGGACACAATCCGCATACAACTGCTACGTGCAACCGGACCAACTTTGAACGTCCTTCGGTTAATATGATAAAGTTAATGATAAATAAACGTGTATTAATAATAAATAATCGCATAAATTGACCTGACTCCAAAAAACCGTGTAAATAATTGGTGTTACGAACATCAGGCAACAAATGAATCAAAAATATAATACTTAAACGACGTTGTTTCGATATATATATATATATCGAAACAACGATCCTTTGTCATGCATAAAGGGTCGTATAAGAGAGGATCACTTTTGCGCCATCGGGCCCGTCATATAAATCTTACTCTTTACTCAAAAGTAGAACAAGACAAAATATAGTAATTTCTAAGTACAATTAGCCGGCCTTACCGCAGTTTTCAGACAAACTATACTAATTCTATGGATACTGAAAAGTTTTGTTTAGTGCTATATATAAGGAGCATTGTAAATCACATGTATTTAACAAACAAAATATAAAAATAGTGTACTCGTATTACAATTTAACAACGCGTTTCCGCGTAAATCCGCTAAGTATAGCCAATAAAGAAGAAAGCATATTCATATAGGTAATTATAATATTTTATTTGAAACATGTTATATTTGGGCTGATTCATATGCTGAGTTAGCATATAGCTTGAGAATTATATAGGTCCTCAATTTTGTGAATAAAAAAACAATGGATTCACTAACAAGTATATTATATAGTAAAATAATATGTATGGTCACATAAAAATGGTACATAGTTGTAATGAAGTCACTGACCCCTATAAAAGGTATAATCATCTGTATTACTGAGGTCAGATTATCAGAATCCATATATCGCACGCTTATTTCATAGGAGAGTAAAGGCCCGCTGTAGTTCATGGTTCACTATACAATCGATTTTCATGATGTTTACATTCTTAACGGTAAAGGCATTATGACACTTATTTGAGGTGATTTAGTATTAAATTTATTATTAAAATTTCCTACAGGATTTGTGAAAAGATTTACATATGAAGCCATTTGCGCGATTTTACATACATTTCTATAGTAGCATTTTATTTAGATATTGCTAATTTTACAAGTACACTCATTTGCAGAAAAAAATGGGTGGTGTTAATTTTAATTCTTCTTTAAAAAAATACGGTAATTTTTATAGACGACAACGCTCGTGCCCACCGGTCTGGCGATGTGGAAGCGTATGTGCAAGAGGGCGGCATTCGTCTTTTGGATTTGCCAGCTCAAAACCTCAATCCTATAAAGCATGTCTGGGAGTTATGAAACGACGCGTGAGATCAGTACAACCGGCTCCACAGACCATCAGAGAGCTGAAAAATGTGTTTACCGCGGTGTGGGAACGTATTCCGCAAGCAAGTATACGGGATATCCTCGCTAGCATACCCAAACGAATTTAAACTGTAATTTCAGCTAGAGTGGGTCGCACTCGATACTATACATTTATCTGCTATACTTTATTAAAGAAAAAACAAACAAAAATTCACGAGCATATGCACTACGAGCGAGCATACACTATTAATTATCTTTAGCATTAAAATCCATAAATTTTATCAACATTTTATGATAATACTGACGAAAACGATTATTTGCTTATTAATTTCAAAAATTGTGAAAGTAAAACTACCTATAATTATCAAACAAACCAATAGTAACATTTGAAATGGTTCATTGCTTAGGTGCCCGTTTTTTTGCAAATGAGTTTATTTTTGAAATCAACAATTTATTACTGCCTAGATTAGACTCTCACAAACTACTACACCTACTTTTTATATTAGCATAATATATGTAATATAAATATTAGTAATTATATCAATTCTTTAATAATTAAAAAAAAGTATTTAATAAGTCGCAATAATATCCAGTGATCCTCGACAGCAAGTTTATTTACATTTTTGACTAAAACTTCACATAAATGTAACTAGGCTAGGCTCCAAAAATAAGTAATTTGTTCAGGGGCAATAGTAAAAGATTTTGAAATAAAATTAAATATGCCTATTAATAAATTTAATAATTACGTAAATGGTAAACTTATTACTAAGGCTTAAAAGATTGTATTAGTAATAAACTGCTTGAGATTGGCTGCTCATTCATTGAAAGTCCACTGCTGGGCATAGGCGTTGGCGCGCTTGGCAAGCATGTTGGCAATTTTACTGCTCCATCCGCCATTCGCGTCCTGTGCTTTTGAGCTTCACTGTTTCGGATGCATATACCGCTATCTGTCGATTCTGGTACCTAAGTCGCCTCTTATGACACCTGGTCACCTCTCGGCAAAATCCACTTACGATCTAGAATATTTCACGTACAACATATTTGCTATTTATGTACTACAAAACTCAAATGAATACCTATTTATATCAACAATTATTTTGTGACGGTTTATTTATACCACATCGCAACACATATATTACTGTTTTGCGGATAAAACTGCACAGGCATTTTAGTTAAACACACATCATAACGCAATGTGATATATTACTAGCACATTCGAAAATCGAGCCATCACAATAAAAAGAAGAAAAAAAAATGTGTCTTGTGTCTTAAAAATTACTCTATTCTTATAACAAGTCAATTTGAACAGGCGTTTTAATTTACTTTATATCGCAATAAAATATATCACTAGTACATTCAAAAACCTATCAATCACAATAAAAAAACATCGCCCTTTCAATTGAAGGCAATTACTTCTATTCATATCACAAATAATTTTTTTGGAGTAAAGTAAATAAAGTCAATTAAATCGTCAACAGCCGATGTAAATTTACCTCGTTGTCAGCCCTCGTTCAAACATACTTTGAAGTTAGAACTAGACTAAAAAAGGCACGTGCTACAACCCGCAGCGAAAACAATTTCACCGTAATGCAGTTTTTAATGCAGCATTACAATTTTCCGCCCTATTTCTCAGAGAAAAGATTCAATTTACAATGAGTTTGATACACGTTGTTGGTAGAATAGGGCTCACGTAGCAATGTTATTTGTTTGTATTGCTGATTACCTTTACACTTTGTTTGTTTATGTCGGGTAATTTTTTAGGTACACTTTTAGTAAGTGGCAAAGATGGACTTACGTTTATTATAAATACGTAACAATAAAATAAATAAATATATTTATTGTTGGAATAACTTAATCAAAATCCAGCGAATATGATAAAAAAAATTGAAAGAGCTTTTCTCGCTTTTGTGCATCCTTTGGGTAGTCCACATCACTTTTAGGGATTTTTTCATTGAAATTAGCTATCGTTCTCATGAATTAAATTATTTTTTTTTTATATTACTATAAGATAGATTATTTTTCTTTCTTTTTAAAAATCATGATAGATTGACCTCTTAAAATCATATATCATGTGTAGATAGATCATTAATGAAATAGTGCTGATTGCTATTTTGCCTACAAATGCAGAAACAAGTTTATATTGAAAAAATATAGGATAAGTATGTTGAGAGAATTCCATACAATTAAAATAAAATGATAGTTATTTTTTTATATAAAAATTAACGTACACAAATAATATAAGTTAGAGAGTTATTACTTCTTACATATTTTATTACTATAAATTGTTAAAAAACGTAATCTGCAAATAATTCACCGAATTAGACTCCTACCTAGAAAGATCTTAATTGAAGGCGATTAAAAAACCCGACAGCATATACCTGTACGTCCATACGTCTAATCTACCATCGTAATGTCAAGCGCATAAAGGAAACGACGACCGTTGGCGCAGGTGCAGAATCACCTGTTGCGCCCGCGCAGCTCCCCCCACGCAGCACCCGGCGCCCCACGACCGTTGATTCGGCCATGTTGACGTGACGCAACGTCTGATTAAATCCTTTTTTTCATTTTTTCTTTGTGCCGTATGATTGATAGAATACAACCTAATTGTAATTAAAAAAGTAGAAACAAATAGAAACCTACTCTTTTGAACAAGATGTAATTAGCTTTGTACTTTATGATTTACCTATTTGAGAGTACATTACGCTCATTGTTACTTTTAGCTGTATAATAGTGATTGTTCATCCATTTGATTAAATAAAAACGAGAGCTTGGGAACGTTAAAGTCAATAGGTTCGTTGCGTTAGGTGATCAGACAATAATGGATTGATTAATCATTGCTAAGAAGTTGGTTTCCGTTTTTTCTAGGAAATCGTCTTATCTCTTACACCAAATATTAATAAATAAATAAGAATGCGTTGGTATAAACAATGGTTTTATACGCACGGAAACATAAAACTAACCGTTATTTTATACATCGAGTTTGATTCAAGTTAAAAAAAATCAAGTAATGTTTATGGATATCGTAAATTTTTTTTTACGGTTAATTTTGTACCAGCACCTTGAGTAAATACTCAGTTTTTTTGCTGGCAATGTGTGAGAATTGTAAAACAGACTCTTTAACATGTACTATTATGATCCAATTGTAAGAATCTTGTCAACATTGTATTTAATATTTTGAACTAATAGACATTATTCTCGAATGTGAGTCATAATCAACATTCAATATATGTTGATCTGTGAGATGCAATCTAAATTAACAAGCTCATATTTTAATGTTTTCTAAATGGTCTGCGTACGCATCTTTAGAAATTATAGTCTTCGTTTTATTTTGATTTATAGTGTTAATAAGCTAAAAAAAAGTTCAGTTCAGTTTAAATTGGATAGACAAAGGAGCGAACATCCTGCCAACTATCCTAACAAACTCTTCGGGTAATAATAATAATTAAATACAACGTCGCGTACATTAGACCTGACCCTGGCATAAGTCGCTTTAATCAATATTGTTGCTGTCAACGATAAATATAAAATTTGACTTCCAGACATGTTATAAATATTTGTGCAAGGTGAGGAACGAACCTCTTCGCGCCATAACATTAGTACAGCAAATGTTACCTACATTAATCTGTCAATAAATTCACGAATGCCCACGATTACAAATAATCAGGTGAACAGCTGGTAATGCGAAGATAGACTCTTCAATTGGGCAAACTTTCTAACGATCTCTGATGATGTACGGTCATGCTTTCTCCTGATAATCTGAAGTATTAGTAAATTCTTAATTTTAATCTTATGCCTCATTCGTTCACAAAGACAACTATTCTAAGCTATGAAACTTTTATTATTGACTTTAAATCCGATGAAATCGATGATTTTACAAATAACCGAACGATTCAAGAGCATAATCGAGAATCTAATACCGTAGTCGAAAGTTGATCATTATTATGATATGCTTTAAGTGTGAGGTCACGAATTGTCCGTTGGCTGCCGTTATTTCTATTTGAGGGGCCCGATGGCGCATTTAGTAGTTCCCCTGAGGCTTTAGGGGTTGTAGGTTTGAACCTTACCCAGTTTTCAGTTTCAGTGTCTAGGTTTTAAATATGTATTTAAGTAATATGTTTATAATTGAATAATTAACTGATATCTGTTAAATAAGTGCTTTAAGCTATTTATAGTGTACGTGTGAGATTTCATTCTTAACCAATCTATGTTCATGTTAATACTTTTAGTTTATATTTACCTAACTTTCCTTCACATGTTTCTGCCCATGTATTCCTTGCTTTTATTTTGCATTTGAACTGTTATATTTTGGACACTGCTATCGGTCTCTTAGTCGGTATGTAATAAAGAAAAATTTTCTTATAAAACCTTAAAGATATCACACGGCGTATTTTTGAACTTTCAGGATATATATTTATGGACATCTGAATATTTAACAGATATTTTAACAAAAAAGTTTTTCACAGAATTGTCTATTTAACTATGGTATGAATTCTATTCTGACCTACGGAAGCCCTAAGTACATTAAATGTTTTCGAAACTGAGTTGTATGATAATTTATAAATTGTTTGCTAAAGCATCTATAGCAAACTTCTTAAGAAATATAAAAGTACCGCACTTCATTAACAAAATTAAAACTTCAATAACATTTCACAATAGTAATGAGCCGCAATAATGGTAACCACGCTGGCCGGGGTCGCGGGACAGGTGCACACCGCACGCGCCGACCGTTAGCAGTAGAAAGTGCGCGACCGCGCCGGCACGCGAGTAGGGTGCCTGCTATTGTTAATTTAAACTGGAAAAGTGTATTTACACATTTGATTTCTATTCTATATTGTTTTTTTTTAATTCAATTGTTTTTACCGGCAGAGTAGAATAGTACCTACCTTTATACTAGGTATCGGAAAAGACAACGATGCTGGTATCACATGGTGGTTTATCCACACAAAATGGCGTAAATCCAATTCAACAGGGCAGTGAGGGGCAGCGTCGCGAAGCTACGTTTTGTGTTTGTGACATAACGCAGCAATTATGGCTAAAATTTTTGATAATTGTTGCTAAAAAGATAATTAATTGCCATTGAAGTTTCCATTGAAAAACCTGTTGCTTCTTCATGATATATGTTTATCATCGTTTATAGTTTATAAAGATTCGTAGTTTCGTAGTAATTAATCAACTGTTCAATAGTTTCGAAGTCTTAATTCACTGATTAGTACTCTTTTAACTTTTCCTAATCTAACACAAAACATATACTCACCCCAGTAGCTTAGCGAACATACTCGTGTGATTAATGTCTAAAGAAAATTCGACGGCTGCTGTTGTTTTATCTACTTAACTGCACGCCCACGTTTTTTGTCTGTCTGTATGTAGAGCAGTTGTTAATGCCTCGGAAATATTATAACGTCATTTCACTGAGAGCTTACGTTGAATATATTAAAGGCTAAGTTATTATTTATGGATGTAATGTCACCTTGTTGGCTTGTTGGGACTCGACACCCCGTAGAACTGTGTTTGTAGAGACGATAAAGTGACAAACAAATAAAATGTGACGCAAGTTGCATAGCGTCTAGTGAAACTTAAAAGTATCTTTTTCATCATATCAGCTGTTTATTGCGTTTTAAAGAGTACACATCATAAGGTTCAGCCCTGTGCCAAAGCAATCCTTAATTGGTATTAATCGTCAGACTGTCGGGATTTAAAACTATTCCCAAGTAAAATTCATTTATACTATTAACTTATTGTTATTATATAACACAGTATTATACAAGAATGCCGATACTAGGAAAGTCTGCCAGCAATAAATTGAAAAGTATATTTAATTTGTTGTTAGCACCCTAACTGCATTCAATAAAGAAAACGTCTAGAAAATACGTTAAGGCTGGTAGAACCAAACTATCGATCAAAGGTAATCGAACATTCGTCGTTACGTATATCAAGTTTATTGAGGAAATACACACATACCAAGTTAAAAATGTACTAGTAAAAATACCTTGACGTCTTTTAGAACAGCTCTTTAAAACAGTATTTATCCTCAGAACTGAATATGTTGAGTTGTAAAATAGTAATAATTTTGAGGGACTGTTATATATACCTAAATATACTAGGTATTTTAGTATAATGTATAAGTATACGAATTATTTCGTTTAAAAACCACCTATTGACCGGAAGCGTGCAAATAGAAACACGTGGTATCCGTTTTTGAATATCAAGACAAAGGTAAAACGGAAACAGTCCAACGGTCGAGGCCATTTTTTGTTTGTAATTAATTTCATAATCTAAAACAACGTGCTTGGGCATTCTATTTTCTTTCAATATAACTGTCAGCTTAAATATATAATTTTCACTTCACCCTACTAAAATTACATGATTTTCTGAGCATTAAATCTTGATATAAATCTTATGGTTATATATCCGATGATAAATTCTAAAGGGAGGATATAATTCGCCATATAATTATGTCTTAATAATTATGTAAAGAGGAACGTTAAAGCGGTATGTGTATGTAGAACGGATGGACTCAAGTAGAATTATGGATGTGGATATAAATAAACATTCTGAGGATATATATTAACCGAATTGAAGGCATTCAATAAAACTTTGGTGTGGTATAATTATATTCAGCCAGCGCTGAATTCAACGCTAATGCATTTCTATGTTGAGAAGCAAGGAATGTATATCAGGTTCTAGACTAGTGGTTTAATGGTCACTGATTGGCCCAATTAAATGGGTGTGTTTGTACGTAGAATTATTTCAATTAGCTGATCCCTAAATTTCTATGAGATGCCCTTTTTCATCACTTCAAGACTAAATTAGGACGTTCACTGTTGGTTGTATTAGGACTTAATGATTACGAATGATTTTAAATATAGCAACTGGATTCAATATAATATTAATCGAGTCATCCTAATATCATCTATAATACTGAGTTTTTCGTGTTCATTGACGTACAAAATTCATGAGCGAAGCATTAACTTTATAATGCTATAATGGACTATTTCAAATGGTACGAAATTGGAAGGAGCCCAGCGCTTTACACGTTTTTTAAACCTTAAAGATTTTATTGTGTGATAACTATGAATTTCTTTATCGGATAGCAACAAATACTTATCACTTCTTGCACCAAAACATGATCAGTTATTCTTCCACTTGCATTGAGGATCGACAAAAGAATAACGGGACGTCACCTTTATCTGTTATTGCTACACTTAAACCAATTCAGAGTAATCGAACCCACTATTCAAATAGATTGCCAATTTAGTTAAAATCATATTTTTTCTTAGGCTTATATATCTGAGTCGGGATTGAATTTGTTAGCGGTTAATACAGCAATCGAATTAAGCTTGCACCACGATCTTCTTGGTTCTTTAAACGTGGTGGAACCGTTTTTTTCTGGAGTGGCCGTTACATCGCTCGTGCCAGGACCACGAAATTTTTGTTCGTCACTGTCTACTGTTGATTAGGGTACCGCAAAACTATTTAATCTCTTTTTACTACCCTTATTCTTTGCATATCATACAAAGAAATTGGGCTAATTTTGTGTAAACATAAAGGGAATTATTGATGGAAAAAATTGATTATGGTTGGTTTGTACAACAATTTGAAGATCACAGCTACCAATAGCAGCCGGACATTTTATTTTAAATAATTCAGGTAAAAATCAATAATTTTATCCTGGATTGTTTACACACAAAATCATCTCATTCATTGACCTGACTCCAGGATAAGTCGCTTCAAGCACTTATCTTATGGGGTTCAAACTGCAGATAAGTCAAAAATAGAATATTTACATACATATTTAACACCCAGGCACAGACTAAGCACACAAATCAAATATAAAATAAAAATAGTCATTTTACAAATATTTATCGAATCCTTAACGCACAATGTAGGATATTTACAGGATACTTACCACCTGCGTCATCGTATCCGTCAATTTGTAATAGTTTTTTTTTGGAAATACATGAGTTGGTTAATCTAATATATGGCCTTAGCATTGGGGTATTAAAGTATAATTTTCAGGGGGGTGCCTAGCTCTTAACATACCATGACTTGTAATGAGGCACTCACTCACGCAGTCGACATTCAATGTATGTACAACATTTTGAGTCGGTAGCATCCTGATATGGACACTAGACCATCCTTGGGTAGGCACAGCCCACTCGCTTACTTTATATACGCCTGTGGGCCTGAGATGACAAAAGTATTACCTTCGAGTCTATATCTTCATTATCATCGCGTAAACCTACAATAATATATCACCTCGATTCCTTACCACAAGAAATGCAAATAGTCAATGAACCAATTGTTTTGTATCGAGCTTTGTTTGATGTTTGAATTGAGAGCGTCTTTGAGTAAAATATCAATCAATTTTTGGAACAACAAACCTCCTTTTAACGGCTTTCAAATGAACTTTACTAATAATTTCATTTTAAACGATCCGGTTTTATCATGGTAACCTTGAAAACGTGTCATAAATATATGAGAACAACTTTGAAAGAAAAGTATAATTTCTTTACTTGTTTCGTCAAATGGTCAAATCTAGACATCGGGTTTCAAGCCAATAAAGGCGCTTATGGTTTCGTTAATCGGAATTAAACTATTCGAAATCTATGTATAATAGAATCTAAACGACAGGAAGACGATGAAAAACAATGGCTAATCCAAAACTTTCACAGAAAGGTACAGTATAGAATGAAAAGGATTACAGGAGGCTTTTGTCGAAGGATAAGATGGATAGTAAAAATAAATATAATTAATTTATCGCAATAAATTCTTATTGAGCTATAATAGCAACATGTGAATAGTGTTAAAAACAATTAAACAATTTGCAACAGAACCCTTTAACTTTATAATCCATGTTTTTTTCAACCCAAATAGAAGCAAGGTGCGATGGACCGCGGTGAATCCGAACACGCGACACCGTGACGACTAGGGTGCGCGCGCGCAGCGATACAAAAAATGTCGCCCGGTAAAGAATGAAGCTTATACAATTTTTTACTTATACTACATGAATTATGCTTACGTTCCTGATGTACTACTTGATTTATGGATTCCTTTTTTTTATTTCGCGCTTTACTTACTGTTGCAATTACATGTATTCCTACAAAATTCTACGCAATACAATTTAAACTTAGTTTAAATTTAAATTATTTAGTTAATATTAACTTTTTGATGGCTCTGTGACTGGCGATGGCAATATCTTGGCTGGCGGGGAAGGGAGCGCTGTATGTGATGCACAGGTTGCAGTAATTAGTCTATCAAGAGGATCTCTGCTGATAATAAACGGATACACTTATAAGAAAAAGGTAAAATGGAAAAAGGTCACACTATATGGCGCTGTTATGAACTGAATAAGAACCGATGTGGAGCATTCGTCAATGTGAGATATGAAGTCAAACTGATCGAGAACAAACATACGCACGAGCCGACTGCCATCTATTTCAACAGAGAATTATGTAGCTATTTCTAATTATTTCTAATGGAGAGCTAATGTATTCATTAAGAAAGGTGACGTGAGGTACCAGCAGAATAGAACAGTACGTCCCACTGCACCCGTCGTAAGAGGCGACTAAGGTACCAGAACCGACAGATGAATATACCAACCATCCGAAACAGTGCAGCTCAAATGCACAGGGCGGGCATGGGCAGCAGCATCCCCGTATCGATAGCTGTGCTCTGCGATTAGCTACACGCTTGCCCAGCGCGGCAATAATGGGCAAAAAAAAAATCCTTTCTTGGCTTACGTCCAGCTGTGGACTTCCAATGGCTGGTATGATGAAATTTACTAAAGTCTCAACTATTGATAACTATTTAATACTAAATTCCTTTGATTGCAACCCCTAATTTTTTTAATTAAAACCTTTCTTTTCCTTTTTAGCTCAAAGTAATGCTGTATTGATTACTAAACGTATACAGTTATCAATCTGTAATCAAATTATACTTCCATTGGATGGTCGATGGATTGTTATGTCGAGGGTAGATTTTCATTATTATTTAAAACTTTCTTTATTTTAAATTAAAACCTATATCATATATCAGTCATTAATTCAAGGGCTAATATTATTATTGCGATACTTAGCTCAAGCAGAAATAGTGGTTTTTTATACAAGTCCATATTAATAAATGCCATAAAGAAAAACAAAAAAAATGTGATATTTTTATTTATTTATTTGACCTGAGGTACGTGTAACAGTGTAGTTAATTCGGGTAATTTTGAATTATTCTTTTTCATAGACTATAAAACAAATTCAGCCGAGAATAAGCTTTGAATCGAAAACAATCTGTTTTCTTGGTAAACCTGAATCGATATTTGATAGATTAAAATATTTCTTCTTTATAAAGGAGACATCAAAGATACCCGCATAATAATTTATAAACGTACGGTTAACAATAACTATACATTTAAACTAACCCTTCCTTGGCCTATTTCAGTAAAAATCGCTTAAGGTTAGAATTGACTTGTCAAAATTTAGTCACCGTTTATAATTTCGCCACAAGCATTATGTAATATAAGAGACCTCGTACTCCAGAAGCAAGACGTGACTCCATTAGGGTTCCATCGTCTTGAATTATCTCCACAAGTCAACAACTCAATCATAAAGTTAGCTACCGTAGCTCACGTCCGTCAAGAGGCTCGAACATGAATTCTTTATAGATAAACGTAAATACAAAGATAAGTGAAGTTTCAATTACAAGAAATTATGACATTGTTCTGAAGCTCGGCATCATTTCAAATTGTATAAGTCCTAAATGAGAACCTCAAAATGAAATGATGTTTAAGCTTATTAGGCTTTATTTCAGGTTCACTGGCTAATTCAGAGACAAAAAAAGCAACATTTTAGAAGGGATCTTGACATTTTAACTGCATACAGCATAATATAAATGAAAGATGATACTTTATTCATAACAACGTATGTGTAATACAAATTGGGACGAATAAAACTTAAGCTCTGTTTAAAAATCTTTCGAAATTGAATGGAGTGCAGAAATTATATACAAATATCAAACTTAAGATATCGCAAAAGGATCCATATCAAATCATGACCTTAATTAACAAAGTCGTAAACGCTAAATACTCCCAAATTGATACAAGAAAAAGTCAACCAAACAAGACAGGAATACTCAGCACTAATTTTAATTGGAGCAAAAAATTCCCACTTCCTTCGCCGCGACTCAAACGAAAATAACCTCGAATACTATCAATAGGCCTTATGGTCCATTGACCATGTGTCGCACATATGTTCCCTATAATGATACATACATATTCATAAGAATCGGGTAATTTTAACCTATAGCACCTTTTGTCGGTTTTTTAGACTCACCCTTTGAGGTGTCGATACCAGAATGGTAGCGTACAGTGAGTCAATTAGATGCATTGTGCTGTTGACGGTAGATGGATTGCTTTTTACCTTCCTAATGTTATAAATGGTTATGATTTAAAAACATCTACGTAGAACGAAACGGATATCTATAAAAAAAATCTTTTAAATTGAGTTTAATATATAAAACATCTTAATCCCAGAGGTGATAGATATATGCGTAAAAAAATTACTAATATCTATGCAGATTACAATCAAACTGGAGATTTTAAAACACCTATAGCTAATGAATACTAAAGAGCTTCTTATGAAGCAGTGTTACAAAATAAAATAACAATAAATAACTATATTTCGATATTGTACGTTACGCCTTCTTTTTTAATTTCAACAGGAAATTGTTTCTGCTAGCAAAATAAAATCAAAACTATTTTGAATGCTACCAACAAAACTCCTTTTATTATGGTACACATTTGTTTAAAATTTGTCTTTAAAAACAGCGAGTGGAATGCTTCTTTAAAATCCATTGCCGCGTTAGTATACGGCACCGTGTTTATTTTAATTACAAACCGCCGCTGTATATTGTGTTGTTTTTAATCATGGTTATACTGTTTAGTGATATTATAAAATACAGTTGGAGGAGGTTACTCTCTTGCCATAAATTGTATCTTCGTGTGAACTGACCACGCCTGCCCAATGATATGGTCCAAGCAATCAGTAGACAATAATTATTTTATTAATATACGGCACCTTTTCGCCTATTTCCCATTTATGATTTAGTGTTTATTATTAAATGAAATAGGGTAAACTGTTTCTGCGGGCCATTATTTTAAATCATGTCAATTTTAAAATACTGTTTAAGTCATATTTTTTGGCGGGTACAAATGAGATTCACTTTTATAATTTAGTTTCTTTTTTATTATTATATGCTAATACACTACTAATTTATTCAAACTATGTATCTCACACACCAAAAAGTGTTCCTTATCAAATTTCGAAATTAACGTTCCCAAAAGGGTAATTTCAGCATCGCATATTTTTGTTTCGCAGTATTTTGATCCATAACAATATTTTTTTTTATTAAGCATGTTATTTCATAGTTCATACACCATGTGCTGCACTTTCCTTATTATCAAAAGTTACAACATCGACGTCGTGACCGAACGATTAAATTTGTAAACACATCGCCGATCAACTAAATACTATTTAAGGTACCTTCTATATTCGCAATATTAGGACTCGCTCACTTTACAAAAAGAAGTGTATTTAGAAAGCAATATGATTATTTTTTATTTGTTAAAGAGTTTAATATCTAATAAACAAAGAAAATGCAATTTATAAAATGATACAAGTGCAGTTTTTAGTTGTTTCCATAGACACCGGAAATCCAGATATATATAAAGTAAACGAATAAAAAAAGCAAGAAAACAGATTTCTTTATTTATCTTTGTAGCATATTTAAAGCAAATTGTCAATTGTATTCTGGGTACTTACAATTTTGCATCCTTTTCATTTTCAACAATTTTCTTCATTAAGCTTGTTATCTAGTGTGAACGGAGCTTACTAGCAGCTTTAATGTGAAGTAATAAATCATTACCAGTGGCCACCTGAGATAACCAGAGCGGCTTTTTAAAGGCTGCGTAGGCGATAGACGATCCGTAATTAAAGTTAGCGTTACCGATATCGATCACAATAATGACGCTTGCTTGTCGAAGAGTATATTTTACGTTAATCCGTTTTAATCACGCCCACGTAGATGCCAATGAGAAATGTGTGAAAAGATTCGTGAACTCAAACAACACCTGGGTGTTGATACATATTTTAGACTGTAATACGAAAACTTTTCGTCATTTTTAGGATAGTTAACTGGTCTTTAAATCAAACTAAAACTATGAATTGGCGTGCGGTACTGGCAAAGTAGAATAGTACACACTTCTGGAACAGGCGCCGTAAAAGACGATTTAGGTACCAAAACCGACAGACGGTGGTATATCCGAAACAGAGTAGCTCAAATGAACTAGGCGGGCTTGGGCAACAGCATGTACAATTGTACATTGCAAAACCCAAACATAAACGATTTGCGATTGCCACCACGCTTGACCAGTGTGGGAATCATGGGCAGAATTCTCCCTTCCTTGCAGAGGCATATGTCCAGTAGTGGACCTCCATTGGCTTATATAATGATGATGATGATAATTTTAATGTGTCGCGTCGCTCCCGTTTTATATTCTATATGTTTATAAATACAGTGTAAGCAGAAATAAAAACATATAAATCTATTTATTTATGATAATCTGACAGTTTAAGAAAATTTTATTTTCTTGATTTTATTATCTTGATTTTATTTCGCAACGATCTTCGCAACACTTTCAAATGACCCCAATTCGAATATTATTAATAATATATATATATTTATTTACTTTAACCGCTGAATTTTTTTTCAAATCCTTTGATCATAAGATCACCACATTATCGAATCGCACTGTCGTTTTTGTAGTAACTATTTAATATTATAAATATAAACAAAATAGAAATTGTAAAAATACATCACAATATGATCATACTGTATTCTAACCATGTCATAGATTTAAAAAATAGCAAAAGATTATGTTGATTATTTTTTGTAGTGCACCTCGTTACGAAAGTCGGCCGACCATGAAATAACATTAAGTATATCACAAATCAATCTATTCATTATTGTCCATTATTCTAACGGGTACACTTGATCACCCAATTTTAATTAATTTATTAAGACAACAGTCCGGTTAATTCGTGTATAAGTTTTATCGGTGTAAGTGCTATTAATCATGTTTTTTTGTATCGTACCAATTTCGGAGTTCATTTGGAAAGTATTGAACTAGACTAAATTTTGGTAATTTAAATGTCGTTTCATAGAGAGTATATACAGGAACAATTGAATACCAATATAGATTTTACACCTAGAAGTGTTATTTTATTTGATCGAATTTAAGATATAACATACGTCAAGAGTAAATCACCAATTGATTGTGTTACAACAGCCAAAGGCTTTATCCAATCAATCATAAAATAATAATACAAAAAACTAATTACAGAATTCACCGTTCACCGATTTTAATGTTCAAAAATTGCAGACATAAATCCCTTTAGACGATACTACTTTTTTAATTACAGCTACTCGTGTTTCGATTGGAACGAGCCACGATCGTAATTTTACGGGTGTGTTTTGATCCATTTAATTGATTTCTAATTCGATATTGAACTTCAAAGATAGCCGATATTCTAGGTATTGGTGCGGAGTCGATTCGCAGTTTTTTTATTACAAATGTTATATAAATTTCAATGAGCCTTTAGCCTGCACGTTTTCTCTATTCGAATATCTCGAAAAAAATTAGCATACTCTGAATGACCGTTCATTGTTGTCTATTATATATACATATGGTGCTTGGCTTATTATTAATAATAATTAATTCACATAATATCTCATACATCGACCTTACTCTGAGATAAGTAGCTTGAAGCACTTTTTTATGCCATTCAGGCAATAGAGGAATTACGACCATACTTCTTAACCATATAGGCAATTAACCTAAACGTTAAACACATAATTAGTATTTTATAAATATATCCAATTAAGACATCAAACAAGCATACAGTCCCATAAAAAACGTATGATAAACGTAATCGCAGCCAAAAAACGATCGCGTCATCAGAAAGATTTTACTTGTGTGTCCCCAACAATATGAACTGAAGATACCGTATTACATTACTCATTAACTTTTCTGCCTCTTTTACCCTTAAAAATGGAACATAGCAATGTAAACACTGCTATTTGGCGGTTGAAATAGGTGACACTGAAGTACTTATGCAGACGACCTTTGTCTATCTCTAGTAAATTAACATTTTTTCCAGGGTGGGAGTCGAACATACAACCCTTGAGATAGACACACTACCGAATGCATCGTCTGCTCATTTGCCCGATATGTAATTCTAATGTTGTTATGTTATGTACAAACAGTATAAAGTACTTCTATTTATAATGTCTTCTCTCTTCTGAAAAATAAGATAACTATTTAATTAAAATTTACCTACTTTATTTCATTAACACATCTTTTAAAACAATTGAAGTTGTATCATTTGAGTATTTAGGTAAATTGAAAGGTTTTCGAAAACAAATAATGTTTTGAATAACATACACTTATCTACGCTAAAAAGTGTCAACCTCAAAACATAACGAAGAAAATTCAATTGATTCTTATTTTTAAGACGTACGTCTAAAATGGCTTCGAATATAAAATTTCTCCGTTGTTATTAAATTTACGAGGCGAGCGTTAATGTAGACGTTAATGTTTAAACGGTATTGCTTTTGCCAGAGGCGTGACAGTACGTGGACGTATGGTTATAGGGTTCCAACTTGTAAATGTAATTCCAGATGGCCTAAGGTGAAAATGTTCAAAAACGCAATTACCAACAAATAAGATTTACTTGTATTGTGTCGTTAGTAGCTAACGCCTAACTTGATTTATCGTGGTCGCCAGAATTTCTGAGTGTCTATTAAAATTCGTAATGCATGTATACCTTATTTAATTGTTAATGTGATAATATAGTGAATATTAATATTAGGTAAATTAGCGTTTTTACAAACTGACCACTTTGATCTAAAATATCTCTTCTTGGGTTAGGAATTCCAAATTTAAATTTATAAATTCATTTAGTTAGTATATTTGCGTTTTGGAAACAGTCATTAATTTGATTGTATCCTCATATTTTTTTTGAGGTTTTTGAGAGTTCTACCGTGGCACAGCTACTGAAAAAATAGCTCGAAGAATTAATGATGGGTATATGATATATGAGCGCTAATGTTACAAAAGAAAGCACGGTACGTCTGGAAATTTTGATCTTCAGAATCAACGCCGTAAACGGCCAGAGACCACATAGAAAATTTAGTTTTATTTTAAAAGGCTATTGTGAAAGTGGATTCATCGCAAAGCATTACAGAGATAGTTGCAGGTTTCGGGGTAAGACACATAACTGTATTAATCTACATAATGGAAAAGTAAAACAATTAGAAAGATGGGTACCCAATGAATTGAGTAAATCAGCAATCAAACACGCGTTGACTGCTGTGTTACTTTGATCAACCGACACAATAATGAAGGAATTATAAATCCAATCATTACTTGTGATGAAAATTTGATACTGTAGGTACGTTAATTTGAAGAACCCTGGAGACCCAGCGAAATCATGCCCTAAACAAAAATTTACTAAGAAAAAGTTGAAAAACTTGTGATACCTTGGTGGACTAGCACCGGTGTCGTTCACTACAGCTTTATAAATTTGGCCAAACGATTATGACAGATATATTTTACAGCAATCGCTGTAGGCCACTTTTGCTTCAGGACAACGCAAGACCGCACAATGCACTACTAAGTTAGGTGAACTACAATTGGAACGTCTATAACCTATCGTACTCCTCGGACCTTGATTACCATTTTTTCCGGAATTCGGACAACCTCTATCTTACAAAGAAAAAAGTTCAACACTGATGTGGCAGTCGAAACCGCCATCAAAGAGATTATTGATTCTCGCCCCATGAAGAAACCACTATAAAGGGATCAATGAATGAAAAACCTGTAGAATGGGTAATTTGCATAGATGGCAACGGTGCATACTTAGATTAATTAATTACATTTTACCAAAAATATGTTATGTACCTTACATACAAAACGCCAATTTTATTTGTAGGGACCAAAAATATGTATGAAAATTCTTGTTACTATTAGTTCTAAGGGTTTTATATAAAAACTGAATAATCTACTAAATACATATATACTCTTATTTTAAATGCTCTACTCTAATGTTAAATGCTGATAAAATGAGTCCCCTAGGTATACCTAAGGTGTAAATAAGATGAAAAAGACATAGTTACTTTTAGAATATACCAAAAGATTTATGCATTAAAAATTATGAATGTATTATTAAAACGGAAGATTTTTATATCATAAAAAAAATAAAATATTTACTAATCTAAGAAAATAGTGGCACAGAAAAACATTTTATCAAAAAGCAATTATATATGAAGTAAATGTAGCTGACAACATAAAACCAAAACCGAAATGAATTCCAAGAGATAAACATGCAAAAGAAATTAACTCCAAAGTTGTAAAAATAATAAATGGTACGGCTCATAGACAAGCGAATAACGACGGTGTTGTAAAGTGTTGTGTTGTAAATAATCATATTCATGAACGAATCCGATGACAGTGTAGCATCGTAAACCACAGCAAACAATAATATTTTACCAACAGCCTCGAATTTATTCTTCCATATGGACGGGCGTGGTGTCTACAATAACGTAGAATATCACCTGCCAGTTGCTCTTAAGTATGGTATAAGTAAAGAAATTATTAATAAACTTAAATATTTTATTTTAACCTCTTGTAGTGTGAAACAAATGAATCAAACTTTGAAAGTCAATATTCAATACACTACGAATGTACAGCTCAAACTAAACTCTGTATATAACATTATTAATGTTTGTTGAAATGTTCGTTACTTTTAGTTCTTAGTTTTCCATAGAGTAACTAAAGCTACTATAGTAAAAAATACACAAATTCAATGTTAGATGCTGATAAAATATGTTAATCCTAGAATTTATATTTTACAGAATGTTGTTGGAGCGTCAGGTATAAAAATACTCGCACTATGGAAGGAACATAACTACTTTTAATATATACCACAGGCTTTATTTGTTAACTTAACATATTCAAAATAAACTTACACTTAAAAAATTACAACAATAAAACTAAAATAAATATAAATAAATTTACATCCACACTAATTTTGTTGTATTATTAGATTGACTAAAGTTATCCTTCAGTATCAAAATAATCCTGTTTTATTTTGTTCAATTTACTCATGACTTTTGTATTTATGTTTAATGTATTTGAATAAATAATATCAGTTTTAGTCACCATAATTTTTCTGGTACTGAACTATATGATGAAGAAACGAAGATAAGCACTCAAACCCATTTTTGTTTTGTTTCGAAAACACAAAATAGCTTTTCCGTCTTTGTTTTGAAAACACAAAATAGCTTTTGCGTCTTTGTTTTGAAAACACAAAATAGCTTTTGCGTCTTTGTTTTGAAAACACAAAATAGCTTTTGCGTCTTTGTTTTGAAAACACAAAATAGCTTTTGCGTCTTTGTTTTGAAAACACAAAACAGCTTTTGCGTCTTTGTTTTGAAAACACAAAATAGCTTTTGCGCTGTTAAATACTGCGCTTTACTCTTCAAATATTATTCATAGATATTCCCAATGTTTGATATTTGGATAGTATTTGACAAAAACCTTACCTGTTTGGGCTTGCGTAATCGCTTTTTTTTAAATGGTTTGCAGCAGATTTATTAAAAAAATTTTTTTTTCAAATATCAAAAACTAAAGAAAAGTTTGTTGTAGGGTAGCAGTATTTACTTCAGCAAACATAGATTCTCTTTTTGTATACAATTTAGTTAACATCAAACATACTGCTTAGTCTCCTATATTCAGATTTTCATCGTATTTCGCCAAACCGAACCAAACACACAGAGACAAGGCAAATTTAGTCGTAACCACAATCAACCAATAGGACTGTTAACCATATCGCTCCATGGATCCTCAAACAAATAGTATAAACTGTCTCAATTTTACTGACTTCCTACAGTAATCTCCTTTAAGCTAGTAACTTGTACCATTGAGTAAGCCCGCAGGCAGACAACACCTGAACTGATCTATAGACCCAACGGTACTGCGGGCCAAATTGTTACTTGCAATAGTGTTTTAGTTTAAATAACACATACACATATTACTAACATGCATAGAAGCTATGTAATTTTGTCATAAATAATTTGAGCTTGATTTTTTTGCCGGTAGGAGCATTTAAAAAATCTATGCTTAGATTATCGCCGGAGTGCATTACTGTGAGCTCTCTATCATAAATCATACTTTATACATTACATTTAAAAGCCATCGTATCGGAATAAGTAAAACAATACTAATCTCAATTATTGCTTAACGGGATTATCCAAACTATTTAAATGCAGGTAATTCGATCTACGTATATCAGGTACATTTGAAAATAAAAGAAGTCTAACATAATGTATTTAGAAAAGCAACCAAAACTCAACGTACTGAATTACTTGATCTTATACATAGTGATAATCACAGTATTGAAACCGAAAACGAGACAAACACAACCAAAGCTAATGACTGCTTACATCCAACCGCGGCATCAGACAATGATTCAAATAAATCTTTTAGAGCATCAACGCATGTGGTTATTCATAATAAAAACAGCAATAAACACTAGCCGAAATCTGCTTCCAGCTATTACGGTAAACTGGCAATTCGAAACATAGATACGATTTTTTTTATTATCCACAATGAATAGTTATTACAAGTAGATGAAAGGAGATAGACGACGGCGCACGCGCCGACTCGTACATTACAATTATTTCGGAATGTATAAGCCAGATGTTATCTGGAGGTAAAAGTTCTAATAATTTGTTGTTATTCAATTTATATCGATACGTGTCGATGCTTATATTGATCTACAGCTTTTAATAATCGGTTCAATTGATTTGGGCACGTAGCAAATTTTTAATTTACAGTGAAATTAAACATCCAATCTTAGTGGTGAGTCATAAAATTGTCTAGATGATGTTCGCCAATTGGAAATGAGTTAAATGTTTATACTAAAGAAATCCTAAAATAAATAACAAATTAATAATTGAGTGTAAGTATTTATAGAAGCTATAAAGTAACAAAATGATATACCGTTTAAAATGCAACTGTATTAGTTTCAGTAATTGTTTTATTGTTAATCCATTTATAAATTTCATAGAAATTTAGAAGTGCCGAAGATTTTGCAAGTAAATATAATTGATAATATCTGCTGTATTTTATTTGAATTTTAATCAACATCGGGTTTCTTCAGTCTCTTACTAAAATTCGTCATTTTGTAACTTTCGTAAATAAATTTTAATTATATCGTAGGTATGGAAATAATTACTTTGTACATGAGAATATTCGAATAGTCAAAACAGTTATTTTGATTTTAAGTACCGGCGATATAATTTTTTTAATTAATTTAAGTCACTTTCGCTGTGTTTCTAATTTATTTCACATTAAAGCTTTCCACCCCAAAGCTATATACAAATCCAATTAATTGATATTTATTACCTCTTCATAATTTTATTTAACTCGATATAAAACAGCTCAATCTATTCAATCATCGCTTTAAATCTTTCAACATTGATTGAGACTGTTCCGATGCCTATCCCATCTCAATTGTGTCATAACTCAAAAATTACGTTGAAGACTTCATTCTTGGAGAAATCTTGTACGGTCTTTGTCTAATTTCATCTATCAAAACGTGGGTACAAGAACATTAATAAATTATTGCCCGAGGCTACTAAGTGGCCGGATATGGTACCTTAAATTCATTTGCCATTCAAATTACGGTTTTAACGTCAAGTGTTAAGCTTTAGTACGCGTCAGCGAGCCGGTGATTTGCATTCACAAATTCAATGACTAAAATTAAGGCAGTTTCCGATTACTAAGAGCATTAAAAATATAGCCTGCAGCAGGAATGTTTTGAGCTGATTCGGGTTTATATTAGACACTTCCTTTGAATTCACAAGTATTTTGTAGGCGTGTGTTATATGTAACTCATTCATGAATAAGGTTAATTGAATTCAGTAAATCATTTTTTACACATTTTCATTATTACTTTGCCAATATTTTAGTTTCTGTGAAAGGTATGACATGAAAATTTGTTGTATATTATATTTGTCAGACGGGCTCGTTGGCGTATTCGATTGTCCCTATCTTAATCGTACATGTCGTGGGTTCGACCCAGGATAAACATTTATTTGATGAATATTAGTGTTATATCTTTGTGTTATATATTTATTAAATTTCTGATGAGGAAATTTATTATTATCAATTTTAATATTAAATCCTTCTTTTGTCTTACAAGATGGTTAAAAAGGCACAGTTTTTTTTAATCTAGTCATTATGAGTGCAATAAACTACATATTTCTCCAAGATTGCGGACTTGGAATTGTATTACCTGATTCCGCAGTACATATACTATCCGCGATGGTATAGTCCGAGAATAGGTCAAGATCCTATGTCAGCAAAGCCACAGCCACAGTTTTAATGTTCCCTAGTCCAATATATCGGACACTATCTCTATCGGATGGGTTGACATGATAATAAATATATTGGTCCTATATATCTATAAGAAACATTTTTGCCTAATAACTAAAAAAAAATTGTATCTTTTAGTTGGATTTGTGGCATCTCCTGACATTTATAAAGGTAATAATATAACTCCATTAACTATATAATAACTATATAAAACTACAAATATAATATTGAAATACATATTTTACACCCAGACATAGGACAGATAGACAGAAATATTTGTTATATATACGTTGGACAAGATAGGTTTATCACGTGCGCCCTCGAGCCTTCTATACCGTAGGAACCCTTTGCACGCGGACGTAATGGCCTTTTTCCAAATATTTTTGTTAAAAAAATACATATATCGCGTATTTGACTATTTTATTTATACTCTATAAATTATTGTATATTTTTACTTAATTTATATAATAATTTTGTTACAATTTTTTTGTACATATATTTTTACTAATTTTAAAGCCCTAACAACTAAAGATTTAGGACCAGCCATAATTTCTGTCGATAAAAGCTTCTTATTGAAGTCAAGACATAAAATTTCGTTAAAAGCTTTTTACGTTTTATTAGACAAGTCATGTAATATGTCCGTAAGCTACCGTTCGACGTCCGTCGATAACTATTTATTTTATAATTAGACACTATTTGTCTCGGACCAAGTTTCACATAAACGAGCTGTATTCGTCAATTTGGTTCACATTTGATTAGTTTTACTGCCTATTCATAAATTGTGGCCACGAAAACCACGTTGCAACTATTTCTGAGTATATAATAATATTTATTTATATCAATGAGTTTTAGTAAGACCATCAAAAGTTTACTCACAAAAATTTTTGTCATCTAGCAACTCTGCTAGCATTAATGAACTTAGTTTAAAGTAAGCCTGAGAAATTGCTAGGTAATGAGATATGGGATACAATGGACACCCGAATAATACAAAGTTGGCATTAATGATAGCATCTTTTATTTATAATGTACACTTACAGGTTGTATGCTTTTATGATTTTTATATAAATTTATACAGGCATTATTTTTTTTATATATGACTAAGCCAGTAAACAATCAAACGTTCTGTATGATAGTAAGCGTTGCTACAGCTTATGCTGCCGTCACATGGGCACTCGTATTATCACAAAGATATCACTAACACATTGCCTCCAACAACATGTGGATATTGTGTAATTTCTTTTACCATTCAAACAGAAACACATAAATACGAACACTGCGTTTAGACGATAAAAATAGGTTACAAAAAGGAAAATTAGGTACCAACGTACCTAATTTTCTTGACTGCTTGACTGATGACTTTTGAATGAAACCTATCTCTAGACATACAACAATTTTCCATACAATTATGGTGTAATAACTAAAAATTTTAAAAAGCCATGACCTCATGACATTTGACCGAATAATCATTGTTTTATGATTAAGCTGAATTTTCAAGAGGCATTCTCTAAAATTTTATCGTTAGAATTTTGAATTCTATCAATTTGTTTATGTTGCTAGAAAATAAGGCTACCCCATTGTCGTCTATCCCTTAGGACTCTCAAGCAACAAAATGCAAAGTAAGCCTTAATGAAGTTTTAAATTCGGTAATACTCATCCAAACTAACTGTTTCAAGTTGGTAAGTATTTTGCTTGAGTGACTTTATGCTTATGTATTCGCAGTGTAAAAATACCGAAGTCTAGGAAACACCCAAACAATTACGTATTTAATGGTAAGTGGTTCCAGTTCCTGCTCGTATTTCAAGTGTTCATACCTTGGTAATGTTAGTAACGCTTGTTTTAATTCAGTAAATGATAAATATAATTAGATACTATTCTACTCCGCTAGTTCTCCGCAGCATTTTGTGTGAATTTATTTAGTAATCATACATAATCAATAAATACACACTACATCTTATCAATTTACCTGACTCTTAGATAAGTAGTTTATTTTACGGATGTTAAACAACAGAGGGATAACAAATATAAAAAATTTAATTAAAATTAACAAACCCAAATATTTTTCTAGATGAGAATCGAACCTACGACCCTTGGCGTACATCTGTGCCATTAGACCCGTCAACAATATAATTATATTTTGCGGGGAAATCCGCCAATTTACTGGCCTGATATTCGCGGCCCACGTTAACCGTCAAGCCCCTGTATTTATTGAGCTAATTGGTTGTAAATCGAAGGCGGATTGTTCAAGATGGCTGCCAACGATTTTGTGTAGTAAAAATCATAAACCTCCCTACGTGTTCGTTGTCGGTTAATGGCTTCATGATAAGACCCGTTTATAGTCTAATTGGAGATTCAAATGTTATTCTCCGAAGGTTTTTTGTCTCAATCATTATTAATTTAAACGCCAATTAGGCAGTGATTGGTTTTTTGTGGCATTTTTTATTGCATCCCATTTCTCCATTGGTACGATTACTCCGTATGTAATGATTTGCCGTAACCATTTAGAGTAATAAGATATTGACAAAGATATTTACTCAATTGATCTTTTATTTAAGGAATAAAAAATTCTCATTTGCAGCTTTGTTATTCTGCAAGCATTATGAAAATCTTCGTGCTTGACATGTCTTGTAGCGGTATGTACTCGTATGTTATAAAAAGAATTCAAAGTAATACTGACATTGATATTTTTAGTTTTTATGTTGGGAGTATCTCATACATATTTTATTTTTTTTGCATCAAGTTATAAAGTAAGAAACGCTCATTATATTCGTTTTCTATGACAGCAGTAGTGCCAACATTTAAATTTGTATTTAACAATTAACATTCATTTCATATTATGAACTCTTTTTATGTAGTCCATTTATAAGCATTTATTATTACAAACAATTTGCATTAACCCTCCTTTTTAGTATTATACTAGAATCCAAACCTTATTAAAGTTAATATTATTTCTCAAATATAAAGGAAACATAAAATGACAGTAAAACAAAATATGAAATCCATTTCCTCCGTAAAAGTTAACAATTTTTTTTTATCAAAATCTGGAGCTATGGAACTAAAGTCCGTTAAGTGGAACTAGCCAGATTCTTATGACGTCACATTAATCTATCAACAATTATTCATACAAATACTATGAAAAAACTATCATATATTTACAAGTTACATTTATTTATAAGCGGTTTCCTGAATATGCTCAGGCTTGAAAGCGCAACGGGAAAATACCTAGAAAATGTAAATTTTAATTCTAAGATTACCGGTTACTTCATTATATATAACTTATACCTTGTACCTCGTCGTTGACATTCATAGTTTATTTTAAACTAAAGATCCGCCCCGGCTTTGCACGGGTGGAATAAGAAAAAAATGGCTTTTGTGGGTTCTCTATAAGATATACAAAACTATAGTACATACATTATTTTTATCTCACACGTCGGGTTCAGCCAGCGCTTGCAATGTAATCGCAAAATAATGTATTCATTTCCGACATGAGGGTAGGGCCTACACCATAATTATATACTTTCTTTTATAAAGTAGGGGAACACTAAGAAAGAATTTTGGAAAATTCATCCCCTAAGGGAATACAATAGGTAAGCAAAGTTAGTATGAAACTTTGCTGGGTAAGTTATTCGAATAAAATTACGTATTTTTTTTTTCATCATCCTTAAACCCCTTTAGGATGATGGGGTGAGAAGCGTGTGCAAAGTTCTACAAATTAACGCGGGTGCAACCGCGAGGCGCTGCTAGGTATATATATAAACCTTCCTCCTGAATCTCTCTATCTATTAAAAATACCTCATCATAATTCGAAGTTTTAAAGATCTAAGTATACATAGGGCAGACAGCGGTCAGCGACTTTATTGTGTATGCAGTGAATTTATAATGATAAATCCATTAATTTCTTTTATTATTGACACCGAGTCTTAATTAAATGGTATCATTAATTGATTTGCGAGCTTAATGTTTTGAATTAGCTTGAGTGACAGTCTAGACTGGATATTACGCAATATTCCTCTTTTTAGTTGATTCAATTTGATATAATTTTGCTGTAATGTTTATATTATACTATTTAATTATACGAGCATGTATTACTGCGATGCTCTTAGACAGAATATAATAGTACCTCTCCTGATGGCGGTATGATCCTCCAAGACAATGCAGTTCAAATTCAACATGGCGGGAAGAGGCTGCGTTACCACCGCCTTAGGAGGCCTACATCCAGCAGTAGACTTTCTACACCTGCTATGATGGAGAATCATAAAAAACTACAGATAAATATGTTTCGGTTACCTTCCGGCAACCGATCTCAAGATTAAAGCGATCTAAGATATCCGAAACGTCTAACGAAAAAAATCGAAAGTTATTAATAACATGTCGCACTTTAAATCCGTTTAAATGTAGTTTTATTATGAGTAGTGTAATTAGGTAGTGCAAATATTAGAAAATCATTAAATTTGTTTACGTTATACGATCTGTCAAAGTAATAATATCTAACAATTTCCATGTTCAAAATTAGTTTCATCTCTGCAATTATTTATCATTTTTGATAACTGCGCTCTGATAGATAATTTTCGCATAAATCTCATTTAGGTTGGTATTTCTATAATCTATTTCTCTCCTTATAGTCATCATGGTCAAGCAGTCAATAAAATACGTGTCCCGCATATAATTACATTGTAAAATATAAATTTATTTTCCATAAGCGGGGCAATTTCAACTCAGACAAGGGTAAGGAGCGTCGTCAGCGCATTATTACGCCATTACCATAATGCACCCGAATTTGGAAGACGATCTTTATGAATAAAAAATCAATTTGTATGTATGAGTTACATGTTAAAGAGTGTATTGGGATAAGTGTGAGCTTTATGAACTTCTAGATAGCCCATTATTGTTAAACTGTATTAAATAAATTCGCCTAATGACATGTTGATGTGTTTAGGCAGACATTAAGGCTATTCGGGATCATGTTATGAACTTATCGTCCACAATCGAGTTATTTGAAATAAATATAAGAAAGGCTAGAGACATAGTAGAACTTAAAAGTACTATATATTATTTAATTTTTACGATTTGTATCGTAGCTTGTGTAAGCGAAAATTAATATAGCCTGTGTGATAATAACCCTAATGTTTAAACCTTATGACCTGAAAAAACACACACAGTGACACATTAAACAGGTTATAATTTTTTCTACCACATTTTAAAAGTGAGAGTGACGTGAAAAAAACTATGAAAAAAGGAAAAATAACTATAAAAGCAGATGCTATTTAGCTGTAGTATTATTTGTACTATTATTACAAAATAACTTATAAGGAAAATAATTGTTAAATCCAGGCCAAAATAATCGAATAATATGAAACAATTACAATATATTTATTGGTGTTGCAGTTTTTATTTACAAGCAATCAGGCTTTAAATATAATAATTAAGATCGACTCGCGCCACGCAAAAAGTACGAACAAAAGCGACCCGCAACCTGATATTAAATTATAATCGATGCGATTGAACATCGATGATCTGCAGAATCCATGATAGGATCTATTCAATCGGACCATATTAAAGTCATACGAGATATGAATGGGACCGAACCGGTCTCGATATTACCTGGTAATTACTGAAGGGAGGGGAGGTGTTCATTATGACGTTACGTGACAGCGCAGCACAATTTACCTGTAATTTGTTGGCATCAAATTATAAAGTGTACTCCGATATCTGTGGGATTAAGCATCGATACGCCCTGAGTAATATCCTTTAGATATACGTTGCTATAAACTTTATTATTATAATAAAAATACTGCTTATTCATTCAATGGGAATGTTGGGGTTTAGTGTGAACATGAACTTGTTCTTGACTGTACTGGCTTTTTTTATAATTAACCGCATCTATTTTTAAATCTTTATGCTACCAATAGACCCTCTGACAGTAAGCAATTACAATAGACTATGGTGCCTCCTAAATGAAATAACATACGGATTGCCGACTTTATAAAAATATATATTGCAATTTAAACAGTGAGTTATGCATAATTTTTTAATCGACTTCAGTCAATTAAACACAAACATAGACATAATTTTAATAAAATTTGATTGTAACTAGTGTTTATATTTAGGATTTATTAAGTTTACAGCTGTTGACGTTAGATAATGTAAGTTGCTAAGAGCAGTTAAAACAAATCTATCCATTGAGCGTATTTATTATATTTTTTATTTGTAATGAATAGACTCAAAAAATACGAAACTGATTTAGAAAATTCTTTCACTAATAGCAACCTACCTTCTTATGGAGAATCAGTCTTAATTATTTTTCCATTAACAAACTACAGTTCTACTTATAACATGATCATCATCATATTAGCTATAAAACGTCCACTCCTGGACACTCCTCCTTAAAAATAGGCTCAGGTCTAAATACATATAAAATTATACGGGTAGTATACGAGATTTATATTTTTGTACCGTTACCACAAATAAACTCATAATCTACTGGACTAATTCTTTAAACTCTTTCATTAATAAAATAAACACTATCAGGGAGTAACATAAAGTATAGTTTATTTCCATATTATAAAAAATGGAATGGAATAAAGAATGGAATTACGCGGTTGAAACGGAGCGTTGCCAGTCAGTCATAAACGTGCAAAAATTGTGTCAAAATACATGTTTGTCTTACAACGACATTTAAATTTAGAGTTTAGTAACACTTGCTTAAAATAGTACAGTAACTTTGCTTACTAATAAGTCGCCAGCACCGTTACAACTTTTAACAATTTCATGTAATGTCCCGCAGAATTGCTCACTCTAAACAAAAATACTTCCCACCTTTGTGTCGCACAAAATTTGGCTATTTTCTATATCGTTTAACACGGCCATACCATTTCTTTGTACAATTATATGAATGAAAGATAAGCTAGTGGCGTGTGTAGTTCACTATTATTAAACTGAGCTTAGGGTTTGATTTCAATGGCATAGATTTTTTATATGAATATATACAAAAAATTCAAGACCACAGTTCAAAAATTTAATATACAATTGAATATGCTTTTATTGAAATCGTATACTTTAAGTCATTTTAAAGTATGTGAAAATAATTTCTATAGCTATACCTACCTATATATGATAATCTTTAGATTTTATTTCTTTTTATTTTATTTTTTTTAAAGCACATAAATTCCGAAGACATCTCTTAACTCCGAGATAAGTAGATTAAAGTACTTGTGTTACGGATATCAGAAAACAGAGGAAATACAAATATAATACTTAGAAAGATGTAAAAAAACCCAGACACAGAACAAATACACATATTTATCAACTATATTTAGTTTAGTTTCTCTATGGGGACCGAACTCACGAACAGAACGAGATTAGTAACATCTGCGGAATCGTCAGTTACGTAAAAATTAAAAAAAAAATAGTATTAAACCCATTGAACAACCTTCGTTAGTTCTTAACGATTCAATTGACATATTTGAAAGACATTACTCGTACCTCATCAACATAGCAGAAAATCGACTCCTGGATATAGACCTCCTTAAAAAAAGAGGATGTTTGCTTATAATAACTGATATATCGGTCCTCAATTGTCGTTCACGACACCTGAGGTGAGGTACCTGATGCAGGTACTGCTCTACTCTGACTTTACCATATATCGCTTGCAACTTTAAAGATTTTCCCTGTCTAAAGATATTCCGATCTCAAATCCAACTATAAATCAAATGTTAATGTGATTAGATAAAACTTGCAATAAATATGAGATTGAGCACTCCATGCAATACTTTTATTAAATAAAATAATAACTCATACGTATACTAAGGCCTTTACCTTTATAATCTAAACTATAAAGCCATTTACCTGCAGACATACTGAGTCAATTAGATTGAAATCGATAGGTAATAAGGTCTAACACAGTTCTACCAATCTTTCATTGTATCCAGGTTTTTTCTATCGTAAGGTAAAATTTTGTACCGTTAATAATATTCGCTTGTTCCTAGACATTTGTATGTAGATATATTACTATTGATTTATTTCCGGGACTGAGTGTGGGGGGCCCGTAACCTTTATATAATATTTATATACCATATTTTTAGCTTGATTCAGGTAGGTAGTTTCTTACTAATAGGCTATTTTGATCTATGCGTATTAGGAACCTTCTTTTTGCTACCTTTTGTAAGTTTAAATAAATGGTTTGTGGTTAATTTTATGGTTTATAATAATGGTTATTTTTTTTATTACTATTAATAATATATTGGGTATTCAAGTTAAATTAGTTGGTTGTATCTCTTAATGAAGAAAAATTAAGCATTATTAAATTAACATTCTTTATATGTGAATGACATTCTGCTATATCATAATTTTATTTCAATAATAATTATTATCATATCAGCCATTAGTCCTCTGTTGGACATATCAAGAAAGAAGGATGCTCACTATTCCGCGCTTGACGGGAGTGCTGGCACTCGCACGGCTTTGTGACGGGGATGCTGCTGACCATCCTAACCCAGTTGTATTTGAACTGCGCTCTTTTGGTTGGAGATACTGCCATCTATTAAGTTTAGTACCTCAGCCGCCTCTTCCGTGTGGTACCGGTAGAGAATAATAGTGCCTGATCCGTACCAGGTGTTGAAAGAGGCGACTAAGGTACCAGGACCGACAGATGGCGGTATACACAGGGCGATGGGCAGCATCATCCCCCAATTACCACATTCTTGGGGAAGCCTATATTTAGCAGTGCACTTCAAATGGCTAATATTATAAAATCTAACTTTCCGTTTAATATTCGGTTTGTTTGTGACCTCACCTTTACATTATAAGTACCGGCATGCGCATGCGTGTTGCTGATGAGACAAATAGAACAGATGTTGATGAATGCGGACCGCAATTACTATTTAGAAAAATACTTTCATTGTAACCCAAGATAGGATTCCGTATAAATTGGTAATATAATATTTGTATGTCATTGACTAACGTGCGGTCCCTTTATTCAGTTAAAAAGTTGGTGAAGGAGTATTATCTGTCATTATAATTATTTTTTAGTTATAGAACTATTATTGTTTAGTTATAATAAAATAAACATTGAAAAATCAAACGACATCTTATCGTTGAGCTGACTTAGAAATAAGTAGCTTTAAGCGGATATCAGGTAAATATCACCTAGACACAGAACAAATACAAGTATTGATCATATAAATATTTGCTCTGGTCGGAGATCGATCCCACGAGCTGACGCACAAGATAGGATTACTACCGTATCATATTTATATGCTGTCTTGGATGACTGACTCAAATACAAAAAAGGCTGGAGTTGGGCAGCATTATTCTTGTGACGAACTACATTCTACGATTCCCACTACGCATGTCATTCCTGATAATTATAAACAATAATACCCTTTTCTTGCATTTAAACAGTAAATAAATAATAAATAAATTTTTACATCTAAATACCTATAGCACGTATATAGTACGTATGCATAGTACGTACGTACGTATACATATATAGAGATTATAAAAAACCCTGATAAAATATTAGTTAATAATTTGTATCTATTAGTACCTTGTACCATTTGTATTTATTATTTCAGAAGAACACCTTGTTTGTTTTTTTTTTATTTAAAACAGACAGGCTCGATGTTGCAAACAGAAATAATCTTTGGCGTCAAGGACCGCAGGTTCGATTCCTACCTTGTACAAACATTTATATGATGAATATTTGTATTTGTTCTGTGCCTGGATGTTAAATATGTATTTGAGGATTCCTATTGTCTAATGCCTACTACACTTAAGTCACTTAAAACATTTGCTTTAATAACACACTGCCTTCTAAAGCAAGTCCTTTGAGTGACTTATCTTGGAGTCAGAGCAGTCTATGAGATGTTGTGTGTATATATGATAAATACCAACGCTGCAGTTGATGTTTATCTATAATATTCACTTAACTGAAGCGCCTAATCTATAGTAATATTACAAATGCGGAAGTGTTTATCTATCGGTTTGTTTGTTACGCTTTTACAGGCTAACCCACTAGTTAGTCTGTGGTAATAATTTTCATAAAATTTGGCTTAAGGACAGCGTGAACTGAAAAGGAAGCGAAGAGCGTTCTGTACAGTTCAAACGGACGCATTTGCAAACTTTTTACTACTCTTTTGTTCGACGATGCAATTACCTTAAAGCAAATATTTTTAAATTTTTAAAAATTTCATAAAGGTATTATGTGGTGGAACTTTACATTTCGACGTCTTTTGTCAAAAAAGTAGTTTTTTATGTATGTATGTGTAGTGAACGCGTCAAAGTTAGAGAATATTATAGAACAACACACATTTTAAAACATTTGCTTTCCACTTTGGATGTGGCTTCATTTGTTTTAAAACATGAGAATATGTATGAGGTTTATGAAGCGAACGTATT
This sequence comes from Heortia vitessoides, assembly GCA_020976665.1. Lineage (NCBI taxonomy): Eukaryota > Metazoa > Arthropoda > Insecta > Lepidoptera > Crambidae > Heortia > Heortia vitessoides. The sequence goes on from JACJUM010002543.1 coordinate 14,812,995, forward strand.
AAGATGTCCTCATAAACCTTAGAAGAACAAACTCCATCCGATCCCTAAACATGAGCTGCAATGAGCCAGCCGTGATTACCATAATTTCATCGCCCCACGTGTCTGGGCCGCTGCTGTACAAAAACTCGTAATAACCACAGTACATTGTGGTACAGTTGTGTGAAGAAATCCTTTTTTGTAGTGATTTATATGAAAAAAAAACAATGTTTTTTATATTTATTTTGATCGTGTAGACGCGACAAAGTATTGTATTTAAACGGCATCTTCACGCGGCTTTTCAGTTATTAAATATCGTCCGTCTTATATTTGGTACGTATTTAGTAAAATTAGTAGTATAGTATTATTACTTGGAGAAGTTTTATGATGATCTTAAGATGATGCTTTGCCGGGGGTGTGCTGCGATCAAAATACAATTATGTCTGTTAAATAAATTTCAATAACTGATTAATAATCCATTAATGATATATGATAACAGATTTACAGTTTATAATTATAAATAATTATAATGTTTAATTGTTAGTCTATGGTGTCTGGGTCAATGGGTCAGGGTGGAAAACATCATCATATCAGCAATTGGAAGTCCCCTGCTGGACATAGGCCTCCCCAAAAAAAGGGGAAACTTTGCCCAAAATCGCCGCGGTGGGCAAGTGAGTTGGCAATTGCAGAGCACAGCTTTTGCGACGGGGATGCTGCTGCCCATCTCCACCCTGTGCATTTGAACTGCAATATTTAGGATGGATATACCGCCATCTGTCGGTTCTGGTACCTGACACCATAGACAGTGTCTGTGTATACATAAATCTGACTGCATAAAATTAATTGCTTATTTTTCTGTGAGTCAAACAGTAATTTGATAAGATTATTTGTGAATCCTATCCATGATAATATTAAGTAGGGTTCTGTTGAGAGACAAAATTTCAAATGCATTATAAGATACTTATTGTCATTTAATTATGACAAAGTAACAAGATATTATCTGTGTGCCAAATTTTACACATAAAATATTAAATATAATTTTATGTTATTCACTAGGAAAAAAAACAACTATTCTCAGGTATCAGGCAGGACTTACATCTTTGCCATACTGGGGGACTGCACTAACATTATGCTACTGAGACCGTAGCGGACACGACGAATTTTCTCAGTGTTATTTTTTGTGCTGAGAACTCAGCGCCATTTTTCCAATGTTACGGGTAATTACCTACCAACACTCAAATGTCAAACTTTTACAAGTTTAAAGCAATCGATAAAGAAAAACTGTATACTTAATTACTTTTAAGAGGTTTTACGCGTAAAAAATGCTGAATGCTGAGATCGGTGTGGGAAAGATGCAGGTTCGAGTCCCGCCTGACGCTTGAGACAAGTTGCTTTTTTTTCTAGTAAATATCATAAAATTATATTTTAAAATTTTATACATAAAATTTGGCACATTGATAATTTCCAATTACTTTGTCATGAATAACTAATGATTTGCATTACTTAACCTTAATATTATCAGGGATAGGATTCACAAATTATCTTATTAAATAACTGTTTGACTCACAGAAAAAATAAGCAATTAATTTTATGCATTTCGAATTTTGTGTAGGGACACCATAGACACACATTAAAAAATGGTAAATATTAATAATTATAGACTGTAAATCTATGGTTATAGATCAGATGTGATGACATAAACTAATTAATTGATTTTTCAATAACGAAATTTTTATTAAGACATTAAATTTATTTCAAAGACATAGTTATATTGTCATTTGATAGCAAAAATCCAATTTTGCGATCACAAACCAAAATATATAGTCAGAGTTGTCTGTACTTAACTATATTATGTTTAGTTACATTGGATTGCTATAAATTGGTATGAAGTTTAAATGAGAAATAAACTGTAAGTTATTTAACTATTTTCCGTATGCATAAATCATAAACAATAAAGTATTCTATGCACCCCTTGTAAGATTATTAAAAAGCGGCCCTTAAATATTTCGTGCCGACCTGTACTCAAGCGCAGTAGTAATACCGTGCTACTGTACTGAATAACAGCTTTTTTGCCCAGGACACCGGTCAAACGTCATCCCAACGTAACCGCCGGCGGCGCGTACCTGCTCTCGTACTATAATAACAATGTTGTTGTCATTATGGATTATTACTATTCAATTTAATGCTTTGTCTTTGATACTTGATTTTGGTAAACGTATACCTGTTTTAAGCAAAACTTTTGTAAGCACCGTTGTTGATTTCTGCCCGAAGGGCCATTTTGGATTCCGTCAATAGAACGCAATTTAAATGATAATTTCTTTTCCTTTTGAAGCGGTGACTCGGAAATTTTCCGGTGCAAAAACGTTAAATGTTGCGACAGTGCTTTCAATACACACAACTTTGTTGCAAATATAATTATGAGGATTGTCTTGCCCCGCTCTTTATTCGTGTTTGATGTTTTATTCACATTTAAACAAACTGACACTTGCATAAATGAGTGGAACGACCTCTAACTAAACATAAGTGAGTGTTATTCCGCATTCCTATTTCACTGTCCATAAACAGTTCAGATAAACCACAAATAATAATGAAGTAGACAATAAATAATAGCATAGCATTAAAATATAAACTGAGATTATCGCTAATATTAAAATATCGCAATCTCCTGCATTACTGATCTCGTATAAAATCATGGTGTATGAACTGAGTGCGCGGCGGGAGCGGACGCGAACGCTATGTTGTCAAATTGACGCTGTTCGCAATCAAAAAGGTATCATTAATATTTTTTTATGTGACAGCCTAATAGCGTATTGACAGTGCTTGCACGTCGAAGATTCAGGCCAGACCGATTGCAGTGAAAGATATTTATTACACTCGCTAATACGTCTGCGAGGATCTCACATTATATCGATAAGACATTTATTTTCCCGAGAAATAGTATTAGAAGTACTTGTGAAATTTCATCATAATTGATTCTCCAGTTTGGCCTGCATATCAATGCATATCAAATATACTCTTGCATTTATAATACACCACAAAACATAATTATAACTTATATGTCATATAAAAAATAACAAATATTGATGCAAACATATTTGCGCGTCGCGTCAATAATATTTGTAGTATATATATATATAACACCAATATTTTTCTTATAGTTTGCGTAATGAACCTGCTGTAGACTTGGTTTTAAGACTCGTCTGGTAATTATGAACTAGTTTAAAAATAGTCCACTATTTTATATCTGTTTATATTACTTTTATGGGGGCCACCTTGGTGATTGCTGCTTGTGTTGTAGCATTTATGTTAATATATATGTTGGTAGCCTCGCTTACATATTTATATATATAAACATAAATAAGTATATAGGTTTACTTTATTGCTAAATAATTGGTACCTACATTCTGAGACTGATATTTTATATTTATTTTGTTTTTCGTCGTAAAAGGTGATTTGTGTAATGGCTACAATGCAATGTTTGCGCCACCAAGGTAGGTTAAAGCTTAAGATAACATAGATTAAAACTAATCCGTTAGTATCAGATGGATACAATAAAATAGGTTGAATGATACTGGGAAATTTTTTATTTTTTATTTATTTAACTTTATTGCACAAAATGTTACAAAATGTACAAATGGCGGACTTAATGCCAGATGGCATTATCTCCCAGTCAACCATTATACAAAACTGAAAAAATATATATATATATAGTGGTGCAGGCAATATATATACAAAATAAATAAACGTGGCATACATATTTGTATAAATAAACGCAATAAATGAGTGAGAATCCGTGAGAAAACGTCTTTTTAACGGCCTTATAACACTAATCAACTAACATTATTGAAATATCGAACAAAAACAATTAAATAACGGGCCTGACGGCGCAGATGGTAGTGATCCTATCTTGTACGCCAAGGGTCGTGGATGCGCTTCAAACCCAAAGCAAATATTTATGTTGTTTCTGGGTCTGGGTGTTAAATGTGTGTATTTAAGTAATATATTTGTGATCCCTCTGTTGTCTGATGTCCGTAAAACAAGTGTTCTAAGCGACTTAACATGGAGTCCGGTCAAGGTATGAGATGTTACGGGATTTTTTCAAATTATTATAAGGCTGTAAAAAGTAGTTGAATTATGAATAGTAGACGCGTAGATTTTAGAAAGTATTATATACGCGCCCGCTCTCGTCCACGCCTGCACTCTGCACGGGCACAGAATCCTCCTTAACCAGCCAAAGCTCCAGGCCCGACGCTACCGATAGCGAACGTGCCCGGGGCGTGCATTAACGTGCGAACCACCAATGGCTCCCACTCATTATTCTTATGCCCTTCAACTTTAAAAGAACAGGACAAATAAAAAAATACAGTAATTTTCTGTCTCATATATATTCTAGGTGTGATTTAGTGTTTATTCCGTAGTATGTCACGGCAGAGTAGAATAGTACTTTTTTCTATACCAGGCGACTAAGGTCCGACAGATGGCGGTATATCAATTCGAATCGGTATAGCTCAAATGCACGAGGTGCTCTGCATTTACTAACATGATTGCCCAGCGTGGTTATTATTCTCCCTTTCCTGGGAGGCCTAGGTCTCACAATGGACTTCCAATGATATAATTAATATTATATATAATGTTACTATCTGTATACTAACTCATTAAAATAGCCAAAATAGTAGAGTATAGTACTAGTAATAGTACTTTAATAGCAATACGTGTATGACATTAATTCGGAAATTAATAACATAAGATGACTCAAGACATGTCAAGGAAAGATTGTCTTCTGCAGAATATCTCGGAAGACAATAATAATTCAGGATATTACTGCAAGCAAAAGCAAACCACCGTTCAAATGTAATGTTCAATAATTTGTAGTTCATTCACAAATGAGTCCAATATTTGTTTAATACTGGATGTAACAAAATAGAAGAATCAAAAGAGCACATTTTTATGTTAAATAATTAGCAAACGTGGATAAGTGTATGCTACACTTTATACATGCGTGATGGCAAATATCCGGTAGCCTGAAGACGCTTGTGTTTTATTATAATTTATTCACACATCTCATAAGTTGACTTGACTCTGAGAGGTAAGTAAGACAATAGAAAAATATAAATATAATACTTAGATATAGATATATAAATATCATGAGGTAGATCATACAAAAAGTCATTTGCCTATGGTATATTAGTACCTATTTCTACCGCCAAATAGCAGTGTTTGCATTGCTGTGTTCCGGGCTGAAGGGTGAGAGAGGCAATGAATTTACTGGGTAATGTGGCATAATATCCTCAAATCACAAGGTAGGCAAAGCGATAGTGATATCCTTGTGTTATTACAAGTGTCTATAGGCTGTAGTGAAGCTTAAATCTAATCTTATTTTAATATATTTTCTCTGGGTGCGAATCGAACCTTTGCCGCAGCGGATAGTACTTCTAATTACTTCTATTTACGCCATCGGTCCCGTCAAATTCACCTTTGTGCCATCTGAAAGATGTAATTAGCACGTCACCTTATGACCTGGTCTTTTTACATCACATTACAAAGTAATTTCAAACCGGAATAATATAATACGTGGGGTACACATGCAAGCAATATTTCTACTTTGGCTTACCTACTCTGCTATCTATTCCAGCAGCACCAGAGGGATGGGCGAGGCTTTTTATTAATTAACGAATGACGATAAAGAAAAATCGATAGACTCCTTTTTGATTCTCACTTGTATAAGGAATATTACAAATGTTAAATGAAACGCATGGTGCACCTACAAACGCGCTGGTTACCAAGAAAGAAATACAAAAACAGTGAGCCTTTTGATTACCTCATATAACACTCTGGATGATATCGTTATTAATTCCACTCGACAAAAAATAGCAAAGCGAGCTAATTATATCTAAGAGATTAATGAAATCTACATATGTATAGCGATTTTTATGATATGTTTTATAAGAAAAGATAAAACTGAATACCTTCTAATCGGGTAGACTAATTTAAATGAATTTTTTTATGCATTTGGGTGAGGGGTGTAGGCTCTAGATAGGTCAGAATTTAGATTCACATTTGTGAATCTAAATCAGTCCGACGGATGGCGCTTCAGTCAGTATCAAGGTTATTTATTTATACTGCAATTAAACGGCTGTATAGATTTGAATGAATATTTATGAATGCATTCAAGAGGGGGTCTGCATTATTTGGATTTACAAATCAGCTCTGTAGATGTCGCTGCAGTCGGTATCTAAGTTCTTTATCAGGACATCGTATGTCGGGTCAGCTAGTAGAAGATATAGAGAATAGTAACTCTGTAACACTTGGTCGTTCGCATCTTATTTGCCATGTTAGTAAAGGCATACGGTCTAACTGATGGTATGTATAATAACATAACGTTTCTTTTAAAAACCCGCAACATCATGCAAGTCATCTACCCTGTAAAAACCTACTTACTCTCTTTTGTAGAAATCATATAGTTGTCTAACTAAGCAAAACAGAAGGGTGTTAAATGTGTGATTGAATGATTCGCAGAAAGAAATGACTCTGCGCAACTACTCTCTCACAGTTTTGAGGTACCGACAGACCAGAATAATACCTCGTTCTGAACCAGGTTAAGACAGAGATAACCAAGGTACTTGAATTGAAATGCACAAGGTTGGCAGCAACATCCCCATCGTAAAGCTGCGCTCTGTCATTGCCAACACGCTTGCCCAGCGCGCTTGCTTATCTTGGAGAGGCCTGTGTCCAGCAGTGGACTTCCTATGACTTTAACGATGATGGTTATGACTTGCTTACAGTTTACTCTCATACCCAGTAAGATCCTGCAAATGGCAGGCGGTACGATAGCAAAGAGTGCCATGAGCATTCTCTCGAAGCTGTAATGAGCGGCAGAACAAGAAGTCTTTCCTTAACCTTAAAGGTTCTAAACTGCACATGAAAATACAAAATTTCACTGTAACCAAGCAGCAGCGCTTGTATTGTATGCCTGAAAGGGAAATGAAATAATAATAAATTTACACAATATCACATATAATCCGAGATAGATTGCTTGAAGCACTTGTGTTACAGACATCAGAAAACATAGGATATACAAAAAAAATTTTTAAATGCTCATACAATACCTAGACACAGAAAAAAATAAAATTTATTTTATGTTTGTACTGGTCGGGGATCATACCCACGACCCTTAATGCACCAGATAAGACTATCTGCACCAAAATCTATAACAGCTATTCTTCGTGTCGCTCGGGTATCTTTGGAGTAATGTAACCGTTCCACACGCAAGCGGTTTGCATAGTTGCACGCTCATATAATTATTTTATTGAGATCTTTACCTAATTCGTTGGGTATATACGCAAATAAATGATAATATGCAAATAAAAAGAAAACGACCACTTTCCTATGTACGCGAACATTATCTAGACTGGTCAAAACTAGCAAAAAAATAAGTCGAAAACAGTGCCTTTCCATTGTGGGTGTCTAATTAGTGAACGTAAAATTGACATGTGAACATAATAAAATCGATTGAAAGCTCGCGATGAAACGGATACCTAAAATGCGGTTTGGGTTTGGGCCATAAAAAACAACTTATTTTCGAATACTTTTCAAAATATAGATATTTACTTCAATAATAATGAGATAGTATTGAAAAAGTTTCAATAATCCCGAGGAAATTAACGCAGTTTTTATCATACCTGAAAAAGCAAAAATAATTTATGCAGGTTTATGATTTTCTAGTAACTTTATTAAATTAATTAATATCTATTTAATGTCGTATTCTAAAATGCAGGACATAATTTAGTGCTTGTCTCTATGGCAACTAAAATTGTCGATTAGTTCTGTACTTTACATTCTGCTGAGAAATAAACATAATATCTACTTATAGTATCTATTAACAGACTAAAGAAATTTTCACTCATGTATACGGATATCTTGAGTTAATTACTCTACTCTGATAAATGCTTAGCGAGACCGTAACGATCTAAAAAAAGTTGATTTCATACTTTAATATAAGATAAATAAATAATAGTAGGCCATATATTGCACATTTATATACTAGCCCGTAAAATATACACAAATATATATATCATGCCATGAAGCAATATTTGCCTGAAAAGGTTATATAATACTTTTAAAGGATATGTTTTTCGTAAAATAAATATAACGTTTGTCAATATTGCTACAATCTATTATTCCAAAAAGACAATTGACAGCTGTCAACATTATTCTATAAGCAAAAAAGTAAACAAGGTAGAATGATAAGTATGTCAAATAAATAGCTATCGTAGGTTCATATACTAAATACAAAAATAAATCAACTTGTAACAGCCAACTGTATGGCCCCGCTAGTAATCTCACCTGGTTTGGCCAGAGTAATCACGCGTCACTCAGCCGCTGGAAGTGGACTGGTATGTATGATACGAGCATATCTTCAATTATCGTGCCTTACTTAAACACACGGTAACTACGCTTACTGGTTTTCCATAGAGCAAGGTGCATGCAGATGTCACATTTAATATATTTACTTAAAGCTAACTACATTTTAATTTTTTCGCAATACTTTAACTTGGCATTTTTAGAAAATGTGTTTTAATGAGAATTTTATGCAAATTAATATTTTATTAGCTGAATCGGTAAAACACATAAAACAATACTTTTTTATATCTATAACAATAAAAACAATACCTTTTTCTCAAAAATCGAAGAGGTTATTGAAATACATAATTATATTATGTTTTGGAAACGAAAACATTAGATAAAATTATTATATTATATATAAAAAAATATTATCTAGTAATTTTTACATTTTATTGACAACTTTTCTGTCAATCGAACTATATGCTGTTGTAAGTTTAAGACTGTAATAAATATAGAAATCAAAATTTACCGATTCATATTATTTAATAGACAGTAATTATTGGACATATATATATTTTTTATTAGTTGATAATTAGACCCCAAAGACACTGCCCCATAATTTCATAGTAAGAATATCAACTAGTTTGTACCTTCTGCGTATACTCTTTGCCACAACACCGCACTCGATCGGAGATCACTGGAAGTGATAGGCGATGGTGATCACTGTGATCGCTAATCACGTCTCACTGACGGGCTAAGAAGCCATTTCCTGTGTTGCCATTTAATTCTCGGCTCGCTTTAAGATGAACGCAATAAGTTCGTAATGGAATGGTTTTGTTTTTAAATCGTACTACAGTTTTGTTATGACGAAACGAGGTAACTGTACAGTTTTTATATGAGTTAATGAAAGGGTTAAGATTGAGGATATTTTTATTTTAATTATCTGCCTAAATTATTGGAAACAAAGTTTATAACTAGTACTGTCTAGATTTCAAATACACCTTTGAGTTTATTCTCATATATGTATTTAAAATCTTCTGTGTAAAAATAGCAAAGCATTTATAAAAACGACAATAATAATAATAGCGTTGTACTCAAGAAAATTTATACATAGACCCAAATAGATATTTTGAGCATATCAATAGAGTTTTAAAATCCGGTGTCATTTATTTAATTATATTATTTCATATTGATTGTAAACTATACTATTTTAAATTATTTACTCAAATAATTAATAAAAGATTTATCTGATGCACAAGAGTATTAGTATGAGTAATTGTCTTTGACGGGCACAGATGGTAGTGATCCTATCTTACCCGTCAAGGGTTGTGGGTTCGATCCCCAACCAGAACAAATTTTTATAATGATGATATTTGTGTTTTTATTGTGTCTAGGTGTTAAATGGTAGTATTTATTACTCTGTTATCTGATGTCCGTGACACAAGTGCTTTAAGCGACTTACCATGGAGTCAGGTCAATATATGAGATGTTGTAGAATATATGTTATAAAACAATAATTATAGTTTCTTTGTAGTCTTTTATTTAAATGGTACAATATGTTTCTCCTCTGAATTCATCCATTTAATACAAATATATGCCTTCAAACCAAATTTAATCAGCGGCCTATAACAATGAATAAATTAAAAGGTAATTTATCACATTACCCTTCATTGAGATGCAATGTAATAATAATCTAAAATCGTCGCATTTAATTGAATTATTGTTTACCTACTAGTTATATTATAAATTATTTTACACTTTATATCTCATCTTAGGATCTCTTTTATTCCGAAAACAAGTCTACGTAGCTCTTTGACAGTCACAACTGCGCAAAATATCATGCCGATTTCTTAGAGGACAACAAAAGCTTGATCTATCCCTAGGGAACATGTGCAAGAGATAAAGAGTACTTTATGTGTTATTGTATACTATCGAAAATCTTTGTGCCAAGTTTCATCTAGATTTCTTTAACTATTCCAAAGTGAGTGAGTAACGAACATACGTTCATCTACTTATTAATACAAACTTACAACCCCAAACAAACATGATTTACAAGTTTAATCATATAAAACGAACTATATTAACGTAATGTAGTCGCGTGTTACAATTTCATAAATCCACAGATGTTTAAGCGAGTTCCACCAAGATTAATAACTATACTGTACTATAAAATTATAATTGACATTGCCAGTTATCTGGCACGATCTTAAAATATTGGAAAAGCTTGTCGCAAATAAAACCAGTTGTAGATAAGGCGCCGTCCTGATGGGCTCAGACGGTAGCAGGTTCGAATCCCGCTTCGATTATAGTAATTTCTGATCCACGCTCCAACCTGGTTATTTGCCTCACATTACGTCAGTATCGATTTCATTAGATCACCGATTTAATAATAAATCTCTAAGATGGATCGTACACCGGATGGGCTTTTTTATTTTCATCTTAATTATAAGTGCATGACTTTTTTAGAACACCGCAATGATTCGCTTTGATAGATTGGTATTACGCCTACGTGTAATATTGACAGCGCAATATTGTAGGGTTTGGTTGGAATCAAATTAACTCAACATAGTATAGAGTATCTCCTATAATTACCTAGTTTACTGTGAAAATTACACTTTTTTATAGAGTAAGTATTGTTCACCAATTTAAGTTACTTTAATAACTTGGAGAGAAAGCATTGGAATTTTCGAATTGACGCTTAGAATGATTTTTTTTTTAACTATGGTGCTTATATGTAATAAATATGTATCTATGTAATTATTTATAATGAACGATGTTTAGTGCTCTGGTATTTTTTGATAAACTTACAATCAGTGACGGATGAGCTGATTCCTGAGAGTCCCGATGCCGCAGCTGTTAGTGATCCTATTGTATGCTAAAGATAGTAGGTTTGATCCCTGCCTGGAGAAAATATTTATATGACGAATATTTGAATTTTTATCTGCCACTGGGTGTTGTTTATATGTACCTAATTATTATATTTATAATTTCTCTATTGTCTGATATACGCAACTCAAGTGCTTTAAGTTGATTATTTTGAAGTCAGGTCAATGAGATGTCGTCTTCATATCAGACATAGAAAGTTCATTGTTGGATATATAGGTCGCCCTAAGATAGGAGGATTTTTACCCGTAATCGCCCCGCTGGGCTGGCGTGGTGACAAAAGCAGAGCACACCTTCGCGACGAGGAGGCTGCTGCCCATCCCCACTCTCAATCTGCGCTATATCAGATGGATTTACCGCCATCTGTCGGTTCTGGTACCTCAGTTCCCTCTTACGATACCTGGTATTGAGGCACTATTTTAATACGCCGATACCCCACGGTACTCCACGAATCAAGATGTCACGTGAAGTTATTATTTATTTAGATTTCTAATATTGTTTTAATCAAATAAGAGAAATCTTGATGTACTTGGCGTAATGTATAATTGTTTTGGTATATCGTATTCGAACTTTTTTAAATAAAAATAACTAAATACTTTTACAAAAATGGATTTTACTGTAACTTGTTGTAAGCCCTTCGTGCTGACATCGCTGTGTCCTTACAGGCCGTCAAATGTATTTACCTTAATTTATCCACCAACTTAAAATTGTCATATAACTAGCTATAAATGTATATTTATTATTATTCAGGTCAAACACTAAATCGAAAAAAATATCACCAACATTTTTACTTACTATAATTGAATCGAAATAATTCAATCTAGATCACTTACTTTAATTTCACCGAATCTGAAAACCCAATAACTGAATTGAGAATAAGTTTAACAAGAAGTTTGTAACATTATCTAGTATCCATAGATCATCTTTTTTACTCAAAATAACTCAAAAAGCAATCATGGAGAGTAAAAGCAATTTTAGATTTGGATCAAAAAACCATAAAACGTGCCAGCGACGATATGATAGGTTGCACTGTCGTGCGCTACACTGCATTGCTAGTGTTGTTCGGTATTTTAACTATAACTGATATAACGGTAACGAACTGCTGTCCAATTGTTTCGGGGAATACATTTTCGTTTGTTATAGAGAAAGGCGATAACCATACTAATACTCGTAATATAAAAATAAAAGTTTGTGAGTGTGTATGATTGTTACACTTTCATGCAGAGACTACTCAATGGATTTTAATGAACCTTTACAATTATAAGTTTCTATATCAATGTAGGTACGATCCGCCATGCACCAGCAGATTAGAATAGTACTTCCCCCTGTACCAGGTGTTGGAGGCGACTAAGGTACCAGATCCGACAGATGGTGATATATCTCACCAAAACAATGCAGTTCAAATGCACAGGGAGGGGATGAGCAGCAGCATCCCTATCGCAAAAGCTACGCTCTGCGATTGCCAACACGCTTGCCCAGCGCGGTAATTACGGGCAAAATTCCCTCTTCTTGAGAAGGCCTATTTGATACTATCATCATATCAGCCAATGCAGCAGTGGACTGGCTAATATGATGATAATAACAAAGTAGTACAAGGATCATAATTTACAAATAAAATATGAGAAATGTAACGATAAGCGTTGTTATTTTTTTTTAAAGGCAGGAAAAAACCGTCGAAAATTCTTCGCACTCATAGATGAAACACCTATGCGCCGGTCCATTAGGTGCAGAACGGACTTGTCGCTTAGGCCATATTCAGACATACGAGTACTAGGACATCACACTTTTGCCGGGGGCACTACTGAGGTTACCTACCCCCTCCCATCCACCCGCGGCCTAACTGCACCAGGTGTCGTAATAGGCTCATTAAGGTACCAGAACTGACAGATGGCGGTATATCTATTCGAATCGCGGCAATTATGGGCAAAAAAACTCCTTTCTTGGCGAGACTTCCAATGGCTGGTATGATGATGATGTTCATTAGTACACATTATTTTAGAAATTAGGATTTGTATTTCATTAATTAAATGGGTATCGATGAATCATATTTAACTAGTTATTACTAGTTTTACCAGAAATCGATCTTATTATCTTATAACTACGAGCTGAATATATATATATATATATATCTCTTATACACTACATAGATCCGTTAAAACACTATTCCCTTAATCATTTTTCTAACTCTTTGAATACACATAATAATAATAATAATAAATTAATGAATGCAACCTCTCATATGTTGATCTAATTCCGAAATAAATACTAATGGCGCATAAGATATGATTACGCAATCTGCGCCGACGGGCCCTTCAAAATATAAACTATAATACAGGTTGTAACAATACCTGCAGCTGCTTAGGCATCAGCAGGTGCCTCATTGTCTTGTCAATGATAACTTCACCAGCATCGAGTATTCCATGTGACCTACAACTTTACTCTCTACATTGATCAGCTCGAAGTTCACGTCGCGCTTTTCGATGTCTGCCACCGACAGGACCGCCTGAGTGGAGGCAAATGAATAAAATGTTAGTAAAGTATAGTATAATCTTGTCACCTGCAGTAGATACGTTCTACTGAAACAACTGTTTTTTTATATTTGTTTTTTAATACTTGTACCGGTATATTTAAAACAATTGAATGGTGCGGTGCTATTAGAGATGTGGATAACATTTGTCGATAAAAATACAACCCTATCCCAGTAACGCTAACGTCAGATTCAATTACGATACCAAAGGCACCGCGCCGTACACGAGCGAACCGGGAGCCGGCCATTATAATAATAATTGTATCACGATCTATTAATTTATTAAACTACAACCCAACTCTATTCACATGTCGTTTGGGATATCGATTTATTGCCCATCGAATTCTAAAGCGACTGTACAAAACTGTTAGATTCTTTGGACCTGTTAATTTACAATGTTCGAATTCCAAGATCTAGATATCATAGATCATCAAACACTTTTTATTAGAAAGGTGCCTAAGATATTTATACTTGTTTTAATGTGACATCGATTTGTTTGCCAATTCAGCATTAGTTTGTTAGGAATTCATGACAATGCTACATGATATTTTCGATCTAGACTCGATTTCTTAAAAATTAAATATCTTCAATAAATTCCTGCCGCTTTTTTTCATAAGCCGGTAGATATTTCAAAGAATGAAAAGTGGTAAGCAAAAATAACAAAAATATTTCTGCAAAAATATTGAAAAAATAACGACAATAACCTCCTGTTGTTAAAATCAGAGATAGCTGGGTATGCTTTCCACAATATTTTTAATAACATTCACAAACATCATTAGACTTATCTTATAATTACGAGCTGACCAATATTAACAACGGATATAAATTTATTGCAAGATTCCAGTTTCACTAGAAAACAATCCAATTTATAATTTCGTTTCGACCCTACAGAGTTCACGAAGCACGGTTTCGAGCAAAACTATAGACAAGCAAGACAGTGCACAGGTAATAATTTAGAGTTCCAAGGTGTTGATTACTGGAATAAGCAACCAATAGCCTAGTTCTAATTGCTCACAGGTACTTGCATGCTCAATTACCTATTATTATTTTTTAATTACTTCTTTTGCCCACTTTAGCTGTGACACGTAAGTATGCAATTATTTTTTTTAGTAGGGGTAGAATTTTACCAGCATTTTTCCTTTTTCAAACATTAAAAAGAAGTATTTAATTTAGAAACATAAATTCAAATCTTATATTGGCAGTAAACACGCAAAAAGCTCAAAATCATAAAACAGTTTCAGTAATTCACGCCATTAATAAAAAATTTTCAAATATCACTCAGATACAAATAAAACAAATTAAAACCCAGGCAAAGAACAAATAAAAATATCACATATAAATATTTGTCCTCAGTCGGGATTGAATCCACAACCTTTGGCGTTCAAAATAGGATCACTGCACCATCTGCACCATCCACTCCACTCCACCATCCACCATCCACCCCACCATGCACCATCTGCACCATCGGGCTTATCAAATTTCTTGTAAATATTCATTCATGTAAATTAAAAAAGGTTAAGTGCGCGTATTAAAAACATTAGAGTTTGTAAAAGTAGTAATTTCACAAACATGTCAATTAAATAATGATAGTTATCTCCCAATTTTGTCAGCAAACCGCGAAGATATACATTAAGAATACGAATGAGATGACGGTAAATTTTACTAATTATACCAGTATGCAAATAAATAACTTAGGGAACCTGGCAATATTTCGAGCAACAATGTTGCTGTCGACGAGAACAATATTTATTAACAAGTGTTCAAACAAGTGGTTTTACTTTTTTTAGTAGTAAAACACAGGTTTTTTTCTAAATTTATATTGTTGGATAGTGAAATAAAATAATCAGTAGTCATGAGTGACCTAGTAATATAGTAAAAATAATCGATCACCAATCCTCATGCATGACGTCATCGTGTGAGAAGACCTCCTGCAAAGTGAACTAATGGGTGCGCGAGTTCAGTTCACGTGGGTCTTTAAGAGAAACCTCTAAAAAATTCGTGTTTTTTCTACATGTCTATTTTTTCATCATTTTTTGATCCGTACGCACTAACTTCCTATGTTCTTCTTATGAAAGTAGTCTCCGTTCCCGTAATCCCGTAATTCTCATCACATCTTCTTGTTTTTTAACAAACTCTTTTACAGTGACAGCTATACGACTCTGGAATATTCTTGATATGTATATAATGTAAAGTTTATGTATTTAGTACATATATTGTCTGTATGTAACGTATATTTTTTCTGTTTCGTGTAATGGTAGTCGATAATGACAACTGGGATTAATTCACCATTTGTATATTTTGTAATATTTCATGTAATAAATAAATATGGGACTCAGCAGTAGGCATAGTGAAGTAGACAAATGGGAGATGACTTAGCAATTTTACTGAGATTCTGACCCTTGAAATTGAACCCATGAAATTTGTCAGAGAAATAGATAAAAGAGATAGCGATAGCGAAAAATATTCAGAAAAATACATAATTAAAGAGGTGGCTTAAATAATTTTTTAAATGTATACAGACGTTTTTCTTCATTTATAGGTTCGTCTAAAATATTTTTTCAGAAACCATCCCTTAAGATAGTAAAAAGGGGGTGCAAGTTAAAATGAAAGTTTTACATATTAATGCAGGTAAAAGCGCGGGGCACTGCTTGTAAGAATAATATATTTTATCGATGTGATAAGTTGTTTTATTCATAATAAAATTAAATATCATCAGGTATTGCATATTTTATTTTTAGATAACCAACTGTGAGTTTATGTATGTATGCTAAAGGTGGCGGGAGGCTTACAAGCAAGCTGCCACTCTGGAGATCGCGCGGTAGCCTCGTACTGACTGCTGAGGTTTTCTAAAACAGTAGGAGTTATAGCCAGCTGGGCAGGTTGGATGACAATTGTCGAGCATTGTATCTAGAGTGAAAAATTTTTCCTACCCATCCCCGCCCTGCTGCATTTGAGCTAAATTGTTTTGGAACCGCCATCTATCAGTTCCCGTACCTCAGTCGCCTCTTAAGACACCTGGTACAAGGCGAGGTAATATTTTTTATGCGAGTATATCACGGCAAAAAAAAAATTTTCTACTCGTTACAATTACCACAAAATGTATGTTTTATAAAAGTTATGTATATACAAAAAACTCGGTTTATAAAGACTTCACTGGTAAAATATATGACAAAACTACACAAAATGTGTATACATTGTAATGTACCACAAGAGATAAATGAAGCGGGCCATTTCCACCTATTTGATATCGGCGATAACTGTAGCATCTAAAAGTAAAAAAGTCTTACACAAAGTTGCCCGACTGCTGATTCAGAGAGACCACATTGTGTCTCGGGTATACGAAAACTTATTGCAATGTATGTCTATGTGTAGAACAGTGGATGGATCGCTCATGTCTTATAGTGACCAGAAGTGATGTGCTTTGAATGCAATACTAACTTGTTCTGATATTTCGTTTGACATGTTATTAATAGAATCTTAAATTATTTTTTGTGCAAAATATATTGTTGCGTTTTCGCAAAATGCCATATACAAAATAAAACTGTTAAAATCGAATAAATACAGTAGTCTCTTATATCAGTTGGGATTGTTAACAACCATAAGTATAATCAATTAAGAGAAGCTTACGGTACAGTGGTTATCACGTCTAACGCGGATTGTTGAATTTTGGTTTAGTTCGGTTTAATTAATTTGGAATCATTATCATTATACTCGCCATTGGAAGTCCATTGCTGGACATAGGCCTAAAGCTAGCGCTTATCCCGTGGGAACATCAAGAATATACTTATGATAGAGATAGTACCGTTAAAAACGTTTTCAAAACAACATATATTTACAAAAAATTGTCTCTGTCAGAATACTAATGCAAAAAGCAAAACTCTTAGTCTCAAAACTATATAAGCGTATTCGATATCAAAAAGCTAACTTATTCAGACAGAGCCACGGCTCCGTCTAGTTGCATAAAGATTCCGAATTCTTTTGTGTTCGCCGCCGGGCGAACAGTAGCTGCATACATTGAATACAATACAACACTTATTTATAGTCAAAACTGTCGTGCCATAGCGTCCTGCCGGTTTTCTGGAGAAGATTGTACACTGGGAGATATATTCTAGTTCTTTATGATCAACCTTAACTATCACTTTAAGGTTTATGGGCGCCGTTTGAAGAGACATCACCATGTGGTCAGTTTGCATAAATATTAATTTATTGAGGGATTCTATAGGTACGTATTTTATTATCACTTTTCTTTTATCGCGTTCAAAGCATTCTATTTATGATTCCTCTGTTGTATAAGTGTAATATAAGTATGAATGTAAAATGTTTGAATAAAAAAAACATTATATTTTTATGTCTGCGTAATTCCTAATATGACCGGTGCCAATCCACATTTATGCCTTCAGATAAGAGTATTGTACAAGTGCTTTTTAACGTATATAACTTTTCAACTTCTATTACTGGAGGTCCAAAAATATACAATTAGTTTTTATTAATATATGTTTTAATATAATAATTCACTATATTAGTTATAAATGTAATTTATTGAATAGCTACTAGAATCAAGATGCTACTAGACAAGTAGATTAAGTTAAAACCATGACCCCAACTATATGCGGGCCGAGCGAGCGAAGCGAACATACCGCGGTAGTGACCGGCAAAACACCTAAAACTAATTTTTGGTAGAAAGGCAGTTTAAAAAATCCGAAAAATAAATTAAACTAGTTATTGAAAGTTCCAAAGAAAAATCTGAAATTCGAAAAAATAATAACGACATGTTATGTCATAGGTGTGTCACATTAGTGCAGTGAGAAGACTTTCGACAATCTTCCCTACTCAGAGCAACAGTTCTGAAAAACGTGATCCAAATACTAACATATGAAATCGATAAAACCGGAATCATCCAGTATAAAAGCTTCTCAATCCCGTATGTCACTCGCTCCTTTTGCGGTTCTCAAGATCAGAGGAATAGCAGCGACTTAGGTTTTGTTAAAAAAGGGTCTAACGGTCCGTAGCAAGGTCAGTGGGAACGAATGGTTTGTTTTTGTTCTCTTTGGCCACTTCTTTTTTTTAAAGGGAAATTATTGTACTGTCTTGCGGTTTTTTTGAGGTTACGAGTTAATTTCTGTGCTATTATTTTCATATTTCATTTACAAGGCTTGTTGCAAAAATTAAAGGATTATTTTGGAGATTTGATATAGTAGATGAAACATGCATCCTTACTATTATTAATAACGCGGAAGTTAATTAGTATGTTTGTTTCTTTTTTACACCGGAATGGCTGAACAGATCTAGATAAAATGTGGCAACAGAGATTATTGATAATCTATCTACTATGTTAGCCGTGAGGTACCGGCGGAGTAGAATAGTACCTCCCTCTGTACCAGGTGTCGTAAGAGGCGACTGTGGTACTTGAACCGACAGATGGCGGTATAACCATCCAAAACAGCGAAACTCAAAAACTACAGAGTGGGGATGGGCAGCAGCATCTCCACCGCGAAAGTTGCGTTCTGCAATTGCGTGGTTACGCTTGCCCAGCGCGGCAATTATGGGCGAAATTTCCCCCAATCTTAGGAATGCCTACGTCCAACAGTGGACTTTCTAAAGCTGATATGATGATCTACTACGTGTTAACATAGTCAACTTTTTATCTCGAAAATATGTTCTGGCTTTATATTTTTATTTTTAGAATTGGCTCCTTTTATTGCATACCTTAGCTGTCAGGGAGCGACATAGACTTCTTTTCAGAATAACAAGAGACCCCCAGGAATGGGATATAAAGTGATTGATAGTGTAATGTTAAAAAAAAACAATGTTATTCAAGACATAACAAAAACAATATGTATCATTTCATATAAATAACAAATTTTCATTTAACAGTATCATAAAATCATTGTATACTCATTAAAGTTTTATATTATTTCTAATACTATTAAACTTACTAGCGGGAAAAACTGTCCTACCTTTATAATGATCAGCTTAAGTAATTCTATCTGAATTAATTAAGTAAACCTTTATTTGATTGAGAAAAAACACAAAACCAACCAGGACCGACCATCGGTTTGACCGATGATATCATCGGAGATAGTGCTTGATTGACGCTTGCGTTAATTTTGTGGTCGGTGTACCGAAGCGCGCGAGTTGGAGGTATGAAGTGACAGTATGTCGGTATCACCGGTACAATGTACTGAGCCGATATCGGACTCGTTTATAACTATAACGTCATTTGAACATTATTTTTAAGGTATACATATCACATTCATGTTATAATTTGTGGAAAGAAAAATAAAGAATTTATTTATTTGTTTTACTATTAATTTTCATCCTTTCTGTTTTTAAAAATGACAGTAATAATAATAATAAATTGAAACATAAGGCAATGACCTGACTCCGCGATATGTAGTTAAAAGCTTACGAATATAATACTCAAATACATATAGATAACACCTAAACACAGAACAAATATTAATATATTTGTCTTATGACCTGCGCCATCAGTGAGACGTCAAATCACAAGTCTTAATTTACCCTGGAATTAATAATTAGTTTTGATTTAATTATATATTTTATTGTTATGGGTGATACAATTAGAAATGAAACATTAATCATTAGAAGATCTTGTTTGTATTCACTTAGTTGCGCATGTATAAGTAAATTGTTTTAATGTATTTTTAGCTTTATAACAATTTGAAAATATTATTCTTATAAACGTTGAAATTTTCAATATTATAGATATTGTTATGAAATCACAGGAAAATGAACAGATTAAATTTGTCGTTCGCCATAGAAGGATCCAGTATATCCACAATTCTAATTACCTCTAATAAAGTATAAAACCGCTGGCGACACGGAGGCGGTCCCTGCGGCCATCCAAGCATTACAGTAATAGCCACGCCATTATATTCTGGGGCCATATAGCCACGTTTATTAGGCATAATAACGTTAACGAGTTTTTTATTCGACCCATAAGTATTTTGGGATCTGAAAAACTGCTATCATGGTGACGGGATGTCAAATTATAAGCCTAGCATCATTTGATCTCGATTATTAATGATCGATTGTGATTTTGGCTAATTTCGGGTTTGTGAGTCGACGGAGGAATTCGTGTTTTATGATTCAAAATATAGAACGAATTAAAAAGATTAAAAAGACGGATTAAAAAGACAATCAATCAACAAGTTTCATTGTAACGTAAGTTTCTTTGGCGTAGAGGTAACACTTACGTTTAGATTAAACGAGTTCGAAGTATGAATGTTATATAGATAAAAAATAATTTCTATCTTTATTCTGAGACCAAACACTTGGCATATCTACTGTTCTTCGACAATCTTTATGATAAAAAATTAACTGATTGGAGAGCTTTGATGTATCGATAGTATTCAATGGTACACACTTGTTTAAGTAAGTTTTAAGTAAAATCTATAAATCTAACCCCCAAATGTGCAGTGAGCTAAAAACTATTTTCCAGGCAACATTATTAATGCAATTGGGGGAATCAGGTTTCTTTTTTATAATACTAAATCGACAAACATGTATACAGTCCGTGTATATTAAGCGTCACTGCAGCCAAAAGACGCTCCTAATATCACAAATTGCAAACATTGTGAATTGAAAATACGAGTATATGTCATATTACCCAGTAATTATACTGCCTCCCTTAACTTTCAAGCAGAAACACAGCAATGTGAATAATGTTATTTGACGGTAGTAATAAGTGAGAGTTAGGTACCAATACAGAACCATTTGAATGAGGTCAACTTTATGATTAAAAACTGTGTGCAAGCTTGTTGTTATTGCTTCTGCGCACATGAAATTTGGACATCCTGACACTGTGGTTAGTCGCTGTTACATCCTTTTGGATATTTCGATCCTTGGGAGCATAGTTGGTAGTTTCTACTCCTAAATACTGGTAACAATTTATTGCTAATTTTACAGACCTGATGATTTTACAGACAGCATCACAGACGTGATAACACAATCTTTTTGTTTACCATTATACCTATTATTATTAGTATACCTATTATATATATTAGTTAAATACCTATGTATCGTGTATTTATGTGAGATTTCAATAATATCTAGTATCCGCAATAGAAGTAATTTCAGCTACTTATCTCGAAGTCAGGTCGAGGAATGGGATGTTGTGTGAATTTATTTATTATAATGTCAAATGGCAATCGAATTCCGCTATAAACAGCCAGTCTATAGGTGATGTCAGTTTCACAAATTGGTAGAACTTTTATAATATTTATAAAGATTAAAATATTTATAGCTATAATAACTTTTTTAATGTAATATTTCGTTGTTACTTTTTAAGTACATATACCATGACTTCAGGGAAAGTTCCAAACCGACTGGCATGTGTCAAAAAAGTTCAAATTTTAACAGCAAAACGTCCTTATTCACTTACATACGACATATTGTACTATCTCCAACGAAATATTAATTCTTATAAGTGTTAACTCTTAGGTATGCTGTTAATAATTGCGATATTTATTTTAAGTGCACTTGAGAACGGTTTGATTAATAAAATCGTTCTCATGTGTCTTGAACTTTGAAAATTCATGCCTTCAATAAATTACATTAATAAATGTATCTCCCGCAAACGTGTCAACATGTGCAAAAGAGGACAAACCAGTACTTATTTTATAGGTATATTCAATTTCATTCTGATTATTTAATTATTGGTCATAAATTAGGAGTATGTACTCCTAATTTACGACCTATTTTAACCACACAACGATTTAAAGGAAGGAGGTGAAGGTCATTTGTTTTACTGAAAAGTTTTATATAACTCTAACATTTAGCGATGTGTGATTGCGAATATGATGTAATTTTAGTCGCAACTAGCACATTTTACTAATATGAAGAGGCTTGTTATTTTAACAACTTACACTTGACCATTTTTTGTGAACAACACGCACCCAGCTCCCTTTATGATGGAACCTCCACGCTCGATTTAAAATCAATAATGTCTTCAAAAGATCACTTTCCCGATCACAGCCAGGGATCTATCAGTGAACTGTGGATCTATTGTTGATAGAAATCGATCTCGAGTTTGATTACGCGAATGAGACGGTCATATTGAGATTTTTTTTCATGTCGTGGGTCAATGAATATGTGATTGGTTTCGTTCGATCGAAATGTGAATTCTTCTTAGTCCTCGATTTCTATTTCATTTTTTAGATTATGAATTGTGTTTTAAATAGTTCTCGTTGGTTGAAAAATGGGGTTGCCAATTATACTAAGT
>JACJUM010002543.1:14836367-14976510 GCA_020976665.1 Heortia vitessoides
GCGCGTCATCTGCGCGTCGTCGGCGCGTTTAAA
Organism: Heortia vitessoides; assembly: GCA_020976665.1. Lineage (NCBI taxonomy): Eukaryota > Metazoa > Arthropoda > Insecta > Lepidoptera > Crambidae > Heortia > Heortia vitessoides. Next base: position 14,836,401 of record JACJUM010002543.1, read on the forward strand.
AAACGCCGTGTACTATGGCCCTTAGAAGTACTTTACAATTTTCTTACTACAACTAAATATACTGAAAACATATTTCACACAAATTTTCGCCCTGACTCCAAATATGTATTTTTTGTCACTTAACGGTTATCAGACAAGAAAGGCATTACAAAAATAATACATATATTTAACACGTAGACACAGTACAAATATTATTGTTTTAATAATTATTAGTATATCACACCTACAAAATGCCCATACTCAGATTTTTTATTTCTAATGGCTCATAATTTAAATAACAAAAGACACAAATATCAATAAATATTATTCCTGGGTGGGAATCGAATCCACGACTCCTAGTGCATAAGATAGGATCACCTAGCCATGGGGCCCGTCAAAGTTCTTCCCGTTCTTTCACTTCTAAGAGTTTCATAATACAAAATTATGAGAATGCGAACATTTTCCTGAGGTATGAGGTATAGGTACTATATAGACGAATTAAATGTTCTTTAATTCGTCTATATAGTCACCAGTCTGCTGCTGTTACGCTGTACAACAAGATGAGATATCTTGTTCTACAGCGTAACAGCAGTGCTCCCATTTCTGTGTTGGTTTTTTACTGATATCATTGCCTCTTTCTGTAGTACCGGCAGAGTAGAACCGTACCTCACCCTAAACCAGGTGTCATAAGAGACGTATAAGATACCATAACCAACAGATAGCGGTATATCTATCCGAAGTGCAGCTGGCGCACAGGGCGGGGATAGGCATCCCTCATAGGCAGTACCTCCGTTGCAGTAGTTGCACTCTGCGATTGCTAACACGTATGCCGAACGAGGTAATTATGGTCCATTGATGCGTAATTTGCCTCAAAAATTTAAATAAAATAAATTAATTAAATTGATGCCTGTCCAGCAGTCGACTTCCAATGGTATATTGACGATGATTAAGACCTCTTTCACCTTCAATGTTAATATTTCAAGACACATGTGATGTTATATTCTCAGGTTACAACGAGATTACACGAGCATCGATAAACTATAGTCTCACTTCAAGTTATTAGCTTAGGTAAGTTATTAGCTTCAAGTTATCAAGAATAAATTTCACGCAAACTAAATACTACGAGCTACTGCGCGAGCTATTTATTTTTTCAAATATGTACATCGTTTTTTAATTTTTAAAAAATTTCAGAGAGTTCCAGAATGATGGCATATTTAATGGTTGCATAGAGATATTATAAAATTTGTTGGATTGTATTTGTCTTATTTTTCATTCAAGTAAGTAATTTTATAGAAAAGTATAAAATTACTTTTATGACTACTTATGATCTTCTTAATTTATTTGGCGGTGCAAACAGTAATAACTTCAAGTAGGTATTCGAAATGTATTTGTAAGTTACCTAATATCATAATGCCGTCAGAGTAGAACAGTTCATACCCTGTACCAGGATGAGAGTTGATTGAGATACCTCAATGAACAATCGACCAAAATAGCGTAGCTTCAATGCAACAGGGTGGAGATGGGTACCAGTATTCCCGTCGTGAAGTTACGCTCTATGATTGCCACCAAGTACCTATGCGAAACGCGGCAGTTATGTTCAAATCTCCCTCTTTTTTGGAAAGACCAGTAGTGAACAATTTACCGCTGCTCAGCCATTGGAGCTACTGCTGTATATAGACCCAAGAGATTAATCAGCATTATTGAAAATTTTGTGGCTATAGTTGCCACGCTGGGTAGGTTTGGTGGCTATTTCTAAATCCCCATCTTTTGTCTATTGCCCATTCCTGTTTAGCTCTGTTTCGGAATGCCAGTCAGATTTTAAGACACCTGATAGGAAAAAGGTACAATTGTACATTGTTCTCTGAGGGCCTTCTCCTCGACCTCTTGACTTCTTAATATACATTTTAATATTATTGCATCCATAAACAATGTTTCCAAATTATTTTATGGGTTTTTTGCCTTGCAATATGCTGAATTTTATATTGAAGATAATATTTACTAATAAAAAAGAAACAACTTGACTAGGCTCCAGGTGGGATGCGAACCCGTATCTTTCTCTTGCCGGGGAACTGAAAGAAAAGATGAGACATGTTATTTTTCATGGTAAATATGTAGTATCTTAAATTTTTTCTCAGATGCTATTTACTGTTACTTAAGCTAATCTTTCATGCTGTACCCACACGAACGTTTCGCAACTTCCTCTCGATTACAACGTTCACGATAAATATAATTAGTTGTAGGGTTCGTTTTGTTTTTTTTTACCAACTATTTACAATAATTTTATTGCTCAAAAAAAGCAAGTTAAAATAGTTTGCTTGTATTAGTTTAAATTTCGAGTAATAGTGTTAAATAATTTTAATACTTAAGACACATAATTCTAGCCGGTGGTACCGGCAGAGTAGAATAGTATCACCTCCTGTACCAAATGTTGTAAAAGGTGACTAAGGTACCAGAACCGACAGGTAGCGGTATACCCATCCGCAACGTTGTAGCGCAAATGCAGGGATTGGCAGCAGCATCCCTGTTTCAGAAGCTACGCTCTGCGATTGCTAAAAAGCTTGCCCAATGAGGCAATTATATAAATAATTCTCCCTTTCTTGTCCAGCAATAGACTTCCAATGGCTGTGGCATATGCAATTGCACTGTAAATGCAATTAAATTAATTGCATGTTTTTTTATGCAATTCTTGCACAATTCAGTTAGATGATGGAAACTCTTTGTATTTTATTTGTATTTTCTCTAGACAAGGTTGACAAACAAGCATGCAGTTTGCGTGATAGGAAACGTCACTGCAGCATGTAGACACTCGTAAAATCAGAAAGATAACTAGCCTATAATAGACTTGACTGCCTTTTCACCCTTCTTACCGTAAAAGCAATGCAAAAAGGTACGAATAGTGAGTCCAACGCAGTCGACCTTTGTGTGAGGCTTTGTCAATAGGTTTTATTTTTTCACTTGTAACTACTTATAGGTAAAGTTAGTAAATAAGGGGGTCAATCTGCATTTGGCACGTGTACCTTTAATAACCTTAAGCCTACTCCACGTCCACTGAAATTAGCAGGCTATTAAATAATGTATCAAATATTTGTTGATTCCTCATCACCAAGCTATCAAGTTGAGATTAAAATATATAAACACAGAAAGTTAGAAAAATATAAGGAACCTCTTTTATGAATGTTAAATAAACGCTTGACAATCTTCTATCATAAAACACGACTGACTCCATGATCACTAACTGATAATCATGCAAACTTTTCATAGTGAATTATGTTTCATCATTTTCTCGTGACAATTGATAATTGAATTGCTGACTTTGTAACCGTCGATAAATTACCTAAATACATAATTGTGTCGCGTGTTGTATTCAAAACACAATCTAGTCGCGTGCGGGGACAAGTTGATTTGAAATTGGTTAATACCGATCGCTTGAATCACCAGATTGTTGAACTGAGATGTTAGCATTAGGGACACGAATAGGCGTAATTTGGTTAATGATCGTTAATTGTTGTAAGTAGGTAGAATAATTGTTTTTATTAAATAGCCTAATAATTCTTAAAGTATTGACTAACATGAAATTGTACTTTTATTCCGGACAAAAACACGGCTGATTAAGCTTTTTAAATTTTTACCGTATCGTAAGGTACCCAAAACATGGGACAAAATACGTATTGTCTAAGTCATTTGTGTAATATTGTAATAAGTTTGTGTTTTTGTTATTTTGACGATTTAAAAGGGTCAATAAAAAGCCTATTTAAATAAAGACAAATTTTTGGTATATAAAAACGTCAAATTATTTACTAATTTACTATTTCCAATTTATCAATGTAAATGTCAAATTTATAATTACATAAATTTGCTCCTAACTCTATAATAAGTCTAAAGTACATTAGTTGGGTGGCATTTTAATTATTATAAATTTTAGTATGCATAAATGTTTGTCTATAAACGTGTGAGAAAATTTCATTTCACACTGATAATAGTAGCTGTTAGTATAGATATGAGATTAATTTCTTTAGTTTTTATTTATTTTTTATTACATCTTTGATTTCAATTTTATTCAGAAGAAATTGCTTTATGTGATAAGCCGACCTCTGTACTATTTAATGTTTATGTGTGATTGGTTTATTTTAATATCTAAAGTGTGCAATAAGGTATATTATTTATTATTTTAAAAACTTTAGGACTGTGGATATTTTAAAAACTCCTCATATCTTATATATTGACCTGACTCTAAAATAAGTAATTTACTTAAAGCACGTGTGTACGCACAGGTGACAACAGTTTATATTATTAATAGCTGTGCCCGCGACCTCGTCCGCGTGGAATAGTTTTTTTGGGTACCATACCTCTTTACCTCAACTTATATAAACTTTGAATGTCATGTTGATTTATATTGAATCAAAGGTCTGAAAAAATAAGTTTCAAGTTTCTAGTTCTAAAAATAGCGATACTTCCATACAACTTTTCATCCCCCCTTTTGACCCCTTATAACCCTTATTTCGAATAAAAAATAGCCTATGTCCTTCCTCAAGGTCTAAAGATTGTCTATGCAGAATTTCATTCAAATCGGTTGAGAGATTTAAGTGGAAAAGCGTAACAGACAGAGAGACAGTAACTTTCGCATTTATAATATATAGCAGGGATAGTAGGGAATAGTAGGGATTAAGTGTTCCTAGGCATTAGGCAAACACAAATATTCATTATATAATATTTTGTCCTGGGTGTAGTTCAAATCTGAACGACCCTTGGCGCACAAGATAGGATGACTACCAACTGCGCACTTGGGACCATCAATGATCGAGGTTCGTTTCGCCAGTTAGCTTTGAGCTTAGACTTAATATCGCTTTCAGGTACAGATGAAGATGCCAAGTGTCTGCTTTACGAAGTAAGCACGCTCTGAAGTTTAAGATAGTGAAAATTTGCCCTGTACTTCTTTTGTCATGTCAGATTACATAGGAAATTCTGTTAAAGCAACTATTATTAAAATATGAAATAGGAAAAGATCACCGAAATATTTAAGAAATCTGCTATTTCCAAAATAATTATTAAGTTATTTTTAAGTTACTTACTTACTGATTTAATTTTTGTACGTAAGAAAATGGAAAATCAAATCGCTTTATAATTATGTCGGGTTTGAAATATTTGCAAAAACATATTGGTAAAAAGTCATAAAATACATTTCAGGAAAATTAACCATCAATTGGACATCAATTGTTGGACATCAATTAACCATCATTTGGATGGATATACCGACATCTGAGGGTTCTGGTACTTTAATCGCCTCTAATGACACCTGGTACTAAAGGAAAGAAAAAAGTTCATACAGATCTATTAAAAAAGAATTTTCAAATTTATACCTACTGCTATCAGAAATTAGATAGATACATTTATATATTTACATGTCATCAACATCATCATACGTCCATTGCTGGTTATTATTTTATTCTGCCGATTCCGCACGGCTCATAGTATACACATACAATTATTCAAAGTGCCTATTTGTTCTAGCTTATCTCTAGACAGAACTTTTACTGGCACGTACGTAGTGTTACAAGGTGTAACCTAAGTAAGCTCCTTGTATTATTAATAGGAACGGGTACTACTCGGGTGAAACCGCGGGCTGTTGCTAGTGCGTGTATGGATTAACTACATACATTCATTCTGTGTGAAAGGAACATTAATTATTACTCTATTTTATCTTTGCAGTTCTGTGCATATCTAAATCTGATCAATATGACAAATCAGATACTAATAAAGTAATCAGAACAATATTTTAATGTGATCTGAAAAAATATATAGATATAAGTGTAAAAAACACTTTGTTATTATTATTTTTAATTGCGACTAAAATATTTGTACCTATTTTTTTTTTAGTGTTTCAGGCAAGAGACAGTAAATGATCAAATATAAGCATTACTGTATATATATAACGCCATCTCTTGAATATTTTTAAAACTATTGGGCACTCCCCTACTAAATAGCACGCTCTTACGAAAAACTTTAGTCGGTCTTATAGGTGGCTCTGCATCGCGCAACACATAATTTGATATTATATACATAGATGGCGCTTTATCGTCTATTTGCGGGACATGTTCTTTGATCGAGTGAAAAGTGTTTTAGTACTCGAATATCTATCTAGAGGTCTCTGTTATGATTTATTGTTAAAGTAAACATTTTTCACGGAGCAATTATAAAATCAGATCTTACCTATTACCGATGGGTGAGATCTGATTGCAATTAAAATACTACCCACAGGAAATAGGTGAGATCGGATTGCATAATTTACGTTTGTGTACAGTTTGTTCTGTAAGCTATTAGCATTGCTGTGTATTATGTAGTAAGAATACATTTTGATATCATCCTTACATAAGAGTAGTTATAATAGTTCGAGCGAGTTCTTATATAATATTGAAATATCAATATAATATCAAACAAGCTATTGAATTTTTTAGTTTTCTGTATAAAACATCTAAACTATAAATTAAACTAAAATTAGCTTTAGTTCTGTCTCTGCTTATTCTGTTTACAATTTAGTATTATAAATACTTAATTGTAATCAGGTATGTATATTAGCCGGTTTATAAGTTCATTGACACTAGTCTAAAGTAACCAAAGTTAAAAAAGCAGCCACATTCTTTTAGCATCTTTCACTCATCAAACAGTTACCCATTATTATAAATGCAAACACTATCAGTATTTAGGTACCTTCCCATTTTTGAACGCGTGTTACAAGTTCAATGCCATTACTTTTACTATAAGTTTGAAGCGCAGATTTCTCGAAGCGTATAACAACCGTTATTTTGACCCATAAACCGATCCGAGTTGCACTTCAACCAGTGTTCATCTCACCACAGCGCAGTGCGAACGTTAAAATGTTTTTCGAAAGTTTCATGATTAATCTCAGCGTGATCGCTGTTTTGGTTTTCGCTTTAACCTACGATTACGTAACAAAGTTCTTCAGCTACTGGTACATCCGTCACATCCCGAACAAGACACCAATCTCTTTCTTCGGCACCGACTACCATCGAGTCTTCGGCATCAGAAGTAATACCGATGAAGTGAATACCCTGTACTTCCAATATCCTAAAGAGAAATTCGTCGGGAGCATTAAAAGCAGAATTCCTGACTTAATTGTAAAGGACCCGGACGCTATAAAGACGATTCTGTCTACAGATTTTGCGAATTTCCATCGTAGAGGACTTACCTTGGACAAATCTCAGGATGTTTGTATACGAAACAATTTGTTTTATGCGGATGGGGAAAAGTGGACCTTATTAAGAGAGGGCTTGGAGTCATTATTAAAAAAACTTGAGTATAACTTTGAGGACAGTTTGCATGACTGTTTGTCGGGAACAAATGGAGATACAAATGTTCAACAGTTATTGTCAGAGGTATTGGATGTTGTTTTTAAGGATCTGCTATTAAGACAAAGTTCGGATGACGATGTGATAAAGAATATTAGAACCGTAGTTCAGAAACGAACGTTTATAGAAAAATTTAAGACTTATTTAAAGCACATTTTTCCATCGTTGTATACACTGTTTGGCTTAGTCACCTTACCGGGGGAGCCGTCATTGAAGACTAAAAAAGTACTAGAAGGTTCACAATTATTAAAAAACATCAAAGAAGCTTCTGTATTACAGTTTGGTTTAAATGAGAAAAAGAAGAAACCTAGCGACGTTGACTATGCCTTTTCTGTGTTTGCTAACTTTATAACAGAAGGCTATATTCCGTGTCACACATTGCTTACAACTGTACTCTATGATTTAGCAAAAAATTATAAGGCACAAAAATTGGCGAAAGATTCTGAGGAATATTTAAATGCCGCTATTAGGGAGTCATTGAGGCTTCATCCACCATACTCTGTTATATCGAGGCAATGTATGAAAATGTATCACTACCCAGATAGCGATTTAGTTATCGATAAAACCATAACAATTAATGTACCTGTTGAATCGATACATAGAGACGAGAAATATTATAAAGACGCCGAATCGTTTGTCCCAGATAGATTTTTATCTGGAGACAATCCCCCGACCCATAGTTTTACTTATTTACCTTTTGGCGCCGGTCCTCGAAAATGCATCGGTGAGTATCTTTGTTTGTATTTTACGGTTTAAGATATCTTTATTTGTCATAAAGAATTATAATAAATCCACTTACTGAAAAAAAAATATGGAACAATAATAAATATATAAACGGCGAATACTGCATAATTTAATAATTATAATAGCTTTTATTTTAACTACAGCAGAACAGTTTAAAATGAAATTTCTTTAATCAAACTATATTTACTCGTCCGAGAGGAAACCAATTATTATAATAAAAGATAAAATCATTAAGTAAAATCATATTGGGAATGCAGTTTCGTAAATGAGAATCTCTTCTAAAAAATTCATCTCATCTGACAAATTACTAAAGTGATTTATGTTTTAGAATCGCAGTATCACATAGCGCTAAAAAAATATTGAACACGATGTTGTTAACAATTGTCACACAATACGTTGCCGTTATGTCAACAAACTTTCTATATAGTTTTGTGGAAAGGCCTTTCATTGTATCTAATAAATAGCTGAGCTAGAGTGTATATACGTCGACCTCAATTATCTTGACACTTATGGATCGTTTTTACTCCCATGCTTTCCTCTATGGAAAGTTTTGTGATGAAGAAAGTACAGTGACCACTTGACCTGTGTTGAAAATGACTTCCAACATATTGTGTGTTGTTATTGGAACTATTATGACCCATTAGACTAGCTTAGTTTACTTAACTGCTGTATTAAGTTACCCCCGTACAAGTTGAACAAGACATTATCAAGCTTACTGTGATATTTGTTTTTCCTTTTATCTGGGATGTAAACTAACAACAAATTAAGATTCATAAATGTTTTCACAGTATGATTTTTTACATTTATTTTACACAATATTACTTAATAATAGTTATAATAAAAACGTAATAAGATAGATTGAGTATAAAATAAGCTAAAGTTTGACATTAACGATGATGTAAAAGTTGCGGAGGGCAAATTAAAACCGCCTTAAGGAACAGAATCCCTGTCTATAATAAATCAATTCCTCCTTAAACAAAACTCGTTTGAATATTTTAAATGTCCTGCTAATTTTTATGATAGCATTGCCTTTTTACTGCTTCAGTATTCTTAAATATTTGTATTTAAATTTGATGCATGTATATTGTTTATCTAAATATTATCTGGTATCTGACTGGGATAGTCAAAAATTTTCAAAAGTGACAAAAATATAGGTAAATAAATATTTTGTTTTTTTTATTGAGTATTCATATCTAGTAACCTTTTGTATAAATTATTATTTTACACATCAGAACAGTCAAAAGATTGACGTTTAAGTAAAACAAAAGATTTTTAAAGCCGTTAAAAAGCATTTGTTTTGTAGTATTTAATGTGCAAATGTTAGAAAAGAACAAGATTCAATTAAGTTGTTAATTAAGCATTTTAACATGTAGAAGAAGGTTGCAATTTAAGATTTATTTTAGTATCTATTTTTGTAATGAGCGATAAAGTACTACTGTATTCATTTGATTTTTATTATTTTCCAGGTGAACAATTGGGTATGCAGATCGCATGTAGTGTTATTAAAGCAGTGTTAAAGAATTACGAACTTGAACCATGTCAAAAAACTCCAACACAGTTGAAAATGGTTGATCACAATTTCGGCAGAGTGGTCGACAGTACCATCTGGTTGAGATTCAAACCCGTCAACTCGTAATAACTTAACATTTTGATTGAACTAGGATTTAAGTGTAAGATTTTGTACAAGTTAAATTTATTATAATAATAAAGGGGTATATTTTATTTTTCTGATGAAAGTAATGTGTTTTATTTTTCATAACAATATACAAATATATTTACATACATTATTTAATTAACAGTTTAAGAGTTATTCTAAAAACTGTTATTTACCGAAATATTTCTTTTGATCCAGCAATCACAGAAGGATTTCTCACCAAAACAGATATGGCCGCAAGTTTTCAAATTTAATAGAGTAACAGCGTTGAAATAAATTCCATACTCAACTGCGACATGTCTTCAAAGGTTCTTTTACCTTTTTTGGTACAGTTACAATTAATGAGAGTGCTCCACATTCGAGCCTGTTTTAACGTAATTCACCATAACAATACTGTTTCAAATTTTGGACCAATTCTTTCACTGCATGTAGCATGCTATTTTTAAATATCAACACATATGTTTTACATTAACTTCAATAAGTAAACCTAGACGTAATAGATTTGTAGATTTATCATCATCATCACATCGGCCATTGGAGGTCCACTGCTGGACATAGGCCTCCCCAGGAAAGGTAGAATTTTGCCCATAATTGCCGCGCTGGGCAAGCGTGTTGGCAATCGCAGATCGCAGCTCTTGCAACGAGGATGCTGCTGCCCATCCCCGCCCTGTGCACATGACCTGCACTCTATGGGATGGATATACCGCTATCTGTCGGTTTTGGTACCTTAGTAGCCTATTACGACACCTGGTACAAGGAAAGGTACTAAAACTCTACTCTTCCGATACCTCACGGCCGGAGTTAAAGATTGTAATGTCATTTTTTGCATTATAATTTTATTTGAAAATTGACTTCAATAAGCAAATTTGAAGTTGTAACGTTGCAAATTTATGAATCTATATGAAGCATAAATATTTTGTTCCGGATTAAGTCAAGAACTAAACTGATTTCCTGAACATAAAAAATATAGATTGAGGTGAGCTAGAATCATTATTTTAATGTTGTTTTTTATAAATAAGATGACGAATAATACAAAGGTAATAATAATAAAAAGGTAAATATAAAAAAGAAACAATAACACGTTATAACAGACAAACTGATTAAAAATATCTGTATATATGTATTATTACATAGTTATATTTATACTATCCCTTACTCTTCTAGTTTTCATGACTTATTTAAGTTATTAATATTTATGATTTGTTAATAATGTGACTTAATACTCTATTTAACATGCAAAGTTTGCACAGCGTTCGTGATGTCCTTGTGCAACATAAACATCACTTTGATGTAAAAACGTATTTAATAAATAAATAAATTCCCACGACATCTCACACATTGACCTGATTTCGTGATAAGTCACTTAAAGCACTTGTGTTACGCACACCAGACAACAAAAGAATCAAAAATATACTACTTAAATACATATAGTTAATACTTCATACATAGAAAAAATACAAATATCATCATATAAATATTAGTCCTAGGTGGAAATTGAACCCACAACTTCTGGTGCACAAGATAGCATCACCACCATCTGCACCATTAGGCCCGTAAAATTTATGATTATATTATACCAAAATATTTTTTACCATATATAAACAAATACTTTTAATATTATTCAAACTTATTTTAATATTGATGGATAGTAGTAGAAATGCTAGCAAGTTTGACAATATTATCCTTATGCCAAGTAGAGAACGTAAGGAGCAAGAGAAAAATCAAAACTCAATTATACCATTCCTTGATTGAATTAATCGTATTTGAATGTTCGTACATGATCTATGCAAGTTACATTTTAATTGGTTCGAAACAAAATGTTGAATTTTTCATCCTATATCTATTGTAGGGTTAAAGATCCTACATCTAGATAAAACCTTCTACATCTAGAGATAATTTGAAAATCGAATTAATCGTTTTTGCAGGGGTTGAGTCGTTTAGATAAGAGTCTTTAATGACTGCTACTAAATAATTATTGTCTTGTTTTGATAACATCTCAACATTCATTAATAAGCTTTGTGAATAAAGTCTTGTTAATGATGTTTAGTATCCGCTGCATAGGTGATCAATTAAAAGAATACAATACACCAGACCCTTACGCAGAACAGTTAACATAGCTAGCTAAGTGTTACTTAGAGTATTTAAAATTAAAATTACTTAAATATTTAATAGGCAAAACCTAGTATTGTTTAATAAAAGTTGTCGTAATACTACCAATAATATTTTATATTCATTATAACGATTTATGAAAGAGCAGTCATACCACGATGATGAAGTATAATAAGAAGTTACTATGAAACTTTGCTGTATTTTATCTTATTCGAAAAGTCATGAAATATGTCATCATCATCATCATTACAGCCATCGGAAGGTTACTAATGGACATAGGCCTCCCCATGAAAAGGGGAAATTTGCCCATAATTACCGCGCTGGGCAAGCGGGTTGGCAATTGCAAATTGCAGCTATCGCGGCGGGAATGCTGCCCTCTGCATTTGAGCTGCACTGTTCCAGTTTGATATACTTCCACTTCTGTCGGTTTTGGTATCTTAGTTGCCTCTTACGACTTGGTACAGAGGGAGGTATTATTCTACTCTGCTAGTAACTTATGGCACAGGGCACGTGTAAAATATTTTGAAAATTATCGTTGAAGGGGGTTAAAAAAGGGTGTAAAGTATCTAGAAAACTAACAATTTAACGCAGGGCCTAAACTATAAAAGTTGGATATTTACCATTTACACAGGGGTTCCTTTTATAAGAAAGCTCTAACCAAGGTTTTTTCAAATTGTACTCATTACACTTGTAAAACGTGGGTGCTAAGTTAGTAGGAAACTGCCATTTTTTAAGTTATTTGAATAAAATTAAGTATGAAAACTCTTCATTAAAAGTTATGAATCATGTGAAAAATATTTCTTTGAAAAATATCCTTAAGAGGGTAAAAGGGGGAAGCAAACTTGTGTGGAAGTTCATTGATTTTCCAAGTAATTTCGACCAAATGTTTTGTTTAGGTATAAGTTACTAATAAACATTTTTGCTAGTGAATTCAAACAATTGGAATTTCATTCATTATCGTCATCATACCAGCCATTGGAAGTCCACGGCTGGACATAAGCCTCTCCAAGAAAAGAAATATTTTGCTGTTGCCATAATTGCTGCGCAGGATGGAATGGACAGCAGCATCCTGCTGCCCATCCCCATCACCCTGTGCAATTGATCTGCATTGTTTCGGATGGATATACCGCCATATATCTGTTATGGTACCTAGTGGGAGGTACTATTCTATTCTACCAGTACCTCTCGGCACAGAATTTCTTTGGCTGATTAATATTGTTATATATCTCACTATGTTTATTGTATTTCCTATTCTCAAGGGTACCGGAACTGCGTGACTCAAACCACAAGGCGCTGTTAGTTAGGAAAATATGCTCATGCGTATTATGTAGGAGGGTATGTGTAAGACCTGTCTGAAGTAAATTGTACTAACATTCATTTCAGCCATAGCCATAGACGTCTTTTGCAGGTAATAGCCTCCTGAAGAGATTTCTAATATGGCTGGTAGTATACGGCAAATCTGCGGCCTAGATCGTCTATTCATATTGTGCGTTCCCATTAGCAATCAATCGTACATGCAATATGGTAATACACTGCACATTGCCACTTCAACGGTCTCGCTAATTCTGACTTTATTATGAATCTCCTCGTTCCTGATTTATTCACCAATGAGACCGACCGATCGCAAGTATTTGTTTTACCAAAGGTCTTTAGGCTACTTTTAAATTGGCTGATAAGACAATCAGAAATTGTTTATGAGTCGAATTGCGAATTTAGTAATTAAAGTATGAGAAAAAGGTTGTTCAGAAGAGTAGGATTTATCATCATTAACATAGCAGCTCTAAATCGTCCATTGATAGATACATGCCCAGAATTGCCAAGCTGAGCATGCGTGGAGGCTATCGCAGAGCGTAGCTTCATAACGGGAACGCTGCTATCCATACCCACCATGTTACATTTTAGCTACATTTCTTCGGGTGTATATACCGCCATCTGTCGATTTCGGTACCTAATTCGCTTCAGATATAATACCTGGTGTAGGGGAAGGTACTATTCTAATTTGCCGGTACAACTAATTAGTAGCACTAATTATTATTTATTCATTCAAGTATATTGAGTATAATGTTGAAAAAAGTATTTTTAATATATTAGAATGAACAATAGGGCAGCAAACAGTTTTACAATAAGTTAATGTACTTATTCAATACAGAATTACAATACTAGTTTTAAATTCAAAATATTGTTTCTTACTCTTCATGCTTGATAGTTATGTAAATTTGAATTACGAAATTTCAAATATGGTGATTAAGAAATTCATTTTAACACAATTTAATACGATCACACACTAAACTAAAATAATCGGCAATAAATTATCATTTGGAATTTGTTTGAAGCGACATTTTGTAAAAGATAATAATTTACATGACATCTTACACATTACTTGACTCTGAAACAAGTCGCTTATGTTATGAATATCAGACAACAGAGGAATCACAAATACAATACTTCAATACACATATTTAACACCCAGACACAGAACTAACACAAATATCCCTACTAATATTATAAATGCGAAAGTAACTCTGTCTGTTACGCTTTCCCGCTTAAACCTCTCAACAAATTCTGATGAAATTTGGCACAGACAATTTTTACACCCTGAGAAAGGACATACGCTATTTTTTTTATTCAAAATAATGGTTATAAGGGGTCGAAAAGAGCTAGAAACTTTAAACTTATTTTACAGGCCATTGATTCTATATAAATAAACATGACATTCAAAGTTTATATAAGTTAAGGTAAAGAGGTATGGTACTCAAAAAGACTATTCCTTGCGAACAAGTCGCGGGCACAGCTAGTGATAATATAAATATTTTTCCTGGTAAGGATAGAAATACTTTCTTGTGAGAATAGTATCCACGGCAGTTCTCCATTCAAGGCAAAATACCCAACGAGTACATTTACCATATAAATTCACTTAAATTGATATGCACGAAAATATATCATCAATATGACATATTTCCACCTACCCGGTGTAATATCAGCAATATATCACTCCATCCTTTTCCTCTCTAATCATTCAAGTGATGCGCCGTTTAAAAATCAATACACGTGACAATGATGTGAAGGATCGGGAAAATTCGAGGGCAGGGGTTCGGCAAAGGAAATATTTTTCATAGCCGATCCCTGATAATGGAGTCTGTCATGGCCGGACAGGCAAATATTCAGTAGGGTTACCAAAACAAATATATACAATTAAATCACATTTACACATACGACGTACATAATAAAACTATATTTTATCTGCAAAGATTTATTCTAACCGTTGAATATGTCGACATTCATATAAAAAATTCCATAGAACGTGTTGTTAAGTATATAACATTGATATTATAAGCATCAGAAATCTTAAAAATAAAGCATACCGAATTCAGATAAAAATGTCTGAAATATTTGTTTTTTTTTTATTAAACCAGGTCGACAAACATTGTATTCACAAAGAGATTACTAGCGTGTTGCCAACCTTGTGACTTGAAGGTTTTGTATCACAGGATTTTATTTGTAAGTTTTTATCAATAATATTCATCCGAATTTATAAAATAAAGTATTAAATAATTAGATATCACAGAATATATCATCATAAACATAACAATATTATAATTACATTATTCGCATTTACATGACTAATATCTGTGTTTATGAAATGTCTGGGTGTTAAATGTTAAATCACAAGTGAAATAAGTGTTTTATTTTGGATTTAGTGTAAGTGTAGCGTAAATCCGACAATATCTGTCCTTATTTATTTTATAACAATAAATGCAGTAATTATTATTGTTAATTCATTGAATTAGGAAGTCATTGTGAGGTAGAGTTCAAAATGTCTTCTGCCTCGTGAACCTTACTCTCCTATATTTTTTTCTACTGCCAAATAGTTCGCATTGGTATGTTTCGGTTTGATATGTGGGAGATGCAAAAAAATTACTGGATAATATCACATAATATCTCCAAGCCACTAGGTTGTTAATGCGCTAATGATATCCTTATGAAATTACGAGCGTCTATAGACTATTTTACGTTTACTATAATACAGTCTGTATTATAGTAAAGTAGTACGTAAGTTTGTTGACTAAATAAAAAAATTTAATAAGCGGTCTAAGCACTGGATGTAGGCCTTACGCAAAAGGAGGGATCTCTCGGGAAGTTCTTAAATTAGTAAAATGTTGTTTGAAAATCTGTTTGTATCTTCCGAACAATAACAATCATTGTTTTTGTTGATATTCAATCTGATATGAATATACAGATATATTTTAAATGTAAATATAAGCCGCTTCTACTCGAGCATTTGTTATGAAATATTGCGCACACATTGTCGCAAGTACAGAAAAAAACATGCAGTGCCCTTAAATTAAGTACAAAAATTATACCTATAATTTTATTAATTGTGTTCATATCAGTATAGAACGCAAGAGATGTGAAGCGTTGCTGATATCATCGTCGTTACAGCAGAGTTATACTGTCAACTGCGGGACTCGACAGACAGCGGTATATCCACCCAAATTTCCCGTTTCGAAGCTACACCTATCCAATGCTGCATTTAAAGGCAAATTTCCCTCTTTACATCGACCTATGACCAGCAGTGGATTATTTACGACTGCTATGATGATGATAAAGGGATAAGAAGTAGTAATATAGTATTTATATAGTATATAGTATCTCTAACATAAAAATATATTGATTTAAATCCATTATTTATCTTAAAAGTAAACGCATAAATATAACAAAATATTAAGCAAAATCAACTGCTTCTAATAAAAGTAACAGAATTTTTATCACAAATGTTGTACTTACCTTGAACTTGTTGTACACATATTGAATTAAAGTAAGTTATTGATTGCTTCAAATGTTTCAAATATAATGAACATTAATTATTACTATTTGAATATTTGTACGCACAATTGTAAAGAAATTTAGATAAAGCTAACTTTAAATACCTGGATTAGATGGATTCTGTAGAAGACTGAAGCGCGTTTTACACCCTCGTTTGCATTTAAGACCACCATCACCTGTTCTTAACAAAGCACGAGTAAAAAGTGCACACAAATTTATGCCCTGGATTGTCCGCTAATCTCTCAATTTATGGTGAGCGCAAGCAAGCGGTCTCTGATTTATATGACCCTTTACGGTACAAGGCGGCTACGATGCATGTTTAGTTCATATGTGTGTAGCGTATACAGTTAGAAAATACACACTTCAATAAAACATTTAAATACTCTTTTGTACTTCGGTTGCTTCACTAGCGAAAGAATAGATTTTTTTTAAATAAGTGATGAAAACTAGCCGTAGGGAGAACACTGTTTGCTGCCAGTATGCAGGGTAAGTATTTCTTTAATGGAGTGGTTTTGGAAGAAGATTAAGTGGTTTTTTGTTAGAGCAAATATTTTAAGGCTTCGGTCAACATTATAAGTCATTTTTTATATAAAAAAATTAGCTTAGCCGACAGACAATGTTCAGTCTTGCCTATATATTTATTATTAACAACGTTATTGCGACTATACATTGAGATATAAACAATCCTGTCTTTCAACTTGAAGCGTTTTTTTTGTACACAGTAAGAAAAAAATATTAAAATAGCTCCAGTTGATTAAAAGTACATCCCGGACAAACACCTTGATACTGAATTTTCCAGTATAAAGATAGTTCATCATTCTAGTTTTAATACAAAAACTGATTATAGACCAGAGTTATAAAGATTTTATTTTTTATCATAAATGTTTTGATCGTCACATTTCATAAATATAATTTCTTAAACCTCAAATATCTTGACAATGAGAGCTATGACGTGATGTATTGTTTACCTAACTAAACCCCAAACGGTCTGGATGCGTCATATCAATAACAATATCACTAATATTGTGATATCACGGTCTCCAAAGACATAGAACATAACATTATCGTGTCAATATCATTGAAATGCTTGTATTGAATCTCACTACCCGTTATAGTTATAAATGTATACAAAGAAATCGTAATTTTAATGTTGTTGTTGATGCTATACGCTATAGTTTGTTATGCTTTCACTTTATAATAGTAACAGGTAATCCAAATTTTGAGGAATTACGCAATGTGTATAGAAACCACAAGTTACAATATTTCCTTAATCTAAAGTTTAAGACTAATAATAACAATTATATATAAATTTCCACAACATGTCATACATTGACCTGACTCTGTGATCAGTCGTTTAAAGCACTTGTATTACGGACGCCAGATAACAGAGGATTCACAAATATTCTACTTAAATACATATATTTAACACCCAGACACAGAACAAACACAAATATTATCATATAAATATTTGCTCTGGGTGGGAACCGAACCCACAAGATAGGACCTGCGACTTTTGATGCACAAGATAGGATCACTAAGGACTAGGAACTAGAAACAATTAGGAAATAAATAGTTAAAATTTATTATAATTTAAATTATTGCAGACAATGCGTCGCTGGTATGCATATATATATATATATATAGTGTTTTGAACACCAAGGCTTGCAAACCTTTGCATAGTGCTAAATAATTCTAGCCCGCTTCCCTAATAAAAGTTTCAGGATGGTGGATTGCCGTGGTGTCGAGAGCGACACGCCTAATCAAATATTTTTATGATCGACGCCTTTTTACGAGCGGCCTGTTTGCAGAGCTATATGGGGGATGGTATAAGTTTTAGCCGTAATTTCTAACGATAAATTAAATTCAGTGCCTTTTTATAGCTAAGTAAATAATAAAAATATATCAAAGATAATAATTTCTTGTTGTTATAAAGCAAATGAAAAATATACAAATTACATATATGCTATATATATATATATATATATATATATATAGCATGAAAACAATAGGAATCGACTCTGCTAATATGAGGATTAAAACTAATACAGTAAGTACTCAGAGATTACTATAAAGATCTATACTTGTATATTTATTATAAATTTGGGAGTAATTTTAATTGTTGCACTTTTATTGCTTATCCCGTAAACTATTTACGAAAAATATTTTTATGTAAATGATAGCTTTTAGTCTACAGGAAAAGTCGAAAGTAGCAAACTAGTATGTAATATATTTATTAATCAAGTATCAATGTATCAGTTTTTATTTGACGGTACCGTCAAAGAAATAGTACCTCCACCTGAATCGAATATCGTTAGCAGTGATGAAGATCAATAGGTATTAGTTTATTGGTTGGATATGCATGTAGGTGTGCAAAATTATTTACGTGGCAATTGTGGGCAGCAGTAGACTTTTTAAAACTGCTATGACAAATTTCGTTGTTGGCGTTCTTGCTTGAAAGATTCTTTATAGTTATTTAATAGGTTAAAACACTGATTACGATTTGTAGGCATTTAAAAATTACTTTTTTAATTTAAATTCAAAAATTTTACTGGGTATTTTAAAAGGGAGCTTAGAGGAGCGTTGTTTCAAAATGATATATAAAAAATGTTATCTCGAATTTTTATAGAACTTTTCTCTAGATACTTGCACCGCACTCATATGCTAAGGCGTCATTCACCGACTGCTCATTCTCGTACATAATTTGGATAAGGAACAAAATAAACGTATAATTCTAACACCAGAAGTAGGTCATGTGAACGTTACCCCGTAATAACTTTACATTTTCTTGAAAAATTTTGAGCTAATAACACGGTGGAAATTTAATTTTTTTCGTTTGTATTTTTAAGCTAATCAAATTTATAGTATTTAAGTGGAGCATAAGACGCTCAAATTACGCAGACTGCACGATATGGGATATAAAAAAGTAAAAAATAAGGTTATCAAAGAAAGTGTTTGAGAACAAGATGTTAAAATCAAATATAAAATAGAGTTGGATGTTAATAAAATTTGTAAAATATTAAAAACCTTATTTACAGTCATTTCAAGTATTTTTAATAGCTCCATAATCATATCCGACACTTCGGATCAGATTATCATAACAAACGCATTTGGGCTCCGCACTTTAAATTGGATTTACCGCCATCTGTTGGTTCCGGTTACTTAGTTGCTTACGCCACAAATGTCAAGTACAGGGTGAAGCAATATTCTACTCTGCCGGTAATTTATCACAAATATTTATACCACAAATATATATATATATATAGATAAGATCGAAAAATAAATCTTGTATTAAGGTTTCGAATAATGTTACATACAGGAGAAATTTAAATAAGACCTATTTTTTATTTGAATATAATAATATAAAAATGTAATATATATAAGAAAATTCGACCTCAAAATTAGGAATCTTCGGAATAATAAAAGTATTGTGCTGCTTTGATTACATTATAACTACAAAAACATTACTATCCACACATAATCCAACCTTGAAAATCAAAGAAACAACATTTAAAGTTTATTATTGTCGATTCCTCTTTCAATTAATTAATCTAATTACTTACTTATTTAGTCTCACTATCGCTATGTTTGACAAACTCTACTGCTCTCATCACATACCGTCATGTATGTTACTTGTCATAGAGGCTATAGAGGTAGAGTATACCTAAACTGTTTTATCCGTGCACACAGCATAAAGAATTCTATTTCTTTATATATATATATATATATATATATATATATATACACACACAACATTTCATACATTAACTTGACTCTTGGAGGATAATATATCGATTAAAGCACTTGTGTTATGAATATCAGACAACAGATATATAAATATCAGACACTTGATCGGCTCACCCACGTCGTCGTCAAGTATTTACTGTGTATCCCGTAGTAGTAGGTTTATACAGTATTTAAAAATCCCTAAAGCTATTACTGCATAGAGCTGCTATAGTGTATTTACCCAGTATTATCAATTGAATGTGTTCCCTTCTTTTGATAGAAATTTGTTGTTCTGCATTTCATTTGTCACAACAGAGTTGGCATAATTTTCAATAAATTACAAGACGCGCAAGACAACAATTGTTTACAATTATTATTTGGTTGAATATATTTGTATGAATTACCAATATTATACTTTTGAGTTACTAGGATGTCACTTGACAGGACAGGTATACTACGTTGACGGTAGATTTTTTTTTAGTATAATTTCATTAGGCATTCTTTTTCTAATGAGTTTTATGGTATCCACTGATATGCATAATAATATTATAATGCAAATAGGGTCGCGACAGTAAGTCGTGAAGGGTTTATTTAATATTTTGCTATAATTGTGACGAGAGTCACTGAGAAGAGAGTCACTGCAAAACCGACTCTATATAGTCTTGTCTGCCTAACCCCTAAAATATAATTTAAGCCCAGAAGAGCGTGGCAGCAAGCTTGCTTGCGGTTGCACATCTTGCATGCTGCATGATAGCTTGAATGATGCCTGCTTGCTAAAATTATGGGTATAGAATGTATCATTGATGAGATATTCCGAATGATTTTCTACTCATTGAAGTTTATATTTTCCACTGTTATACCTAATAAATTTATTACATATAAAGTTTTAAAATAAAAAAGAGAACTCGATTAAACTATTGCATGGAAATCCCTTAACGTTTACTTTAGAAATTATACCAATTTAGAGTAACGGTAGTATTTGTGTTAGTTTAAAGAGTCTACTACTGGCACAGTCGTCAGGTACCGGCAGAGTAAAATAGTACCTTCCCTTGTACCAGGTGTCGTAAAAGGTGACTAAGGTACCAAATCGACAGGTGGCGGCATATCCATCCGAGACAATGCAGCTCAAATGCACAGGGTGTGGATGGGCAGCAGCATCCCCGTTGCGAAGGCTGCGCTCTGCGATTGCCAACACGGTCATGGTCAAATTTCCCTCTTTCTTGGGGAGGCCCACGTCCAACAGTGGACTTTCAATGGCTGTTATGCTGATGATGAGAAAGAGTCATCTTTTTTATGTTAATTTCAACGACTTTATTGAACTGTCCCATTATTATATGACCAATGTTTAACGTTCAGTCACTTTGCCACTACCACTTTCAAGAGTAGCAGCAAAGCTGATAAAAATATTATTATACGTATTTTTATATATATTAAAAAAAAAACGAAAATATATGTTATTATAAAAAAAACGTGATGGTTACGAAAACTGCTTTTTATAGCCACGTGAACGTTAGAATATTATTCTTCCTTTCATAATATAAAGAGAACTTGGTTTTCTACTGTACTATATTTATTTATTTTCCTTAAAGGATATAATATACAAACCAAATATCAATCTATAAAGGATAGCAATTCTTGTTTATTATATTTGATAAGAGCGACGCTGGTTTTCTTAAACACGCAGCCAATTTATTTTGATCTATATGCATGTAGTTACCTTTACTTTGGTGAAGTAACTTTGAAGAAATGAAAATGAGGTGACCTAATTTTTTCCAAATTTTAATATAAATAAATAATATATTATGTATTATGATATGTAAATGATTGAGTGACTATTGTACAGATGCTAAAGGCTGGAGAAGGAATAGTCAGTCAGCTGTACTACCTATATAACCTCTGCTGAAGGAAAGCAAAGTATCGAATGATTGGTGTAAAGCAGTAGTTGTCCTTCTATACTAAGGAAAAGGGTCGCAACAAGCCTATAAAAATTATCACGGCATCAGCCTTCTCAGCGTTGTCGGCAAATAATATGGAAAAGTGTTAGTAAGAAGAGTTATAAATGACACTGAAGGAAAGATCTGGAAAGTACAAGCTGGTTTTAGAAAGGGAATGGTACTCCATTCTCTTTCTTGTACGTACATGGATCAAGTCTTTTCCCTGCGCTGTATAGCGGCAAAGTGCCTTGCAAAAGGTCAAATGGTGTATTGCGCTTTTATTGACTTGGAAAAGGCTTATGATATGGTTATGCGAAAGAAGTTGTGAAAGATTGTGTTTGTCTATGAGGTGAATGACCTTCTGATTCAAGTGTTCCAATTTCAGTTTCAATTTACAAGAATTGTGCTGCTTGCGTTTGAATGAACGGTGCCTACACTGAATGGTTTGACATCCATAGAGGTATCAGACAGGGACATGTAACACTGCTTTGGTTATTTAACTCAATTATAGACAACTATCTGTCATGAATGTCTGATTTGAAAGCCAATGAATGTGGATTAAGTATGAATGGGCAACTCATCAAATATCTTCTTTACACTGATGATTATTAAGTTCGTCGTTATTAACATCGTCAGCTGAAGAGTTGCAAGAGATGGTAACGATTTTTCAAAGGTATGTTTAAAAGGAAATTATGAAAATAAATGAAAGTAAGACGAAAGTGATGGTGATTGAAAAGCAGGAAAGTATGACTGATTGTGATTGATAACATGAAAGTTGAACAAGTGTAAGCGTCTGTGTATCTGGAAGATATTAAACGGTAAAAACTGGAAACAGTGTCAATGGAGCCTTACATGCTTTTATGGGGAGCCAAAATGAGTCAAAAAGGGCACGACTGGCTGTGCATAGAAGTGTATTGGTGCCAATAATAACATATGATAGTGAATGTTGGGTATGGCAAAAGAAGCATACAGTTGAACAAATGCTGTTAAAATAAAAAAACTGCGAAGTATGTAGTGTAATAAAAGATCAATGTGGTGTAAAAGATGATGTGACAACAATAGAGAAAGGAATGTTGAGATGTTTTGGACATGTAAAAAGGATGGATGAAAATAGAATGACTGTACAAATATATAGAGCGGAAGTAAATGGAAGGGTTGGTATAGGATGACTGAGGCGAACATATCTTAACCAGGTAGAAGAGGTACTAAAGAAGGGCCAGGTCAGAAGTACAAGGAATAAACAAACAAGTATGAAAGGACTAATACCATTAACGAAAGCAAGAGAAGTATGCCAAGAAGGTATAAGTGGAGATCCATAGCCTCTGCCTACCCCGATGGGACACAGACGTGATGTATGTATTTATGTATATATATGCTAGGCTTTTTTGTATTTAAGATGATGAATACATGCATGATAGATCTAATCTTAACATGTATCAATGATTGCATTAAATAATGGCAAATAACTTGGTGTACTTAAATATATATTCGTAAGTGGATATATGATTATAACCTTACACTTTTTAAGATAACATTAATATAATAATAACTACTACTGCAATAGCCTAATATGGTTAATTTATAACTTCTCATATATTAATTTGGCTCCGTTGCCTTAAGCATCTGAGCTACGGATACCAAACTACAGAACAATTACAATAATAATAATAAAATACATACATTGAACACCCAAATACAAATATTCATTACATAAATTTTATTTTTTTATGACACTATCGAATTTGAAATGAAATACTCACAAGAATTATTAAGTTATATCTAAATTAATTGAGCCTTACGCAGTATCACAATCAAATAATTGCCGTAATTGTTTTCTATACTCAAGTTAAATTAAACCTCAAGTTTCAACCACTAAGCAATTTAATATTACATATAACACAAAAATCCTAAATCAAATTAAATATCCGCTATAAATGAAACATAAATTTAATCCGATCACCTTATTCCACAGCAAACAACGCAGGCAAAACAAAACAATGTGAATGGAAATGTAAAACAAATAGAACAGGGGACAGGCGCTCCTATGTACACTCACCTTTGTCTGATTCTCTGTGCCGGCATCACGTGCCATGCGAAACCACTTTAATTGAGTGGCTGTGATACCGTGTGCTCATTAAATTGGTCAATGAATATATATGGATGCGGAGTGTTAGTTTCAATGCTCAAGTTCTCTTGTTCAAATATATATATGTAAATGCTAATAGAGCTTTATATAGTCTTAAAATATACAAACACATTCCTGAAATAAAATATTAATCAAACAAATTAACTATCAAGTAAGTCGTGAAGTGTACTCTTGTGCTATAGGGTATTTTTGTGCTATAATAATGACAGAAGAGATTCCCTGCAAAGCCGACTCTACAATGTATTGTCTGCCCAATCTCTAAAATATATATGGATACGGAGTGTTCGTTTCAAGTTCTCTTGTTCTCTTGTTCAAATGTATGGACAATCCTAATTCAAGCTCAATTAGAATTTTCTACGAATTTGTACAATAAAACATTTGTGCGAATGAAATAAATATAGTTTCAAAAATGTATAAACACATTCCTAAGTAATAAATTACTAATATAAAAAATATTTATTATTATGTCAAAACTCATAATAAAACTATGTACTTCTTTAACGACTTCCAAACGTTTATTTAGCTGTATAATTCTAACTTCGACATTTTAATTACCTTTCGGCAACCATTTTCAACATATGAAAGTTACAATTACCATCTTCACCATTTTTTTTTTAAGATTTTTAATTTCGTTCGTTTGTGTCCAACTCTTTTTAATCTTGAAAACGGTTGCCGCTAGGTAACCGAAACTTCAAACTAAAAATGTAAGAAGTGAAATAAACAGCATTTGAAAGCCGTTAAAAAGTAATTTTATCATGAGTAAGTGAACACGTAAATGTTAGGAAATATTATATGCGTCAAAGGATTATAAAGAAAATCATAATATATATATATATATATTTGTTTTATTATTCTATTAGTAATAATAATAATATATACGGAGGATTGATTAAACTGTAAAAACGTAACATAATTATGTAACCGTTAGTATACATGCGAATTGCCAGTCTTCTTTTTAACCGCTCGAAAACAGTCATAATTTAAATATGTATCAGTAAAACCTCGTTTAAAGCCATTAAAACGTATTTTATTATCGTAAACACTATAAAAAGATCGCAGCCTGTTAAAAAGCGCAGCGTCTCTTTACTACGATCATGAAACAAAAAAGTTCGACGAAATGCAATAAAATAATTTATTTACAATTAATAAACTTTTAGTAGCCTAAAAATGGTCGTGGGTTCGATCTACACCCAGAGCAAATATTTTTAATTATAGTATAAATATTAAATATTTTATATGTATCTAAGTAATATATTTGTGATTTCTCTATTTAGTGATATCCGTAACAAGTGATTTAAGCTATTTATCTCGGAATCAGATCAATGCATGAGATGTTGTATGAACTAATTTATAAGGGAGACTACGAAATTATATTATAAAAACAACATTTAACACGTGCAAAATAGAATATACTTGACCCATCTGTGTGTTAACTTGGCTGTGATGTAAAGTGCGCTTCGGGTTGCAAGAAAAAAGATATATACAGCTCACACAAGAAATACCATCAAACTTGACGTACTCTAAAACCTATATGAATTAAAAAATAAGGATTTTTCATTCATTCCTTATTATTAAAATAAAGCAAACAACAGTTTGTTATCCTTTAAAAATAGCTTAATTGAAATGACAGGAGCCTGATGAAGTAGCGTCACACGACTTATTTATATTATTATTTTTTACATTAAAAAGGTTTCATATATAAAGCACATTATATAAATTCAATCTAAAATTAATACTATCAAAATTTAATGCGTATTAGTTAGCCAGCTGTCGTATAGCATTGGTAAATATGTTATTTAAAGGACTACAGTAGATAAAACTACCATTCAGCATACAAACTGTTACAAAACAACTTTTCACGTAAATGAAATTTTTGACTAATAACAAAAGTAAATTTGAAATATCCAACATGTTCTTACACTTTTAAAACATTAATTAATAAAAAATACAAAAGTATCAAATAAAAAGGCCAAAAATTAGCACTCAAAATTTCTTTGTTAATAATATTAGACTCAATAAAAGGGCAATGCACCAAATTCAAACCCGGCAGCATAAAAAAGTAAAAACGTTATAAATCACCGAGCGTGTGAATGGAAACGTAAAGCAAACAAAAATCGGAACACGGGTGCTGCACGCTGTGTGTACTCGCCTTTATCTACCGCGAGTGGAAGCACTTGTATAATTGAGTGGTCGCTCGAAACACTGCGGGGCTTATTAATTTGATCAATCCAACACAATAACAAAATTAATCAGACCATTCTCTAACGTCATAAAAAATTGTTTTTTTTTTGGCTAAAATATTATAAAATCCGCAAATAATAACTTTTCAGCTTCTATCATTTGAGGTCCAAAAATATTTCTTATATTATTTACAATCCTAATAATCAGCTTTGATAAAAAAATAAATATTAAAAGTTATAATTATTGATATTTATAAAATCACTAATTTTATTCTATACTTCGTTCTTATTTTTATTTGTTTATAGGTACTAATCTTCGAAGTATTTTTCCATTTCGGGAACTGAATAGTATCCCCACTTGGATCTCCCTGCTTCCTGTTTATAATCCACAAGCGAGAGCTCTTCGTCACCTGTAAAAACTTTTTTCACGGTAAAATTATCATGCAAGTCGTTCGAAACTTTACCAGTCTTTAAAAAGTGTTCATAATGCCTCTTAAAAGTACATCTTGACAAGTTAAATGTTTAGCAGCCCCTCTTAATTATATTTTTTTCCTTTAACTAGTTTTATAGCACTAGAAAGAGCTGTTGTAGCAATTGCAGTCCGTTTGATATTGTTTTTGCTACGAGGCATTTTACCTGTTCAAAAAAACAACAAAATAATAAGTATATACGTTCTTAAACAGAATTAACACGAATAAATTTGAATGTATGTAGCCTAGAAGGTACCTTGATCAAATGACTAAGGTACAACTGTTTTACTATGGTCAAGATACAACACCTTTACCCTTTATGTTTAATTTCACATGTAAATTTGGATGTTATGATTAACTCAAATAAGCATACTATATTCTTAACTTGACTAAAGTACTAGTTTAAATCAAATAGCTTTAAAAAAATTGTAGTACATAACAAAAGTAATGAAAGAAATTAAGAATATTAAATATCTTACTTTTTTGCAGCGAAAATGTTAAAATAATCACCCATGCGACTTCGATGCAATGGCCGCCTGTAACTAACTTCACGCTGCTTAGTCTTGTCAAAGTTCACTATACCTTAAACAAAGAAAAAAGGCGCAAACATTTCAAAAAATGACGATGAGTGACTCTAGGTACAAAGCGTATTAAGGTACAACAGGTTCCCCAGTATATATAATTCAGAATAAATAAAGGCGTTTCAAAACAACCACACATATTTTGTTGCAGCCAACTACGCATGCGTATAATTTTAACGCCCTATCCGTTCCAAGAAGTAAAAAAGTCAAGTTGACAAAGATTTATCAAAATTGGGCACTTCTATTACATTCATTATCAATTTCTAGGCTTGGATTTGCAGCACAGCACGACAGCTGTACTCTGCGGCCAAAAATCCACCTATCCTAGGGAGGCTTATGTTCAACAGTGGCCTATTTTGACTGATATGATGAGGATTATAAATCCTATACTTTTAGGAAACAGTTAATTATTATTATTAGTTTTGACTCATAATATCATATACCAGGTAGGCCGAGAAAAATGTGCTCTGCACCAGTTGTTGCAATAAGCAATTGAGAGATCTGAACCGACAGATGGCGGTGCATCCACCTGACACAACGTGGCTCAATAGTGTTGCTACGCTCAGCGATTGTTATCGTATATGCTCAACGATGCTACTATATACATTTATAGTAAACTAATTGAGATATAAGTTCAATCAAACTGTACACAGTAAGCACAAATTAACTAAAATATTTTCAGTGGGTTGTACACGTTTTACACTTTTAAGCACTATTAGACAAAAAAATAATAGAATAAAAAACTTAGACTTATTTTGAGACTGTCAAAAATAAGTGCACACATAAAACAGATATTTCAGAATTTACTCCATATCTGAGCTAAATATATCATATCATTTGAAAACATTGATCCAGATTGAGTAACAAACGTTCGAGGTAACTTTACCATTTATAGAAAGACTTAAAATATAAACTATATGTATAAATCAAAATCTATTTTCACTATCTCGCTGCTGCATTTTTCGCTTAATCAACTCTATTCGATTGAAATTATAATTAGACTCTTAAGAACCCTGTCCGCGGGTAAACAATGTAGGTAAAACAAAAGCGCGCGAACAAAAGTGGTCGAAAAACAAAACAGAGATAAAGAACAGAGCCCGGATAAGCCCGCTGTGCACCCGCCTTAATTCCGGGTTCTGAGCGTCACGTAAGGCGTGAAGTGCACTCATTCAATTGGCTGATGGAAGCACTCTCTGGTTCATTAATTTCCTCAATGTTGCGCTTTCAAACAGTACTTTTACAAGTCCTGATAACATGGTGACTATTTAATGGATTTAACGTTTTGAATGAAAGTTCACTAATGTATTAGAAAATGCTGTTTATTTTTAATAAAAACTCTTGCTACTTTGAACGTTATACTAAAACAGAATAATCAACAGCATCTCAACGGAAAGACGTTCCTTGTTGGAGATAGGCAAGAGAGATAATACTTCTTTTATTTTCTCCTACAGCTGCCACGTTAGGCTGATGTGGTGGCAAATGCAGCATAGCTTCGCGGCTCGGATACTGCTGCTCAGGCCCGCCTATATTAGCACTCTAAAGCTTTGAATGGAAATATCTACCGATTTCGGTATATGAATTATAGCTTACGATAGCAATTGAATTGGGAAGCACTATTCTACTATACTGGTACTATAAAGCTGGAAACAGTTATCCTGAAGTGGATGGAAGAGTTTCTAAATTCGATGATTATAATTAATTATAATTATTTGTCAACTTAAGAACTATAATGTATCTAAGAATAGATAGTGTGTTTAAATTATACACATGAGTGAATAAAATTAAATGTCTTATCGATATAATAAAATTTTCCGCACTCAAATGTTAGTGATTGTATAAAAACACTTAGTTTTTCTTGCATTGTATATTTTTTAGAAGCTTAGTTAAATTATCAATAGTGAATTATAAGAAAATAAAGGTGTTAATGGCTTTAAGCATGAGCTACTCAGAAAACTTTTATTTCACTTACATATTTGTAACAATATGTTCAGAAATTAGTATTTAGAAACATTTTCAAGAGATCAACACCTCATACAATGGTCGTCTGCATGATACCTTACTTACACCTATATTACCGCCACACAGCAGTGTATCCATAGCTGTATATTTGAAAAATGAGAGATATTTAATTGATAAAGTTGGTATCGGGCTCGTTATGTCCTTATAATAATACGAGCGTGTGTAGGCTGCAGGTCGCCGAGTAAGAGTCAGTTGACTATCACGCGGATCGAATGCTTGTTTGTAAACTTCTAAAAATGTCAAAATTTTTGAATTCAATAAGTAGACATGACAGTAAGATTACACTTTATGACTCCTGCATTAGAAAATAGTCTAAATTTTCCGGAAATGTGACAACTGTGACAACTCTTAGTCAGATTAACAGAACCTTTTTAGCCCAAAAGCTAGAAAAACCTACTTGCGTGATATAATCAGGAATGAAATCCATGAATGAACCAACATGATAAGCAAGTGGAATAGGTGATAGGCATAACACGCAGAGAGAAGCCCCATGGTTGAGACCTTGAGGAGACCGCGCACTGGCAAGAGTAATGAAAAATAACCACCCATAAGGTAGACCGACTAACTAACTAGTATCACAAGATCACGGTACATATGAAAAACTATTTACTTTGGAAATCGACCATTGAAAGTTTATTGGAAATAACTTGAAGAGGCGATATCCAGCAGTGAAAGCCCTAAGGTTGTTCATGTTAAGGATGATGAAATAAACCGTAGAAAACTTCTTTAATCACGTCGACAAGCAAGCATAAAATCTTATCTACATAAATCAAATCAGGCAATAATCAATACTAAAAGTATAAAGATTACTATCGTTATCATAACGTCATCAGACGTTAAATGATTTTGAATAAATTGTTCTATTTAAATCAATTAATGTAAAGTTTTAATTTGCCTACTTAGAAATAACTTAAGAAAAAAGCAAAATTTTAATATAAAAACCAACATCATCATATCAGCCATAGAAGCTCCATTATTGGAAAAAGGCCACCCCATAACTAATGCCTATCCCCACTCTGTGGTTTTAAACTACGATTTTTCGGATAGATATACCGCCATCTGTCGGTTCTGGTACCTCAGTCGCCTTTTATGACACCTGGTACTGAGACAAGCACTATTTTGCTTCGCCGGTATCCCACGGCAACGCTAGTACCCCACCATAAAAATATTTCCAATTTCAATTACATTTGCATTAAATTGTTTATATCACTTGTTAAAGTATTTAAATAGATTATATAAAAATCATATTCATTGAGTATCACTACGACAAAGAATATACATACGCGTAAATCATATACATGTTCATCGATGTGTTTTATTTTTTAAATTTATCAGAAAGTTCAATAAACTTTTAATTAATTACTGCTTATATATTTTTTTAAATAACAACAAACTCCATTTCATGTAAAGATAAAACCCTCTATGAAGTCCCTATGTTGCCAGCTCGTAAATTTAGAGTTAAGTAACATTTTAGTGGTTTACAAAGAACGCGTCAAAGTGTTTTGTTGTTACATTATGCGGGAGCGCTAAGGGGCAACCCTGATAAAATGGGTGTCACTTAAATTCGCTTAAGATACTTCAGCTGGTTGCTTTGTATAACCTTTTGTAAAATTGACGCTTATTTGGTCATGTTTTACGTAAGATTATTTAAAGGTTCTTTCACCAAGTAGAATAGTGTTATGTCCTTTTTACATTTGATTTAACTTTTCCGAAATCATAAAGGTTGAACTAAATAAGCAATAATTTAATTTTAAAAAATGTAGACATTACTTATTTTTATTGTAGCAACCCAGTGGATAAAAGGTGTGCGTATGCATACCTACACATTTGTTTTTGGTCATTTCAGAACAAATATCAAAATGATATCACGGCACTCTATTTATTTCATTGTTAAAATAAAATACACCTCGATCATTGTAGTTAGATCAATTGCGTATGAAATGCAGGTTTAAAGTTACAATATGTAAATAAATCAATAAATTTAAGTGTATCTTTTTTATGTATATATTTTTACTGAAATGTACCTAAAAAAGAGGATTGTATTTTGCGATATCTAGTTTTGGAAAAAGTTGAATCTATTACGACTGACAAATGAAATTAGGTCACAATATGATATTCGTGGCAATCGTGTTATATAAATATAAAATGTGTTTTATAGCTATTAATTTAAAATATTGGTTACTATAAAATGTTAAACATTGATTCGCTTGAAATTTTCCAACGTCTTTGATACTGAGATATGTAGTATCATCGCTGAAATGAACTTAGTTTCTGTGTCAGCTTCGTAAATAAAGATAAGCCAAGAATTCGTTCTAGATAGCAACACTTGGCCAAAAACTGCCGCTTGGCGTGCACATAAATCTCAGACTTGTGCCATCTAAGTTGTAGCGAGTTGGCACGAGCTGGGATGAATACTTAGTTAAGATTGTGCATGTAACGCGAGCACCAAGTTAATATCAAACTTACTATAATTGCAACTTTGTGAGGTGTCTTGTATTTGCAAGGTTGCATGAGGTAAATTTCGCGACTTGACTTGCCTATTATACTTGAATATTACATATAACAGCGATGTTTGAAACATCTACGAAATATAGTTTCGTAAACATCTAACGATAAGTAATTGAAACACAAGGTAACGACAGACTAAATTAGCCACGTTTAAAAACGTCATTATTTTTTCATTCATCTTAGACTTGCTAGCTTAAAACTTTGTATTGCTTGTCTAAGAGTAAATTTCGAACGAAATCGAACTCTCAATATGTGCTTTTGCATCATCATCATCATTATCATTAAAGCCATTGGAAGACCACAGCTGGATATAGTCCTCTTCAAGAAAAGGGAAATTTTGCCCATAATTTTCACGCTGGACAAGCCTGTTGAAAATTGCAGAGTGCAATTTTCACGATAGAGGAGCTGCTGTCCATCTCCACCCTGTGCATTTAAGCTACACTGTCTCGGATGTATATATCGTCACCTGTCGGTGCTGGTACCTTAGTCGCCTCTTATAACACCTGGTACAGAGGGAGGTACTACTCTGCCGGTATCTCATGGTGCTTTATACAACCAAGAAAATTACGAAAAGACCCAACATCTCATCTGATAACAGACAATTATTTCTATAACAAATGAAATTCTAGACATATTGTTACAAAGCGTAATAACTCACATGTGCCCTCTCCTCACTTTCACGAGTAACATTATACTTCATTATAACTCCCGCTCTACTGGCTTAAAAGAATTTCTGCGTGGAGCCTGTTCAGGAGTGACTTGCGGCTCAGACTAATAAACAATTAAAGAGTACCTTGTTTGTGTAAGTAAATACTGGTAATAATGTAATAATATTGACTAAGTCTGTGTGTTGTTCTCAAACGAGGAAAATGACACGTTTGTTCAATGTCACATTCAAAAGATAAATATTCATAATGATCAACGAAGAGTTGAAAGTCCAATGACCTCCCCGAAGTAGAATTTTACCCATAATTGTCACGCTTGGCATTGGTGGTGGCAATCGCACAGCGTAGCTTCATGACGGAAATACCGCAACTTATCAGATCCAGTTACTTCTGAGTACAAATAGGAAGGGAGTAGGTACTATTCTACTGTGCTGGTATCTTACGGCATAACATTTATACCTATTAATTTATTAAGTTAATGCATTCATGTAACTAAAATGCCTCGTAAGATATCTATACTTAATAATACAATATTCGTCTCTTATTATGGCGCTTTATAATTATGTCTTAGTCGTTCTTAACTCATTACTGTTACTGAAATAAGTTAAGCACGATTGAGGCATCTCTCAAACTAATATTACTTTGAAGATTGACTGTAAATAGCGTCAGAAGTTATATCTCTTTTCTACCAATTCCAATAAATGATTAAATGTTTCTAAAACAAGATTAAGCTTTCGATCCTCCACTAAAACTTTAGTATAATAGTTAACACTTTCACAGAGCCGGGTCATTGTTTCGATAAGGAACTCAAATTAGAAACATTAGTACTCATATAATTATTTAATTTTATATTATTTCAATACATTAATTAGTAAGGTTGATTGTAGTGTAAAACATTGATAAACAATAAATAAACGTCTAAAAAATAATAGTTATATTAAATTATAATTATTAACCAAAATTTATAGCGGACCAGCTGACCTGTCAAACTGTCTTGTCTTAACTATATACCTAGGTTTAGTAGTTTAGAAGCTCACCCTGGACAAACACTGTGACATTTATTTTTTATACCTATAGATAGATTTATTTATTTATTTAGGACAGCTAGCTGTAAGAACATATAAAAGAAACAATGCAACGAATTTACACATAAAAAAATAATAATCTGGTTACATTGTAGATTTAGCTTACATGTTTAAACTTTAGCAAAACAATTAATATTGTTAACATCGTACTTACCGTATTTGTATCAAATAAATAAACTTTAATATTAATTTTAATTATGTGGTCGTACTTTGAATATGCAGCAGGTCTAAATTCGAGAATTTGCACACATAATGTCTATAGTCTGAGTAGGAGACTCCATAATATGGAGACAAGATCAAATGATAAAGCGGAATGTAATTAAAGCAACTCTAAAATGAAGCAAAGTGAAGCGTATACGGTTCACTGGGCGCCTTACGTTACAAAAGGCGATGACGCGAAAACGGTATAGCGATATCATTTAAATTATCTTCTAATTACCTATATGAATCTTTGTTATAATTTTATCAATGCTACAGAGGACGATCTTATCTACATAAGTCGTTTCTGTTAGTACCTCACCTGTTTGTGATATTAATGACTCAAGGCTGCCTATAGGTGAATATAGGCTGAGGTAATGTTTGTTGCAATGTCAACCTAATCATTGTTAATCAAATTAATAATACAAAAAGTAATGTTTGAATATTGAATCAATATATTTGCAAATTAATTGTCTTCCTTATATTATAATATATTAAAATTATGAAAAATTATGAAAAAACATCAGCTGAAGTCCGCAGTTTGCGATATTATGATAACTCAAAGCTGTATATAGGTGTTTTTTAGCTCCTGAATCTTATAATTGTTGATTAACTTATTAATATAAAATACAATTTACAAGTATTTTATCTATATCTTTAAAAATTAGCTGTCTTTGTTTTATTAAAAATATGGTAAAAATATCGGCTGTAGGACGTCCATTGCTGGATACAGCCTTAACAAGTGATTTAAAAAAGACCAGCTGTATGCGGCCTACATCCAGCGAGATCCAGCGGTCCTAGTAAGATTGTCTGTTGACTTTGTGGTTGAATGTCATTTACTACGCGTCACTATGTGGTTTCTATTCCATAATCATATGGCATCATCAGCTGGCGTGCCCAGTCTTAGATTGCAAATTTAAAACAAATGAATCGAAAGCAAAAACAAAATCCTGAAAATTGTTTAAAATTATTTTTATTTCATTGATGTAAGATCGATTTTTCAATAACCAGTTTTATTGGTAGAACCTTAATGTGTATTGGGATCGAACCGAATTGAACGAAAGTAACCTTATTGTGTATTGGGATTGAACATTGCTCCCCGGCTATCTTCGATAAAGCCTTCGCCATCCATGGTGCATAAGAGGCCACAAAGCCCATGCCGCTCCCAGTTTTATAACTAAACCGATTTGTATTCCAAATCCCTGGGCTGTAGCGGACTCGCTGCACGATGAATACGGTTCGGTTATCTTAAACGATATGGTATGACTTATTAAGGTAAACGCAGTAGACGCCTACTATAACAAGCCTATATTAATATTAAATGTTTATCGGTCTTAGTTTAGTTTCATACAAAAATGTTGTATAATGTAAAACAAGTCAACTCATTTCCATTATATAATTTATTAGAAATTGAAATGATCAAATAATAATAAATAACTCAGAAAGATTGCAATATTATAGTATAGTAGTAATATAAATGAAACAGTATTTAATGTTTTTTTCTCAACAAAGACAACATTTCTCAAGAAATTTGTGATTTTTATTTTACAATTTTTGCCCTTTACCTGCAATATGAAAGTGTGGAATTTGCTACTCATCTTTCTACAGGTTTTTTTTCATCACCATCATCATTACAGCCATTGGAAGTCCGCTGGATATAGGCTTTAGAGGAAATTTGTCCAAAGGGATGCTGCTGCCCTTCCCCACCTTGTGCATTTGAGCTACACTGTTTCTGAAGGGTAATCGCCTTTTACACCTGGTACCGGGGGAGGTACTATTCTGCTCTGCCGGTACCTCATGGCCGTGCCGGTATATCTTTCTATAAATCAAAAATGGAAAATATATAATTTCACATTTCAAATGGAACAACCGTAAATCCGTTCCATCTGGAATGTAAGTAACTCTATATATCTATATAGAGTTACTTACATATTTATAATCTTAGTATAGATAAGAAGAAAAAATATTGCAATACATCGAACACGAATACCTTAACGGACAATGCGTCGAAGTTTCGAGCTAATACCGGAACACCAATAGGAACAAATATCTGGAAAGTAGTTAACGATAATGTAGTTCCCGGCACTTACCTCTATTGCTCGGAGCTACGTCTTTATGCGAGGTGTTAGTTTCGTTGTTAGCGTTTGTACACGCCGCATTGAACTAGTATTAACAGTTGGCAGTTTAGAGCTGGTATCTTTGTGTCTTTTTCTGTGCTGTAATCCTGTTAGAATATGCTGACATTGCTATAAAAGTTTTTCTTCATATCTATACTAATATGATACGCACCAAAGTATACTGTCTGTCTGTCTGTTACGTTTTCACAAGTTTACTAACTGAAAAAAATAACCGGATCTGAATGAAAATTTGAAAGGTTTTCAGTGATTTATTAGACTTTCAATTTGTTTTAAATGTTATTGCATAAATTTACGAATATCTTTTGAAAGTCCCATGAATACAATACAATATTTTTTGTTGATATTTTCATAAAGTTTTAGTTTAGACCTATATTATCTTATTTCGTTTATTAATTATAATACTTATTGTGTATGCTCCAGAAGTAGATAAAAGCCGAAGAAAATATTTCAAATATTCATATCATAACATATTTGCTTGGACATGGTTGTACTTACAAATTTAATTTTAATATATATAGTTTTTTAAATCTTTCTTCTAAGCTAAATTTTTTG
Organism: Heortia vitessoides; assembly: GCA_020976665.1. NCBI lineage: Eukaryota > Metazoa > Arthropoda > Insecta > Lepidoptera > Crambidae > Heortia > Heortia vitessoides. The sequence continues at coordinate 14,873,274 of JACJUM010002543.1, forward strand.
ATAGTCTTGTATAATACGCAGGGTGATCGTATTTTTGTAGTTTGGACTGATTTTTGGAACTTTCATATTTGTTGACAATATTTTTTTGCACAGAATATCTTTTTGTTTGTTTATATTATTTCATAAAGTTATCGTTTATAGATTGAAATGTTTTTAAGCAGACTGCCATATAGATGTGACAAGCAAATGATGATTCGCAAAAAAAAATATATCCCTTTAAAATTCTGAACACAATTTAATATGAGTATACAATCTGAACAAAACCGGACCAAATCACGGCCACGAGTAAGTATATAATAAATGAACCGTGGTTTGTTACCAAAACCTCAACTAGGCTTCGTAAAGCTGTAAACTCTCTCATTATAAAAACAACGATGGAGTACTATAATCCATTGCGGTTGTCACAAATAATCACACCATTAAATAACCATTCCGATTGCAGCACTGCGGCTCTATTCTATAAGAATTATGAGTTATTCATTGGAATGAGGAAAAATATACTAATTGTGCAACATGGCGCTTCATACTACCTGTCAAATTTTGTACGAAATTTTAATCTTTATTAGTAATATTCGGCAGATTTTTCATAAAAGTTAGTGCTACGTATAAGCTCTGTGCAATTAATTACTACACTTTACAAAATCAATAGAATAAACATTTATACTTATATAAGGTAATAATGTGTTTAAACAAGTACTCGTGCAATTGTTATTTTTTGCGACATACAATTTTTATTATGTGTTAATATTCTTTTTGGCCAACTTAGTTCATGATTATAAAAAAATATTTAACTTCTCTGCTCTTTTTAAATCCTTATCTATGCATAATATCTAATAAATAATCAATTACGATGTGATGAATATACAAAAAAAATAGAGTTCGTTGAGAAAAGTTAATAAATACTTTGTATAAATTGAGAAAGCATTGACTATACTCTATACTGAGATATATCAGGAAAACACTGTTTGGGAAGGGACTAGACACCCCGATTGCATTTTTGCATTTAGCACTAGGCTGTCAATTTTTTTTTTGTTGAACTGATCACAATCTTAAAATTGGTCTAGACTGCATCTACTAAAATAGATAAATCATTTTTTTTATTTGGCATCCCTTATTACCACACTGCATAAACATGAAATATTGGTATATTTATGAGTACAAGTTCTAATTTAGCACCAGTGCTGCAGAAACAGATCGAAGGAGTAAGTTATATACGGCATCGGCAAAAAATGCACTGTACGTTTTTAGTTTTAACGTTTTCATTCTGGAAATTTAGACCTTCAGAACTAACCCCGTGGATGGCCGGAGACCATAGGGGAAAATGACGAATTAAAAACTAAAATGGAAGCACTACAGAGATAGCTGCAGGCCTTGGGGTAAGTGACAAAACTGTAATCCACTTAAAGCAAATCGGAAAAGTAAAAAAATGTGAACGAAACGTCGGCTTATAAACGTACAAGAACCGTTAAATTGAGAACTTATTTTTTTAAAAAACGGTTAAAAATTACCAATGTAACAATATAAGTATCTCTCTGCTTTTTATCGTTTGTGTACATATTTTTCTTTGATTATATATTTTAAGCATGCCGTGCGATACCGGCAGAACAGTATCTCTCTGTGCCGAGTGTAAAAGGTGATTGGGGTACTGGTAAGCGGTATATCCCTCCGGTATACCGCCTACCAGTGCCCCTTGACTTGATTTAGACGTCAGCAAACTACAGATACTATGACGATTATATTTAAGTAAAACATTACAGCATTACACACTTTATTATAATGTTAAAACCAATTACACATATAATTACGTAAACAAATCGTACCAAATACGCTTTAGAATTTAGACCGTTATCCTATTCACATTTATTTTGGTAGGCGAGCTACCAGTTGTAAGTAGGTATTAGATCACAAGGTACCGGGGTCAAACATTAGCAATTAGCCAAAGTAAATGGTTCAACTTTCGGGTTTACTTCAGAGGATTACAAAAGCGATTACTTTGGTGATGGACGTAGCGTTTCTGTGTATTGAACAAAGAAAACATTATTGTCTATAAAATAGACAACACATCTGGGACAATTCACAGTTGAAATGGATCTAATGAGTCATCAAACCCATCTTCCTTTAAAATAGCAACACGTGCTAACAGTCTAGTCTTTGTCTGGTTTAAATCTTGAGAAGGTAAATCATGAGTCGCAGAGTGATCGAGGCAGTCAAGATTCCTGTGGTTATTCTAAAACTGGCATCAAAATTATAATATAACAACCATAGAATACCCACTGCTGGAAATGGGCCACCCCACAAAAGGGGAAGTTTTGCCCAAAATTGCCGCACTAGGCAGGCGTGGTGGCATTTGCAGAGTGAAGTTTTGTGACAGAAAAGCTGCCCATCTCCATCCTGTTGTCCATGAGGTATTTTTTTTCGGGTGGATATATTCAACCGCCAACTATTAATTAAGCATTAGGTTCTACGAAACGAATGAGATACATACTATATTAGTATGAAGCACAGATGGAAGAAGCACAGTAATATAAAAATAAAAAATAAAATGTACATATTTTACATATTATTTTTTTTTGTTATTACTAACCTTTAACTTTTGTGTTACGCAATCAGTACTAACGTAACACATTGCAATTATTTTAACAGTTAAAATAAAATATTAATCTTACCCAATTAAATTATCGATTATTATTTGTGATATAGCGCTATTTTATCGTTTACAAGAAACGGCATCAAGATGCTGTATTGTTACGTAGTTGATATTATCTAAAATCTTTGGAACCAGAAACGTCAAAGCCTAACTCCAAGTTACGCAGAGGACGTTCAACAATATTAATTTATCTAATATTATTTGAGAAAATATTCCAATTTACAAAGAGAAATATTCTCTAATCTATGTAGTACCGTTTGAATGTCTCTCTAAGTACAGTTGTAGGTATTATAACAATATTTCCTATTTTCTGTGAATATTCTAAGGAAAGAAAAGCAGTCTAAGAAAGCCAACAAAATTAAAAATAATAACACTTTATTTTTAACATTTTCATAATAAAATTATTAAAACTAAAAAACCCGTATAAACATAAAATACATAATATCACAGCGCTTTGGTGAGAGATCAGTGCTTGCCGTGGTGGAATCCCCAGTCCTTGTGATCGTGATGACCTCCCTTCTTGCCATGGTCATGATGATGATGATGATGCTCTTCATGTCCATGATGACCCTTATGGCCCTTGTGGTGTTCATCGTGATGATGTTTGTCATGGTGACCATGCTTGCCATGATGATGCTCATGATGACCATGTTCATGATGACCGCCCTTCTTGTGGTGTCCTCCATGTTTCTCATGATGGCCGTGGTGGTGTCCGTGTTTGTGGTGCTTGCCTTCATCATGATGGTCATCGTAGAAGTGGTGGTCCTTGTGGAAGTGATCCTTATGGTACTTCTTGTGGTAGCCATCGGTCTTCTCTCCTTTGTCGTGATGTTTATGGTGGCCATGCTTGCCTCCTTTATGATGGTGCCCGTGTTCATGATGGTGTCCATGATGGTCATGCTCATCCCAGTGCTTTTTGTGGCCACCGCCATGCTCGTGATGATGATCTTCATGATGGTGTTTGCCATGGTCGCCATGGTCACCCTTGTGGTGATGATGATGACCTTTGTGTCCTTTGTGACCCTTTTCACCATGATCGTGATGATGGTGGGCGTGGTGTTCGTGGCCACCTCCTTCTTCATGGTGGTGTGCTTTGTGACTAGCGGCTGCAACGAGGTCTTTCTGCTCCTCGCCTAGCTCTCTGGCATATACTGCTGCTAGGCAGCACAGGGCAAGTACTGCTAACACCTTCATGTTGTGATTGTGCTGATTTGTTGTTGACATCTGTATTTATAGTAGAGATGAGGAAAGCGTTTCTCAACGCATGCGCAAGCGCAGCCTCAGGGACAACTCGGAGACAGTTGACCGGTGGAGCGTTACCGCTGCAATTGTGCGACCAAAGTTACGTTGTACAACAATGATTAATTTTATACAAATCAGTTCCATCATTTATAACTTAATTATTTAGTTGTCTACTACTGAAATATATCTAAAATTACATTCAGTTCTTGTTTTATTATGAAACAATAAATTGAATGTAACACGTTCAGTTAAAAACTAAGTGAACTTATTTGTATCTTTTTTATAATAATTTTTATACATCTTATACTGGATTTTGAATGTTTTTAAAAACAAATCAAGATACAAAATGTTTTTCGGATACTACATATGTCATAATAAAAAAGCTTTTATATTAATATTTACTAATAACTTATATTGTTACATCAAATGTATGGTACTTATCTTAATAAAAAAATAGACAAGAATTATTACTAATTTTATTTATCGAGGGAATATGGAATAAATCATTAAGTCACTGTAGTAGACATTATTGATTGGTATTATATTTGAAATGCTCTAGAACCATTATCTAATAAAATTAAATAATACAAGCACCGTGACTTAGAATAAAAAGGTGAAAATTATTTATAGTACTAGTATAACTGCGTCCGTAACAACTAACGCAAGTTCAAGGCAAGCCAATAATTTATTTGCCAGCACCTTAATCAAGAATGATTATATTGGTTGTTTATCATACTTTGTTGAACTAGTTCTTCTTGATTAGACTCGATGGGGTTTATAAAATATTTCAGTTATATTTTATACAAATATAAAGTCTGTATTTATCCATGGAAACCGATAAACTTTTTCACATTAATAGAAACGGCTCCAAAATAAAATTTCTCGTAAAGCCTAGTTTGAAAGATAACTTGTCTTTAAGTTTGATGTTGGTAAGAGACGTTCAGAGTTACGCCAGTTTATTTTTTGCTGCTGGTGATAAAAAACTAATTTAAGTAATCTTAGTTTGAAATGTTTTCTTTATTTACTATCACTATGGTACTATGATGTTTAATATATTGCGTAACTTTTGTAAATAAGGATATTAAAATTATGGTAGCGATGATGTTTCTTATGATGTTTTGAACATCTTTGTGATGAGAAACAACATGTAGGCTGGAAACAGCTATCGATATTTCTAAGAAATTTATATAAGTAAAGGTAAGGTAACCAACCAACCCAAATTTCAGTTAGCAATCCCATTTTTATTTAGTCGCTTAAATTCTATGGCAGTATTCTAATCTACCATTTGAATATATATGTCGGTCATCATACTACAAAATTATCATGAACAGCATGTTTTACACTATTTGCTGTGTTTTTTACTTGACAATAAGCCTTGAGGTAGCCAGCTTTGGAGAACAGTACCTCCCCTTTTACCGGGTGTCGTAAGACTAAGGTACCAGAACCAACAGATGGCGGTGTATCCATTCAAAACAGTGTGGCTCAAATGCACAAAGCTGGGATGGGCAGCCGCACCCCCGTTGGAAAAACTATGCTCTGCGATTGCTAACACGCTTGCCCAGCGCGGCAATTATAGGGATATTTCCCCCTTTTGAGAGACCCATGTCCAGCAGTGGACTTTTAATGACTTGTATGATGATGAAGTTATATAACTGTTTATTTAACGGGTCTTTTTCAAGGTAGTATCATTGATTTTATCAGGCATGGTCTTAAGGATGCAATAATACTGTAAGTACGCAACGTTCATACGTACTGAAATGTTTAAAAACGATTGGATTTATGGATGTTTAATACTTCAACGAACTCTTAGTCACGTTCTTAATCTGACTGAATCCTGAAGCTCATTAGTTTTTATATGTATATGTAATAAGAAATCAATGTGATGTTATATCAACAATAGAGAAATGAATGTTGAGATGGTTTGAACTTGTAGCAAGGATGGATAAAAGTAGAATGACTGCACAAATATATAGAGTGAAATTGAATGGAAGAGTTAGTATAGGAAGACCTAGACTAACATATCTTAACCAAGTAGAAGAGGTATTAAAGAAGGGCCAGGTCTAAATACATACATATTGTATGTGATGTATGCGGAAACTACCAGGACTTTCAATACTATAGTCTAATTTTATTTTTACTTCTTATTTATTGTTTCTTGAAAACTCTCAATATTTTGTGCGCCAAGAGTTGATCTCCACCTAGGTCCAATATTTATATGATGAATATTTGTGGGTCCTCTGTTGTCAGATGTCTATAACACAAGTACTTTACCCAAGTTATCTCAGAGTCAGGTGATATGAGATGTTTGGTATATTAATGAATGGATTATTTATTTATTTAATGATCCGCTAGTTGTTTTTTCGTGTCTCCGCTTTCTGATTTTTTCGGGAATAAGAATAAGCTGTACACTTTCTATAAAACGCTTTTCAATATTAAGTGCAAAATTAGAAAAAAAATGGTATTAGCACAGGGCTCTTATATAACGACTTCACGTGACAAATTCCTTTTAAAAAATCAGATGGATATTTTCAGTACATCGACTGTTACTGACGCATATTTTTGTGAGTGTATTTTTTTGATCCTAAGGCTAGATAAAAATACCGATAAAAGCAAAGGACAGTTTATTGAACAATTCTATTCGCATGCCGATGTCTAAATATTGCAATACATTTCTCTGATATTCGACCGTATCGTTGAAAATATTCCCCTGTCCATTCCAGTTCCTCCCGCGATGCATAAAAAGAGCAGTCTGCTTCACACTGTCGAAATTTAATCAAAACAACAATAGGGTTTGTCCGCACTCCGACCCTAGGCGAGGTATTATTCTGGTTATGCATGAAAAATATCAATACATTTTTCGCGAATTTTCAGAGGCCATTGAAAATATTCATATTTTTTCGCACAATTTTAACAATAGACCAAAACGTGGGTGATGGACGACATGAAAGGGTTTTTTAGAAAATGAAAATCATGTGTCATCTTTCATTAAGGTTGTTCCTTGAAAATGAAAGTGAAATATGGGCATTGTTTATTAATGATCGAGCCTAATTCATTTTTCGTAATAATATGAATTCCTTTACTAATAATAATATTATCTCTACTATTATCATAAAGAGGAAATAATTGTTTGTTTGTTTGTTTGGTAAGATTAAGCCAAAATTTACTTGACTAATTTAAATTCATGTACTATTAGATTATTGTACTATACATAAACACTTAAAATTTAATGTAATTTGTTTTTGTGCGTTTGTAACAAAATCTCAAAAACTACTCGACTGATTTCAAAAAATATTTCCTAGAGATAAGTAACTTTATGATTAAATAATGTACGCTATATTGTATCATTTATGTGCTCTGCTGGTTTCTGATAAAACGCCCAAGAGTTATTAGGTACCTAAACATGAAAAAGACCTTATACAAAGGTCGTCTATATTGGTACCTCACTCTCACTTACCACTTCAAGTTACTAGGTAGCCAACATGATAGAGATATTTTTTATACAAGATTTCTGATGTACCAAGTTTCTGTAGGCTGCGGTGACGTTTACTATTACGTATATTATCTGCTTGTTTGTTAATTTTATCATCATCATTCAGTCATTGGAGGAGGAGGATCATTCAATCATTGATCTACTGTTGGAAATTCACCTCCTCAAGAAAGAGAGAATTTTGCCCATAATTTCCTGAAGAGGCGGTAATGCTTCTGCCATCGCCACTTATTACATTTTTGTGGATAGATATACGGCCATCTCTTGGTTCTGGTACCCTAGTCGCATCGAGGAGGAGAAACTGTTCCGGTATCTAACGGTTTTATTCATTCAACTACATACATCGTGCATATAAAAAAATATTTTCTACCTCCACCTCGTAAGATGCGACTAGGGTACCAAAACCAAGAGATGGCGGTCTTCAATAAATTATTCAATTTTGCATAAATTAGTAAAATCACCAAGTAAACAGAAAGACACGTTTTTTGTACTCTGACTAGCATATTTTTTTCGTGAATGTTAGCACTTTTTATTTATTTGGGTTGCATAAAATTTATTTCGATTGTTAAAGTGGACAGAAAGTGAGCTAGGGGCTCAGGTGTTGTCTGCTCAAGATTTTCTTTTTGCACCCTCATAAGTACACCCCGCTGGGTTTTGTTGGGTAAGTATGCTTGGTCCCCATAGAGATAGTGAGGATCGGCCACGGTCGGGGGAGACGCACGGCATTCGGCACGGTAATCAAATTACTTTTACATTTCATGAGAAATGATGATGCGCTGATTTTTCAGTGCTAAAACAAAACTAGGCTTAGGATAGTAGTTCTAGTCGCGCTTGATTTCTGAGACAAGTTGTTTTTTTTTCTAGTAAATATTATTCAGTAGAAAAAAAAAATTGGGATTTTCTAAATTACTTTTTAGGGTATACAAAGAAACGAGGGATTGGCTTTTGATCATCAATAGAACGTTATAGACATAGAATTCGTCTTCAATCAACTTGAACAGATTTGCGTTTCTTTTCTAAACAGAATAAGGCCAAAGAGGCCGTCAACGGTCGACCCCTTACAGACGCTCAAGTTTTGACTGGACAAATATTTTTCAAGTTTTTCAACTATGTTTGTGTTCCTAACTGCTACTTGAAAAGTTTGAGAACATTTTTTATTCGTCTCGTTGGTTTAACTGCAAATTGAGACAGGTAATTGTAAAGAACTTTCGTGGACCTACAACTTTACAAAGGATTTGTTTCACTTTGTTTTTGTGATCGTTAAAGTGCTTCCATGAAATTGAGTTTTCTGGTCCGGTAGGCTGATAACAGGATTTTTTTATAATAATTTCCCTTAAAGGTTTTATTATTAAATATTCGAATCATTGAAAATAAATTTTCTTTGCATGTTTAGAAAACAATTGTTCATATAATTTATTTAAAATGTTTGTTGCCTATGTTGAGTTTCAAAATTGATACACTCACTTTTTTATCGGATTACAGAATGCACTTTTTATATGTTTTACCTAGCCAAAGAAGACAAAAAAAACAAAAATTTAAAACGTTTACACCGGAAGAGGAAATAAATCAAAAGCTTATTAAACATTATAAATATCAGCAACAAATTGTTTTTAATTTAGTTACAATAATAACATATTTCCTTAACAAGAACCAAATAAATGACCTTCAGAGTTAATATTACATTCCGTTAAGGACAGTTTACCTCTTTTAAGTTTACCTCTTTCTTCAAAATATGATCAACTTATATTAATATCCTTTATACGCTGAACAAAGTGGCAGTCTTATAGAACGCGAATAGTGCGATGATCCGTGTAGGTTAAAAAATCGAAGTTACTTTCCGCTGTCTACCTGTAACTATGTATACTTAAATATTTATAACTACGTACGTTTTTAAATAGATGGAGTGCTTTAAGAAGAAGGTTCATTTATGCGTAATATAATAGAGAAACACTGATCATGCAATAAATATATATACATTTATATATTTTATAAAAAAATATATGTGTACTGCATAATATAAACATAGATTACATTTCGAATGCTCGTTGAGCCTGACGAGAAAGATCAAAATAACGTAGTACAGTATGGTACACTATAAAAAGGTCTAAAAAATATCAACTGTGAGATATGTCTATGTCTTAGGGATAGTCCACTAACAAAACCACTTTATATCCTCATTGCATCCGTGCAATTTTCAAACTTGGTATAGACCGCTTCCCAATACCACACTTAATACAAATACCGTAATTACTTATATACATTTGGTATAGAATAAATAATAAACAAAAATGCTTTCAAAATAGTTCGAATTCGTCCTAACCGGTAAACGATCAAACATTATGTCTAGTTCCAATTTAAACTAGTAAAATTAATACAGAAATATTTAAGTATAGCCTAGACTGGTATACTTTAACGGTTGGTAAGAACGAAAGTACTAGGTAAGTGGTAGTAGGGGCGGGGGATAAAGAGTCCCTCCACTTTTGTACCTGTAATTGGATAGCCGACTGGTGGCTCAAAAGAGCTCTGAATAGATACGTCAGACGTAGAGACGTCAAACTATTGGATTATGGAGTTTTTTATATAAATATTTTATGATAAGAAATCATTAGTGCACTTACTACTTCTCAGGTTTATGTGTAATCAGTTAAAACAATATATTTACAAGAAGACATTATAAGACAGTAATATTTTGAAAACATTGCTTGAAATATAACAGTGATATTTAGGAAAGCCATAACAAAATATGCCAATAAAAAATTTATACACTGATTGTTACAGCACTGATAGTTTTTATGTAAATGGTTTTCGTTGGTCTTAAATTTGTCTACTTTTGCTGCCAAGCAAACGTGGTAAGATTTTGTTTGAAAAAGAGTGAGTAGTGTATTTAAAGAATAATGTATCGCAATATTCTCAGCTAATATTGCCGATGCGATAAAGATTTTTTTTTGTACTTTCCTTCCATTTATGACTTGACCACTTAACATACGGGGATATATATATTACAGTTACAATTAAATGCAGTAAATGATTTTCTATATAAATCGAATATGTCATGGCCCTTTTGTTTGGGATATATGGGATTGAAACTCATTCTTGTTATTTAATATGAACTCAATTCTTGTCTGTTTTAATTAATACTAACAAAAAAATTATTGTCAAAGAGTCTGGATTTTCGTTTTAGTACAATGATTTACTTCTTACAAAGGTCGTCCGTATTGATACATTACTTTCACCTATTTCTACCGCCATATTATAGCATTGTTCGCATTTCTATGTATCGGTTTAAAGGAGAGAGGGGCAAAGACGTGATTTGTTGGCTGCGGGCACTTGACTACTGCGGTCACATAACAGTCTCTGGGGTATCCTAACCGATGTCCACTCATTTTCTCGTTGAATTAGATTGCTTTAATTTCCACTTTTGAGACAAGGGTTTATAACCGCCGACGCCGATAAGCGTTCCAATAATATCCACTCTTTCACACATTCCACTAGGTGTTGATGGAACCTTTACCACTTATATATTTTCTTGCAGGTTTCTTCTGGTGACTGGTGTAATGAACCTGTTGTAATCCTAGTTTTAAAGAAGGTTACTCAGTTTTTTAAAGAACTCGTAAAGCCATAAAAGGTTGTCACGTTAATCGGTTGTTTAAGTGTTTTTTATAAATTGTTTCTTTTGACGATTTAAAAAAGTCTTTAATAGGCCTATTAAAATATATTTCAACTTTAACTATGATTTCTGCATTAATAAACCAATGAAAACATGAAAAATCTTTATATTAGGATTATATGGTTTTTAACTCCTCTATTTCAAGTTCCCTATTTTTTTATATTAAAACTTGGTTACAAAAAGTATTATGACGTTTTTCTATTTCTTGACTTAATATATATAATATGCAATATGTATGTATATCAATCAGAGTAACAGATACTGATATTTTCGCCGACTTGTTATTTATAACTATGTACATTGGTTTTTGATAAAAACAAAAAACCTACTCTAACGATCCAATCGATCTCTTGAAATAACGGAAGATTGCCCAAAGTTACGCTAACTTCTTGCGCAGGTGTAAACGTTCCCGTCACAAATCCGCTTTGCCAAATAACTTTTTATTCCATTATTCGGGGAGCGAGTTCCAATAAAAGTACAGAAAGAAGTCGTCAGCACGCAATTGTAAAGATATTCGAGTGTGTAAGGTCATGATCCGTTTCTGACAGATTTATCTTTTCACTTTTCTAAGACGACCACTTCTTTTTCAATGTTTGCCAGACATTTATACAATATTGTGTATGTTCACAGGCTTCCTAATTTAACTTTCGTAAATCGTAACGCAACAACTCGAACCTGACTTCATCATAAGTATATGAAAGCACTCCTGTTACAAATTTCAGTAAATAGAGATATACTAATATAAGACTGAAATTTATATTTTTGACACTTAGACACAGAAGAAGCCCAAATAGTCGTCACGTGATTATTTATCCTGAATGGAAATTGAAGTCAAGACCGAAGACCTCTGCTTTATAAAATACCATACCGAATCAGCCCATTTCGATCTGTGTGAACAATATTATTTTTAAATTTTACATTTTTATTTTCAACCACGGCGTTTTACATAGGAGACGTAGAAGGCTATAAGATACCGTCAAATGGCGAGGTATCCTTCTCGATTGGCGTAGATCAAATTCAGAAGGGTAGAGATAGATATTAGGAGCCTAGTCGGGAGGCTACGCCATGTTATTGCCACACGCCTGCCATTGTTTGAAGCGACTTATTTCAGTGTCAGATAAATGTATGAGATGATGTGTCAACTTATTTATTATTATTATTATAATTTTAATCTTCAATTTTCACAAAATGTAAGCAATATATTATTTTTGTATGTATACGAGTGGTTTTATTTTTTATAACGTATAATTTACTGACAAGAATATTTTATATTAATTCACAGAGTTACTTCTGTTCTTGATTGTGAAGATGAATTAACCTGCAAATGGATATATAGAAAAAGTTTTTAATATTCTGGAGATATAACCAATAATTTAAAACGCCACCACTTTCAATCACCAAAATAAAACAGGCAGCTGTAACACAGTTTATGCTACTACGGCTGCCATCATTTTAGCTAATCAGTGTCATCTATTGTGGTTTTTCTTTTGTTTTTATTTGTGTAATTAGCTTAAGAGTTTTTGTAATTTTTGCTGCAGATTAATAAAATATTGTTATAAACTATTATTAATGAGGTTAATAGTATGCTCCAAAATATAAGTATCAAAATTAAAAGTTCAAGTAACAAAATTACGCATATTTTTAATAAATATTATTTTCACTAATTATTATTTACGTTTTATATTCGTTGTATAGTATACATACATATTACGAAGTATAAATTACTATTTTCTTACCACAGAACTGGTAAGAAAATAGAAATCACCTATTTGGCAGTGACAAATCGTAGTAGTTTGAAACGTATTTTTCAAATAAACTGAAACCTTTGTTTTTGAAAACTTTACTGTAATACTATTGCTTCCTTTAAATCCGCACCAAGTTTACCTAATTTTGTTTTTTAAATGGGCACCAAAGCCGAAGTCTTGTTTGATTCAAAACAAGTTCTTCCCAAAGTCGTCAACGTGAAATTGTAAAGATTTCCCGAAGATGTGTGGGAGTTCAAAACCCTGATTTGTCAGGCGTTATCTCGCAGGGTCTCTAACAAATCATTCGCACGATCCGTGACACACGACGAATATCTTCTCAACCCTCGAGGGTGGGATATAAGTTTCCTGAGACACCACTTATTAGCGCTGTTGGTACACACATGGGGAATTCACGCTTTTATCTTTGGTCTACCATTGCAGTTGCATTTATTGCAAGTTGTGTCGAGTGACAAAATATGAGAAGTGTATTTAGAACATCCAGTTTCAGAGACGTCATATGAAGGATAAAGTTTTATTATTATGAAAAAGAGACTAAGTCATGTGTCATAATCTGATCAATAAGGTAATGTAAAAGGAAATACTTTAATTTACATCATCTGAAACTCTATTATCAAAGCGGTCATTATTGTTTCTGTCTTAATATATTTTAATAAATTCTTATACTTTTTCAATAAGTATACGGTTAATATAGCTAATCTTAAAAAAACACTTTTTTCTTTAAAATTACTAGCGTATAGTCATATAGTAGTTCAAAAAGAGTACGCAAATAACAGTTATTACGACATTTGCAGCGGAGATTTCGAAAAACATAAAATAGATCATCGCCTAAAATTGATGCAGATAATACGATCTCTGTATTTTTTCAACCAATACCTGCATGGTGTCATGATAAAATATTTTTTTTGCATGCAAACATTTTGTATTTTATAATGAAAAAAAACGTGACCTAAAAAGTTAGACTGTTGTTAAAACTCTAAAAGCTATTACTTAATAATTAAAGTTATTAGGTAACGGCTTCATTTTAAATTGTATTATACCAAAATGCTATATAAAAGGAATAGTGATTACTGCCGCAACGGTATACGAAAAAAGAGTGATGCAAGCGGCGTCTGCAGTGTCAAGGTGAAGGTTGCCGATACCATTCAACTCGATCTTAATACATACCGTTATTCAAATATAAAATTACTTTGCAACAATTATTTATAGTTAGATTCCATATTATTGATTCATATTTTTTTTTCTGAAATCTGTATGATGTAGGACAGATGCTTTCAATATCACATGAAGACATCACACACAAGTAGTTAGCGTCAACCTTCTGACCTGATTACATTTTATTTTTAAACCAAAGACATGCACATTTTTTTTGTTGTTTTTGGTTGTATCGTCTCTCAGGTAATTATTACTCAAGAAAGTATTTTGATATCAAACGACATGGTGATTTCTGAAGTCTCTACTCGCATTGTATTTATTGCCTGTTCATTTTGACAAGATTAAACGAAATACAAGATTTCGACTTACATTCAATATTTCTCTATTCTATCGAGCAATTTGCTTATTACGTGCTTACTCAGACGGTTTCTTAATAATTTTGTGTGTTGGAAAGTATTACATCACTATTTGTAAGGCATAATAAAAAGGGGTATCGAGGGAGTAGAATAGTACCTCCCTCTGGTGTACTGAGGTGATTAAGGTATCGAAACAGACAGATGGCAGTATACTTATCTGAAACAGCGCAACTAAAATACAACAGGGAGGGGATGGGCAACAGCGTTCTCGTTATGAAGTTGCGCTCTGTGATTGCCACCACGCCTACCCAGCGTGGCAATTCCCGGCATAAATTCCCGTTTCATGGAGAGGCTTATGTCCAACAGTGAACTTCATATGGTTGATTTGATGATCGATAAATAAAAGTTTTATTACGAACCTTAATATTGCTTGTCAAAACATGATTAAAAAATACACAAAAACAGCATTACATCATATTTTGCAATCATTACTGAAGCCTAATTTTTAAACACCAATAAGTAGAGTTCGCACTTTTCACTTAAACTATCCTATTTACGATCTCCTTAATATGAATTTATATTTTACGTAATATCACCTAGTGTGACTACACCGTCAGTTAAGGGCAATATTCTCCCCACTATCCCGGTGCTCAGTTTTTATCGTCCCCTCGATGACAACTGGATTGATTCCCTATACGAAGATACACGGGTCGGTATCGACGGACCATTAGGTGCTTTTTATTAGGATCCGAATATAAATTGTCCTATCAAGAAGGTAGATTCTGGGAAGATCGTCTTATTTTTCTTTGTTTATTGATAACGGTGCCTTTAGTATTTCTGTAGTCGCCATGATGAAGTATTGTTCAATATCTCATAATATCTAATAGTATTATAATCTACCTATGTATATAAATTACCTGGATATATTTAAGGCGTTATTTTTATCATGCATTTAACCGACCCATTGTCCTGCCTAAATTACTCAACCGATCATCAAAATATAACTGTAATAATCATGAAAAAAAAACAAAATGATGTGTATACTGTCTCATCTCTCAAGTTAGGTCAAACTGTACAAAGCAAGCGAAAAATATTAAAATCATCTCTGTATGTAAAATGTTTAGCCCGGACAATATCGTGACACGTATTTTTTTATATTATAATTTAAGACTATATTGAATTTTTGGTAATAACCCATAAGTTATGACGATCTCTTCTCTTAATCGATACTTTTTTATTAATTTGTTCCCCCATTCAATCCCTTTAAGTCAAAAATCATCCATTTTGAAAAAAAATATTTATATGTGTTTTATGAATTTCAATTAAAGAACCTTTACACTGAATTTTAATTCGATTAACCCCAAATACAGCAAAAGTTTCGTACTATTAGCTAGGTATTGTTATTAAGTAATATTAGAAAGTATTAGATAATATTAGGTTTTTCTAGTAGATTTGTTTATGTAAGTTTTAATGTTATATTTTGGCGTATCGTATCTTTAAATATATAAGAGAAAATGTTCCTTGAACAATGTTTGACAATGTACTGTGTGTTATAGAATATGTAATTATCAAAATAAGTTTGTAATTATATTTAGAAACGTTTCATGAATAAATTAATTTAATGTCATTATTGTAGTCGTTCTAAAAGCTTTCTTCTTGTAATTATTACTTTACTTGTCTGACAAACATCATCTTTATTTTATTTTTATTGTAATATTTCATAAATTACTATCAAAAACCTGTTAGTAATAACAAACCAATTATAGGGTTCGGATTCGTTATAATTTTATATTTATTTGTTCTTTAAACTATTTTAGATAAGCCTAGATTCTATTGTTAATTGATATTCTTGAGAGCGATGCTAACCAATATCTTGTATACATCTGAATATACAAGTGTAAATAAACTCATCGGGAAAAAAAAAACCAATGTTTTTATAGCCCATGTCCGAGTTTAAGGATTACATTTTGCCAAACAAGCCGTTGAGTTTTGAAATAAATTTAAAACCGTGCACTAACTTCGGACCACGTTTGTTTGGAGGAATTCTTGAGAGCAGCCGCTACGTGCCTTATTCTCGTAATACCGACGCGTTTTGAGGAATGGATGAAATTTCAAAACGCTTCATATATTACTTATTTTAGTGCAGAAGTATTTTTGCTTCATATAATAAAATTCTAATGTTTTGTATGATTTAGATCACTAATGTAATATAACCATAATAAAAAAACCGCAAAAAACATTCAGTGTATGTTTTGTGTCGATTTCAAACTGTTGACCCGATTTGAAATCAGTTTTTGCTTACAATTGCTAATCAAACTTGAGAAAAAGGTAAGTTCTTGTACAATATTTCTAACACTTATAGTTTAGGCCCAGCGTTAATATGTCAGTAAGTCAGCCTCAAGTTCAAAATCGAATATTTGTTATTTTCAGTATAACATAATATGCTTATAATATTAATAAATTAGTTCTATGATTCTCAAAAATAAATAGAGACTCCCGCAGGGATTGGGTATATATCTATCTAAATTACTTATAAAAAATCATATGACATAAAGAAAACACTATTAAATGTTAATTTTTAAATTAAATACATATCTGCTGCCTATTTAAGGTGGTTCCGATTATTTAAATAATAAATTAGATATCATCCTTTTGTTTTTATTATAAATTTTGTATTCTACGTTAACTTATCAAAATTTACACTAAACAAACTTCAACGCATTTATAAAACTTTTGAAAGCAATTGGTACGTGCCGTAAACTGTCGACGTTTCTTTGAGGAATGGGTAAATTGCAAGCGGGTCCGCTGGCAAAAATAAAACTTATGACGTAAAAAGCTTAGTTGGCTAAATCTAAGTCTTAAACAAGATCTTGGATAAAATTTATATAAAGACTCTTTAATGTTTCCTAATATTTACGCGTTTACTACTCATAATAAAAACTACTCTTTAAAAGGCTTTAAAACGAGCTTTCAAGCCGTCAAATAGTGGTTTTATTATATAAACTCTTCTTACAACAGATATAATAAGAAGTCACTATTTATCAATTTAACTTCCGACACCGTGATTAGTCACTTAAATACTTGTGTTACGGACAAAGGAATCACAAAGAAAATGTTGAAAATACATATTTAACAATCTTACACAAGAAACACAAATATTTATCTTTTAATGTTTGTTCTGGTAAGGGATTGAACCCACGACCTTTGGTGTACTAGATAGTCAATTATGGAAAGCGTCATCAGGCCAATCAAATATATTTGTTTAAAGCAAGGCCACCCGGTTTTACTCGCGTAATTTCTAATACGATCATAATACAGGAATAAATATACATAGCTTCGACTATTTGATGATAATGTAACATTCTATAGTCAAATAATTTTTACAATTAGCTTAGCCGAATTTGAGTTTATTTGTTACAAACGTACATATAAATCTTGCGTTATTACATTCTATTTTAGGTGTTTATAGATTGGTTGAGTTCGTTTTAAATTAATCAGCATTATATCAGCCATTGGAGGTCCAATGTTGGACAAAGACCCCAAGAAAAACGGAATATTGCATATTTGCCGCGCTGAGCAAGCGTGTTGGCAAACGCAGAGCGCAGCTTTCACGGTGGGGATACTACTGCCCATCCCCACCCTGTGCTACACTGTCTCAGATGGATATACCACCATCTGTCGATTCCGGTATCTTAGTCGTCCTCTTACAACAACTGACTTGGAAGGAGATACTATTCTAATCTGCCAGTACCTCTCGGCAGTAGCTCACCTCGATAGCAGGATAAGCTTAAGCGAAATTAAATTTGACGGCAGCTAACAAAATCTCTAAACCAAACTAACTTCAATCTACACTTGTTCGATAAAACTCCTCGAAGTCATCGGTATGTGCCTTTTAATGTCTATGTTCATTTGAAAAATAGGCAAATTGCTTGTAGCTCACCTGGGAATTACAAGACTATTGACTTAACAATTGAGTTTCTAGTTCAGATTTAAAAGGAAAAATTATGAAATTTTTTTAATTGTCACAATTGGGAGTGTATTAATGAAATTTCAGGGTTCAAATTGACACAATTTTAATATAACAAATATTTATAAAATATTATCTAAATATATGTAATCGTAGTTAAACAACCAAATTAATTTATTAAAACTTGGATGAGTAGTAAATCATTTTATCATATTATTAATTTATATTTAAAAATAAGAATAATAATTCACGCAACATTATCATGACGTGACCCGATCGAATTCCGAAATAAGTCACTTTATGCACTTGTGTTACGGACATTAGATATCGAAGGAATCATAAATATAATACTTAAATACATAGAAATAACAAGCAGACACAGAAGAAACTCAATTATTAATTATATAAATGTTTGTATTATATTTTTTAACGCCAACTAACCTAGACTATACTGCCTCCGACGTCATCGTGATATACTACATTGTTTCGTTACATAAGAGTTGCAGCAGGATGTGTCATACAAACTACCTCAAAACAACAAACAATTGAAGTCAATTACGAATGCACACTAACTTAAAAGGGTAAATGTCGCAAATAGTCCGCATACTTGAAATAATTGTTATCAAACCTAAAAGGGGTGAACACAACAGACTATAAAAATGTAGATGCAAAAACTTCGACTGTATTTTCTTGATAGTCGGACCCCTTTCTTCCACGCCATAAAACTTTTATATAAGAGGTGACGTCCCTTAAGCATAGTTTCGAAGGCGTTCGGGAATGATAAAAAAGAACTTTTCAACTTTGCGAATGACTGAACTGTATTAAGGCACGCATCTTTTATGTCCCAAGTTTTAAACTCGGAGGTCGGAGTGCTTTTAAACTGTGGGGGAATTGTTTGCCGATATCCCTTTGTTGTAAAAACCAATACCTTTGTTGTCTTTATTAAAACGTCACTTATATTCTTACTGGTAGTTTTGAGAGTCATCTAAATTTACACTAATAATTATTTTTTCACATTCTATAATATACAATTTGGCGAGTATCAAGAGACGTAAAAAGCTAATAAGTATGTGAAATATAGTATGAATAATGTATGGGAAATAATTGAACTAAATTATTGGTTTTATATAAAAGGTTAACAACATCCTAATATCCACAAATATTATATAAGAAGGAATAAATGTATTAATCAGGGGTTTTTTTAACTTGGATACATAAGTCTTGTCATAGACAGCTTTTAAGAGGTTAGCATCATATCAGGCGTAGAACTTATACTATATTATATATAATATATATAATATATTATATTATTATGTTCAACAATGGCGTACCCGAGAAGCTGTTTAAAATTTATGAAGAGGCATTAATATAACGAAGATATGTGACTAGTTTTGTCAGGTTATAATATTGTAATACCAATAATAATCAAAAAGTAAAAAAATACGTTCTTAGTGATTGCAATATAGTCGTCGACAAATATATTATTATTTTTTTTAACCATAATATTATTAATTTATTTTAATAAATCATAATTTTAATATTAAAAATGAATTCAACATTTACTTGAAATATTTTTTTCACTTAAACTATTCAGCTTAATCAAGGTTCCCCGAATACAAAATTCAACGGGTATTGTAATTCGGCATTACGTGCTACTGTGTTTCAGCCAATCACGCCATATGACGTCACTGTGCATGCCTTATAGCCAACATATTTCGTACCATTTATAAAAATATATTTAATGTATCTTCAAATTCAACAATGTTGAATTTATATTATTCCCGCTTAAGTCAAAGAAAATGTAAAAAGCGACGCACACATTAACATTATTACCTGTTAAGTCACGTACACCAAGAATTTACTCAGTTGTCAATAAAAGGTGTTCCGTGT
Organism: Heortia vitessoides; assembly: GCA_020976665.1. Lineage (NCBI taxonomy): Eukaryota > Metazoa > Arthropoda > Insecta > Lepidoptera > Crambidae > Heortia > Heortia vitessoides. Next base: position 14,893,448 of record JACJUM010002543.1, read on the forward strand.
CGAGCCGTCCTACGTCCATAAAAAAACAAATAAAACAAAACAAAAATGTATATACACCGTCGCATATTATTCAAGAAGAAAAAAGGCTCAACACAACTTTTCCATTTTCTTTTCAGTAACTTGACGACTTCTCGCACCTTTGTCATACAGTGCTATTTAACACGCTAAGTAAATAAGACGGTGGGTTTATGACTGCGCCAATTTTCATGCTGAAAGTAAAATTTACTTATCTACCTTTGTACTGAATTGCTATTATGTACTTTCTTTTTACAAGTAGGGGGAGTATTATTGTTTTTAGTGTTGACTAGCTTTTGTTTTTAGCTCCAACTACGTAGGTTTTAAATGATTTTGTTTACTTAGATGCGTCATCAAGTAGCAAATAAGTAATACTAATCAAATAATATATTGTCGGGCTCGGTGGCGCAGGTGGTAGTGGGTCTATCTGGGTCCTATCTTATGCGCCAGAGGTCGTGGGTTCAATCCCTACCCAAAACAAATATTTATATGATGATATTTGTGTTTGTTCTGTGTTTAAATGTTAGATGTATGTATTAAAGTATCATATTTGTGATTCCTCTGTTGCCTGATGTCCGTAACACAAGAGCTTTTAGCAACTTATCTCGGCGTCAGGTCAACCGCCATCTGTGGAATCCGATACCTCAGCCACGTCTTAAGGTACCTGGTGTAGGGGAAGTACAATTCTACACTTCCGGTACCGAACGGCTCACTTTACTTATATAAAACTGTATTATTCCTAAGACTCAAAATTGACTATTAGAATATTTTTCTAATAGTTATTTTAAATCTTGAAAAGACTTGTAGATTTAAATATCATCGAGTAGTGAACTCGCGTGTATCAGGTTCTATACTATAATCTCGATATGACAATCGATTTACGTAAAGCGACTAAGCAATAAAATATTGCTTAAATATATAGAGCGTCTAGCTGTTGTCGATAGCGCTACAATAATTTTTTAATCCGTGAAAATCTTAATTGTCTAGCTATCATATTTTAAATGATACAGCATAGTGATAGACAGACGGACTAAAGGACACCGGAGTCTTGGTTCTAGGGTCCCGTTTTTATCCTTTGCTTACGGAATCCTAAACATGGCTAAGTGTCACATCATAACAAGTAGAAGTTTTTAAAAGCGGACAGTACTGAATGCTTTTAGACAAACAACAAATTTCCAATTTCATTTCCCAACATTTTAAAGTGTAAGTTGTCTACAGGAAATTCAGTTATGTTGTTCGCCGACTTTAATGGAGCACATAAAGAAAACAAAGGCGAAGCTCTCTCTCCCCTGAAAATATGATTTTTTTAATGAAACGACAAACTCTTTGTGGCCGAGAAAATCACTTTATTAGGTTAGGTTGGCTAAATGAAAATAAAAGCAACAGGCGGCCCTGTGACAGAGTCGCATTGGGCGATAGTGCCTGGCGAATTGGAACCTTTTCGCATCTAAACGTTGATTCTCTTTTATTAGTCAACTGTTTTCTAGCATCTAAGTGAAATGGTCTTCCAAATCTAATTAGGCGTGGAATGGATTGGATTTGTATAAATTAGACCTTCGTCAATATTAATGTTGTGACTTAACATTTTAAGCCTGTTGCAAGATGGACAACCAAATCAATCGAGAAATAGTCAAAATTAATTAAAATATAAAATACTTTTAACTTTTTTTATATACTAATTTTATAATAATGTAAGTGTCTCATATCAATACTTAAATTTAGGAATAATAACAAAATTTAAGTATTTGATTTAATTTTTGAGACCATTAAAGTTATATTCATTTTAAATTTAGAAAATTTATAAATACAGATCTTAAGTATATTAAGAAACAGTTTGACTAATGTTTACTAATATCCATTGTCAAACATTTTAAATAAATAAAGAAAATGAGTATCCAATATGACTATATATCTATATATTAATAATAATACATCGTTAATTCAATTATTAAATTATTTAAGAATAATAAACAGTATATTAATCTTAATTAAATTTACGATGAAGTATTCGAGCATACATGGTCGATTCAATTTACCTGTAAAGAACTTCAACCCAATCAACAACAAACCCTAAATCAACCAGTCTGTCAATTGCACTGCAATAAGTGCGCATGTCAAAGTAATCATCCACCTCATTCATCCCAATGGCCCATTTAGCCCCTGCCGCAACTGTGATTGACGGGGGAAGGCACCTTTTAAAGTCTGCTTACGATTTATACGATAAAAACAGCTCTGGAAACGTTTCGCCTATATGGCAATGATGAAGGAATTCAATTTGCCTGTAATTACCACAAAAAATATATTTACGCCGCACTTCTTGTGTTATGATAATCACAAATATAGTGTATAAATACATATTTAATATCCAGATGAACAAAGTAAACACAAATGCTTGTCATATTGATATTTGTCATGGGAAAGCCAACGAGCCAACCAACGGCCTTTAGCGCACTGGAAAGTCTGGAGTCAAATCATGTTAGATTCAATACATGACAGAAACAAAACACATCCCCGAAGACTATTGACGACATCAAACAAATTTCTATCTCGTCTGACCACAGCTAAAATTACTGATTCATCTGGACTGTCTTCTCGGATACCGAAAATACCTCCATCCTGCGTATTATATTTCAAGAGCCCAGGTGTCCGCAGTCCGCGACCCTCGTCAAGAGGCGATTACCTCCACGTTCGAGCACTTTTGTACCCCTTTGTTGACCGTCGAAGAGTTGCGTTCGATTCGGGCGTTGACAGTCACATGAAAAGGAGCACTGGGTCCGAAGTAATTGATAAATGTGGAAATTCTAAAAATAAATGTCAAATACTGATGTTACCGACATAAAACATAACTGTTTTTTTAGGTATTGCATCACTTTAGCCTGGACCGCTAAGAACTCGTAGACATACAAACGACTATAGCTAGTGTCTTCAGGCGCAGGGTCTTTAGTTGCAGCCGCAGAGTCGTAGTACCATTGTTAATTGCTAGGGATACTCGTTCTGCATTTATGATGGAGATTTATTTAAAACAAGATCTATATCTGTCTGTATATAAATATCTATCATTTTGATTTCTATTGATTTCCGTATAGCTTTACTAATAGCGAATAAATTTATAATAAAAAAATAATATCATGATCATCACTGTTGGGCATAAGCCTTTAAGAAAAAAAAGAACTTTGCCCAGAGCGCAGCTTCACGTCGGGAGTGCTGCTGCCCAACCCTGCCCTATTGCACTTGAGCTATACTGTTTTGGTGGATAGATTTAATTCACTGATGGACTAATTTGTGGTAATGATAAATCCACTATGATCTAATCTTTTATTTTCAGGACTGCAGACGCCTCTAACCACTCCTAAAGAGTGGACTTTTATATTTAAATGATACAAAGAACACGAAAAAAACCTCGCGGGGTTTTCAGCGGAAACTATACACATGCGAAATTTCATCATGATCTGCACAACAAAAATTTTAACAGACTGACACTTTCAAATTTAAAATATTAGTATAAACAACAGTATATTACAGTTAAGTGTTACTTTAAAAAATGAAGCATTAGTAAATGGGATTTTAATTTTACTATTGTAATGTGCACTTAATTGATCACAGACGCCAACACAGTATTAAACTATCTCCAGCGATATGCAAACAGTAAACATGTTATAAAAAGAAAAAATATATACGGCTTGATAAAGTATAATAAAAAAAGTTATATTTGTTTATTATTTAGGCAATTAACAAAAAGCGGATTGGAAGAAAGGTATAATAAATTTAATATTCTTACCTTCTAGTGGATTTAAAGCACCGGTGACCTAACATGACTTCAACCTGTTTCTTGTACCACTTATGAGACACTATCGTAGCTTGTATAACCACCACTATCGAAGTAGTAGTGAGACTAACAGCTTAACGAACCTCCCAAAGGACTAAAACCTCTATCTTGTTGTCAATTTATTGAATCTGCAAAGCTATTTTCATTAAATAATAAATTAATAATAAAAAACAGTTTTAACGAGCTTTAAATATCGTATGTACATTATGTATCGACGTTCCGATTACCTTACGGTAATAATCATTCTCAAGAGTGACAAGATTAATGTCAAATTGTGTTACGTACAATATAATTACTACTTCAACAAGTTTGATATTCCAATTTCTGTCCATGGAGATGGTAATATTGATTTGTATCCGGCAGTGCTAAGATGTTGGCCAGCCATAACAAATTTCTTGTTATTTATTACACAGTAACAATTTATATACTAATAAACTAAATCAGCAAAAAGAACGTTCGTGACCCGTCACATCTCCCTATCTTAATGCATTTAATGTGTTAATTCCCCCATCGTTTATTCATGATTATGTACTCTGTCTCCAAGCTGAAGACGGAAAGACACATGATACATTTTATATTAGACTCCACTGTGCACTTAGGGGGCTCACAGGCTATAGTGAAGTGCAATGCTTTTCGCTTGAAAGTTTTAAGTGTGCTGTGAATTTCGAGTTTACTTTCTCAAGTTTACGTCTTGTAGATAGGTTTTCTAAAATACACGTTGGAAAATATAAATCTAGAAGGTATTTGTATTGGCTGTGAGCGCACGTCTTTCCAAGATACAAGAGACTAGACTAGACTTGTTTAATCTTATAACATTTACGCCTTCACTACTCATAACAGAATAATTATTTTTGAAGGCTTTAAATACTGCTTTATTTACCGCTTTATTATGGTTAACATATTTCGAATACGGTGGCAGTGAAAATTGGATTTTAAAGCCGTTAAAATAATTTCATCAGACTAAAACTATAAATAAATCTGACAGGATGATTAAAACAACTCAAACCTTGACTGGCCCCCGCTGTATGCAAATTCACTCTTTTTGTATTAATTTTATTTGAAGAGTTTGATGTTATTACATTACATACAATAGGATACCGGCATAAAAACATATGTCTTTATCAGATGTCGTGAGATATAGACATCTGAAACAGCTTAGATTAAATGTAAAAGTTTTATCGTCCCGATATCACGCACACTACCATATCTGCCAATCGCGTCAAATATGGGCAAGAATCCTTAATGATCGATCTAATTAGAATTCTCTTGGCAAACCCTAATCGATAAGATTAAGAGCTATCAGAAATAAATTCATTGTATTATGAGATGTACAAACAGTTTACAATGTATCATAGTTTACATTTACAATTGCTATGAATTAAACTAGTCACATAACTAGTTTAATTCATAGCACTTACAATTTCACGCTTGTAAATTAAAGCGCTCGACTACCAATATCATCTAATAACTTATTTGTGAGTCCGATGCAAACTCTAAATGCCTTCTCTGAAGGAAGATACCTTCGATTCTTTAGATATCATATGAAAAAATGCCTATTTTGTTTTTATTATTTGCTCAAAAACATCTCCAGCTAAATACAGACCAATACTGCCCAGTATTAGTCTCTCCTGGGGTAATAAAAAATGCATTATCTAACTGTCTCTGAGGAATGCAAAAATTAAGCAAAAAGTTACGCGTGTTAAATCTTAGTTAAGGGTATGTGATATTAAAAGCCCCTGATATTATTGGCCACTATAATATAATCGCTTACCATTTGGGGAGCTGTATCCTTTCTGCCACCACCGTGGTACAAATATATATACATGGCTCAGAATTTTCGTACGAGAATTCGACGTACGAGTTTGCGAAAAAACATTTAAGCATACAATAACTTATAAAAGGTAAAAAATCTACTTTGAATATCCCAAGTACACTTAAACATCTAAACCAACAAAGAATAAGATAATATTCAAGATAAAATTATGCAAAAATGTATGTCAACAGACTGTGAAGTGGTTTTAACCTTCTGGGAGGTGCGACCGTGTGAGAGGCTGCTTCCTTTATTGGAAAAGTAATTTTAGAAGACAAAGAAGTTCATTCGATTAGATATCCTTTAGCTTTTAGGTAAAACATTCCTACAATTTAAATATGAGTATTTTAATACATACAAAAGTCAAATATAAAACCAAAAATACCGCCAGTCATAATATATAAGAGAACGATGCGCGAAAAATGTGCATAGCTTTGACTCTTGAAGGCATAATTGGTTTTGGAAGGTATTCTGGAAGGTATATATTAAAAGTGTTGACACATTTAATACTAGGTAATCTGTATATATAAAAAGAGCTGTCGGACTGTCTGACTGAATGACTGACATGTCAACGCAAGCCCTAAACTAAAATGGTTATAAACTTAAAAACACAGGAGTTCCCTTTATAAATTAAGTAAGAAAGGATTTTTGAAAATTCACCCCCTAAAGGGGCAAAACGGGGGTGCAAAGTCAGTACGAAACTTTTCTGTATTTTAAGTTATTCGAACGGAATTCAGTTTAAAGTTTTCATTGAAAGTCATGAAAAGTGTTAAATATTTTTTTGGATATCTTCGCTTTAGGGGTAAACGGGGGTGCAATATTAATATGAAAGTTATGCAACTTAAACCCGAGTGAAACAGTGAAATGCAACTAGTTTAAGTATGAGTGGTGACTTAATATTTCCTTGTCAAAGTTACCTCTTGTGAATTTTACCCATTTACGAGGTGTTAGTTATAGCTTTATATTGTGTAGTCAAAGCTGCTCTACGGTAGTAATAAACATGAAACAAGATAAACCGTATTTTGCTAGTTGTTCTCGGATTTATTTGCGTTTAATGTGAACGAAGCAATAAACTTACCTAAGAGAAACTTAATAAAACCTTACACGGAATAAAAAAAATGTTTCCTATAGTAATTATAAATTTACTGGGTTAAAAAAAAGAAAAACAATCCTTGCAGTACAGTTTTTCCGGAAATGGGAAAAAATATGTGCTTGTGCTGTGATATTTGCCCGGATACAATTTCTATAACAAATCTTTATAATTATGTGTACCTATTAAAAATAAAAATGAATCGAAGTATATGTACGCTTCTCTAACTCTAGGAAGACGGAACCAATTTGTATAATTAATCATAATTATTATTATTATTGTCAGGAACAGGTATATCCAACGGAATTGGGAAGTATGAAAAAAAATGTTAGTCAAAATTTTGTATGCAAGTAAGTAGTTTATATAGATATCATAATCAACGGGATAAAATACTGGTTTCCTAGGCAAGGGTCGGGACTAGCCAATAGCTTGAATTCGATGCGATTAGCAGTACTGGCGAGAATGAGAATCCAATCATACTCACACTCATTGATTTCTTCCTATGTATTTTACTATTAACAATATATCAGTTTAACAATCTAAGTTTTATTTAATAGAATTTTATTTTATTAGTAACTGCATGAATTAACACATATTTATGGTTAGTTACGTCCCTGTGCTAGGAATCTGTAGTTCTGTACTGCTTCACCAATTGTTTGACGTCATATTTTTCCCGTCAAGTATTATTTACTGATTAACAACCTCTATTAACGGTTGTACTCGACACTGCACCGGCAGTTTGGTCCGTTGTTATTGCAAAATTAATTGGCGAGTAATTGGCCGCGTCTGGTTGGGTTTCGTCTGGAGGCGGCTGCTATTGACTGTTAGTTAATTAGAGTCGAAGCGGCGGAACAATGTGGAACAAACGCTGCCAAGCGAGTACTGGCTTGCTTGAAGGTGGGCAACCCATAATTTGTTCTATAGTGGCATTTCTTCCGAAAATGTTCGTAGAATTTCGCATGGCTTGCTTAAAGGTAGGCGAATCCAGATTATGTTCGGTACTGACATTTCTACTGTAAATATGCGTGGAATATGGCTCGGCTTCCTTGAAGGTAAGTGAACTCATAATTTTTTCTTTAATGAAATTTCTTCCGAGAATTTTCGTAGAATCTGACTTGGCTTGGAAAGTGGGCAAAACCATAATTTGTTCTAATGCCATTTCTTCCGGGAATGTTTGTGATAAATGGATTAGCTTGCTTGTAGGTAGTTAAAATCATAATTTGTTCCATAGTGGCATTTGCACCGTGAATGTTTGTAGAAAATGGCTCGGTTTTCCGTAAAAGTTCGGGAAATCTCCTATGTACAACATAAACTCATATAATTTTCATTCGATCTTGTTTTTAGCTACCAAATAAAATAACATTTATTATATAAATAAAGAATTGTGTTAAGGCTGAGATGTGGACATGGCTGTGTGTTTTACGTACATACATTCAGGCAACTGGTGGTTTAATGAATGATTGTTTAAACCTTAATATATTTCTATATTTAATATAGGTAGATGATAAGTAAGTAAGTAGCTAACAACACTAAACTATAACTTTCGATTTTGTTTTCAGATTTTTATTGAAACACACTATGTTAGCAATTTTAAGGACGTTATGTAAAAATAACTGAATTCTGAAACATGAACTTTGCAGCTTGGTACTATTATATTTTATCTGAAAGATGCACACCACTTCTTGTTTTCACAAATGAATATTGACTTTTTTACAATTACATAAATAACGTGTTATTTGGGGAGCCAATACTTACACTACATTTTATTAAAATATGAATAATTAACTATATATTTGTTTTCGTTTAGGGACAATCATTTTATAACATGTTAAAAGTATACTGTTTTTCATTGTAGAAAAATGAGGTTCGAACATTTATTTAAAACTAAATACAATGTCTGAGTAGTCCATATATTCATTTAATTATTATAATTTTGATGTCTATCATGGTTACAATATGTTTTATTTATTATAATATATATTTAAGAAATAGGTAACAGAGTAATTTATAATCTCATTATCATACAACAATTTCACTGGTCCAATACAAAGAAGCATTATTATTTATTTTAAATAAGAAATAATTTTAATAAATGAATTCGCTACAAAAGTATCGTCACCATTAGGATTAGAAAAATTAAATACAAGAGCTGAACGCCTCGATAATTCATCATTAGATCTCATTACTATAAGCCAATGAAAAAACTACGAGACATGGACCCTATTATTAAATTAGTGAGGGCAAAACTTCGATCCGACGTCAGACTGGCGCAAATTGTGTTAGCGTCGCGATCGCAGGACTGATCCGGATTTCATTTAGATAATTGAATGAGAATCTATTCTGACTGGGAAAAGGTTCGGCACGAGTGAGTGGCGATTGTGGCCACAAAATTGGCGAATCTCTTGGATTGGTAATGCAATCACTGTCATTTCATATTTTTCATTAACAACACTAGAAATTTGTTATTAGTTTTAGTTTGACATTTACAGTTTTTAATTGCTTTGTGTTAACGGCAGTCTAGAATAGTACGTCACTTGTATCTTGTACTTGGTGCTGTAGGCGTCTGAGGTACTGAAACGGTCAGATGGCGGTTCCAGTACCATATCCATCCATATTAGTGTAGTTCAAATACAATAGGGCGGAGATAAGCAGCAGCATTGCCGTCGCGAAGGGCGTCATAAGTGCCATTCCCCATTTCTTTGAAAAGCCTAAGTCTAGTAGTGTAGTTATATCGTTATGTTACTAAGAACTTAATAGACACATTCAACATTTCCTAGTGCTTTTTTTCCTAAATAATCAGCACCATCTCTTCAATGTTATAAATAGTTATCTACAAATATAAACAAAAAAGAAATTGTAAAGAAACGGTCGCATACATTTTAGGCTAGCAACTTTTAATTTAAAGAAATATCATGGACTAAAATACTAACTTTAAAGTGCAAGCGTAATGTGTGCGAGCGTAATCTGTGTTTGCGTAACGCGTTTCTATATAATATCGAGTATTTAACATTCAAACACTCCCTAAAACCGCCAATTCTCCGGCCCCAAGAACTAAACTCTGATTGTACTTGGATCCCTTCCGAGGAGGTGTTATTAACTTTCGCTTACCTGTTCTAGTTCTGCGGGTAACACACAATAACTAGCCCATACTAGTTAAACTTCTTTCTTTCTTAAACTGAATGAAATTGCTGACCAGATTATATAACAAAAATTAAAATCGTAAAGAATTCTCGATAAGTTATTTTCTGAAGTTCAAAAATTATAATATTCATTACTTGGAGTACTAACTGAATAACATTTAATAGTCGTGTATAGTTATGATGTTATATCTCTAATCACTCGTCGAAACCGCCAATTTCCTGGCTCCATCGACCAAACGCTGACTATCGCTCGATCCCCTCCGACGAGGTGTGATTAATTCCGTTCGCTTACCTGTTCTAGTTTCGCAGTTAACCCCGCATCTCGCACTAACTAGCGGACCCTTTTTCTTACGTTTACCTATCTACCGACCGATAAATCTTACACGTGGATCGGATTAAATCGGATAATCAATCCAGTTTGCTTCCGCACTCGAAACCTGAAGGGATTGTGGCAATTTTAGGGTTAACTTAATGTAGAGCACAGTGAATATTCAAACCTCCTTAAAGTTGTTGAAGTTTATTTTACAGCTGTTATTAGTAAAACATTGCCTGAAACATTTTCTGCATAGACTTTTTTAGTAGAGATATTTTGTAACATGGCGCAAGAAATATTGATTGTTTCCTTGGAGAACCTTGCGTTGGTAGACGATATTAACAACAGACCCGTAAAAACTCTCCGGACAGTGGGCTCTTAGTTTATTGGACCAGCCGTAAATAAGACCTCAAAACTCTCCAATCACACCTTCCCACGTCCAAACGAACTGCAGGCATCTAGTAACGCGAAGTTCTAAAGTCGCTGCGGCAAGTTGTATAGAGTTTAACAGATAAAAGCCTATTATACTCTACAGTCTCAACAGCTTGACGTTTGTGGACTATGACAAATTAATAATGATTGAACGCTTCCGATTCAGTAGAGACGTGTACGGTCCTTGAATCTCTTCAGCGGCGCCATATTGACTACATCGAAGTGTTAAAGTGTTTGTACAATAACACCACATTGTCCAAGTACTGGAGCAGAGTTTCAAGGCTATTCCTCTAAGAGAGGATGTTAGACAGGGTACGTGGTCACTATTCCAGAATCTTGCAACTCTATTAATCATCAGTTCTGCGTACTAAACGCCCTGCCTACTGCTGCTTCAACGTACTTATCCGCCTAGATATATAGGTAACTTTGGTTCTGTTACCTCCTTTGTGTCTCCTCATTCCGGAATTAATCGCGCATAGAAACACCGTAAATTGCCCTCCCATTACTTGTTGGGGTTTATTTAATTGACTTGTGTGGGGCTAATAGTAATTTAGTTAGTCATGTGTCACTCACACGTAGAAGGTCCAGGACAATTGCAGAAGAGGTGAAGTAATAATTTTATGGGACAAGGCGTCGCGCCAGCCGCGTTTCCTCATAAGCTTGAGCCGTCACATTTTTCCTAGAACAACTTTAATTAAAATGTGCTAGTAATTATTCCAGACTTTCCAGCGTAGAGTATTTTATGCTTAAATGTCTGGCTTTAACTTAATTTAAATCAAAATAAATTCTATGCAGATGTTGTTTGTGATGTTTTACTCTTGTTTGTCTACAGAGGGAAAGATGGAGGAGGATCTTTGCTCGGATTTATGGAAATGTTTGATGTAAATTAATTGTTTTTATGCAAACCGCAGAGTGATTACGAAAAGAAATATTCCCAGGAAATTTATGAATGTAATTAAAAAATAACTGCGGTTTGTAATTAAGGTTACTAAATGATAGTTTACACCTAGCTACCTATAGCTATACATGAAGGGTCTAGAGGAAAAACCTGTGATTTACCGTTTTCCTTAAAATGTCGTTGAACGAACCGTGGTTGTTAGAATAGGCAAGTTCTTTTGTCATTGCGCATGGTTCACAGAAATAAACGAGGGACGTCTTTTAGAAGCATATACGCAGGACGGGTTTACAAAAAGAGTTTTTGCTTGGGCGGGAATTGAACTCAAAACATCGCCTCAATTTTTTAAAGTTGGTCTAGACAATATTTTTGTAAATTAAACAAATTTAAATAATAATATTTTAAACTATCCACAATGACAAAAAAGGTAATACTCTGTTTGATATAATTATGTCTAAATGCTGTTCGTTGATCAAGAATAAATCTTACTAGCAAAAAGGAAAAGAAAATTTTCCAGAAATTAAAAATATATTAAAATATTAATATTTTAGGTTACATATGCTTAATTGGACTTAGGTGTTCTTGTTATTTTTGGATATTGATTATCTTGTGTTACTTCTTATCACCAACTTCTACATACTATCTAAAAATAAAAAAGATTCTAGACACTTTTGGGAAGGTCATCAATCATCTTACCCTCTTCTAAATTTTTTATTATATTGCGAAGAGATAATATTGATCGTTATAAATTACGATTGTTTTGTTTTATAGTTTAAACGCGTTTTAAACTGCGAAATTCCAAAAAACTATGCTTTTTAAAATTTGGTCATTTGATCAAGTCTACTACCGTTAAGACGGCTGAAATGTAATGTATAATCAAAATTGCATAGCTTTTAAGCCAATATAAATTAAAAGAATATATATTATTATTGAATCCATATCGAATATTGCCAGCACACCGACATCCCGTAATAGTAGCAATTTGTTGATCTATTTCAGTTGTATCCTGTCACATGGCGGATGTTGGAGAGCGCCCCGGACGAAGTCGGTGTACGGCGGATATTATGTTCAAATGCTGATATCCGTTAGAGAGACGTTCATGTTGTTTCCTAAGAGTATGTATGCGATTTATTACTTTTTTCGTGTTCTAGATAGGACATTGAAGTGTAGGTCTGCGCTTTTACAATATTATTCAATAGTTTTATGATGTATTGGTAAATAAATTAAACCTATTTCTACCGTAAAACAGCAGTGTTCGTATTGCTGTGTTCCGGTATGATGATGATATAGGTAGTGTAATTTATGTGAAAGTTACAAAATTCTTAGGTATCTTTCTGATGTCCCCATCGTCTATATGATACAGTGATGAGAAACATAAGATCGTATATTGATTTAGTAGTATTTAAAAAAAAGTCTTTCACAGACATTATACGGATTATGTACATACCAACCAATTTATGAAATACTAGTTAGTATTAATTAATAATATAGGCATCTATTCACTTAGTCGAATTTGGATTTTTTTTTCATTATAATTGTAAATGAAATACTTCAACCAACTTTAGCTAAGTGTTTCAGTCGTAGCAGTCGTAGCAAGTCCTTTGAACGCTGAGCGTAGCTACGCAACTACGGGGATACTGCATATCCCTGCTATAATACGTTTGAACTACTCCAATAAGGATACATATACCACCATCTTGATGACACCGATCACAATCATCATATCAGCCATTGGAAGTCCGCTGCCAATCGCAGACTGTAGCTTTCGCAATGAGGATGCTGCTACCTGTCCCCGCCTTATACATTTGATCTACAATGATTCGAATGAATATACCCCCATCTGTCATGGACCAAAAAGAGGTACTATTATGCTCCGCTCGTACCTCACTGATCAATATATATTTACGTAATCATACTTAGTCGAAAACTAGTTATCTTTTTATCTTATCCCTAATTAAACTAGGACGGTTATCCCTGCCAGTCTAGACTGCTGCCGAAGCATAAGTCTCATTGGCAAGCTAATCCGGCGGAGAGCTTTATAATTAACGCTCTTATGGAACGTTTCCCTTTTTAGGGGTCTTGCTTACAGTTTTGGGGACCAGTAGGTAGAAATCATTGTGAAAAGAAACACTAAATAAATAATAAATAAATTCACACATCTCATACATTGATTTGACTGTAAAATGGTGATGTCCATCTTATAGTCAACATACAACTCAGGAATCAGAAATATAATAATAACAAATACATTCTTAACACCCAGACATGAAATAACCACAAGTGTTCACTATATAAATATTTGTCCTGGAGCAAACCGCACAAGAGTATTATTCTAGGTACTCTATACCTACCAACAAAGGCTATAAAAAGTTGTTTTTCTAACAAAAGTAAAACAATATATGCGCCATACATAAAATTTTAATTGTTAATCGTTAAACTCATGGTCTGTTAATTTCGACACTTATAAAAACAAGCCGATTGGTAATCAAATCTTCGCATACAAAAATTAATAATATTTTAACCGAAATTGTTTGAATTATAAAATAGGTGAACATCGCCCAAACCAGCGTCACTTGATATATTTTACCATACATGCATACAGTAGTCACTATATTTTTATACGTCTCAGCCGAAAAAAGCATACAGTCCACGTGATAGTAAGCGTTACTGCACTCAAACATATGACAAACGCGTTGCCAACCTTGTGACTTTAAGATGTTGTGTCACTTTACCCAGTAATTTTGCTGCCAGTCTCACCCTTCGAACCGAAATATGGCATTGCGAAGACTATTGTTTGGCGGTCGAAAAAGGTAATGGTGAGAAATTAATGAAGACGACCTTTGTATGACTTCAAAACTAGAACAAAAAGTAGAACTGCCAAAGAATATGAATTTTTACTTGAAAGATAAAAATAAAAATGTATTTATTTCAGGTAAATCTTTTGCATTTAAGTTGCCGGAGTTTCCTAAAAAAATTAATCAAAAGACACTTGCAGTAAATGCCCCGCTTTTCCTACGTAAACATAACTTAAACAGTTTGGATGAAATATTTCACAATGAGTATCAATATAGATCCGGATCAATAACATTTCCTTGAGATACTAAACACGAGAGTGTGTGTGTGTAGTGTGTAGTGTGTAGTGTAGTGTAGTGTGTGGGTGTGTGTATGAGTGTGTATGTGGGGTGTGATGTACTTATCGTGTATATTTGTTAGGATTTATCCTAGAGTGATTGTATCTTACCTATGTTTCTTAAAGATAAAATCTAATATCGTTTTAATGTGCTATTTCTGGGTAATAGTAGATCTAATATTTTATCTTTTCAAACAGAACTTTTCATTTAAAACAGAACACGCTCTACTCTCTTTTTTCATTGTCTTAACTACCTTCAGCGAAACACGGTTTAATGGTCTACTGAGAGCAGGGTGGCTTAATAATACCTTTATTTTTATTATTTCCCTCATTTCAAGTATACTACATGTTGTTGCTGTTTTAACGACAAAATGCTTGCAGGTATAATTGGTATTCGAGATTTGTAAAATCACGGTATACTTACTTCACAATAGGATATATTTGTACACAAAAATTAAGTATCACTTTGTTAGTCCACGATGAACTTCTTATTTCTTCTTTATAATCGTCAGAATCGATTTTTTTATCTCTATCTCTTTCTATTATATACATTTATATTTTATTGTAAATACTTGTTTTTCATATGAGAAAGAGTAACTTGTAATTGCTATAAGATTCTCACAGATAGCGGTGTAAGGTAATATAATAAGTTTTATACTACTAATACATTAAACTCGCGGTAACAGAATCAACGAGGTACAATTTATCATGTACCCGGGTAGAGTGCTAGTAAGTGTATAGTCTATACAAAGTATTTCATAAAGTTGTGAAATTTGATACTAACTTTCCTCTCTACTTTTACCCCTTAAGGATTATTGAAAAACTATTATAGAGAACTGATTAAAAGATCTGGATGAAATTTAGTACAGAAATAATTAATTGATAGTCTTAAGTAAATAATAATAAGATACATTCACCCCAAAAACATTGTCCCATAGTGGCTTGTATTTTTTTCTATTTCAGAACGACTTTTTGCATAGTGTAGCTGTAAGAATGCAACATAGTATTTTTCTCGGAATAACAATAATTCCTCAAGAATGCGACAAGTCCATAAGGAAAATGTTTTAGGTATAAAGTTACTTTATAATAAATCCAACAGGTGTACATGAGATATAACTTATACGAAGGTCGTCTACGTTGATTTCTCACTCTCTTTTATTTCTACCACCACATAATGTTTATTGCATTGCTGTGTCCAGCTTAAAGGGCGAGAGAGCCAGTAAATTTACTGGGTAATGGTACACATACCACATATTTAATATTAGTCACAAGGATGACAATCTAGGGATCGCTAGACATACATTTATGATATTACGTACGTCTATAGGCTACTGAGACAATTACAGACGCGGACTACATTGTTTATTGATTTAGTCCAATAAAAAAAAGCTCCATAATGCATAATCTGTTTTAAATATATATTAGACTATAAACACTAAGGTTCTCTAGTGACATTTGCTAACGTCTATAATCCTACAGGATTGCGAAGCACACGAGCACTGGCATCCGGATGCAGTTCACGATTATACGAGAGCGTTTACGAGAATTGGTTAGTACCCTACTTCTTTATTATTAACCTCAAGGTATAAGGCTCAGCTTTAGTTTGAACGTTCTTTAACTATAATATGACAGACGTGAATGTTTCTGGAGTGTCAGTCAATAGTTTGATATTTTCTAAAGTTAAATTATTTGGAAATTATCACTTAAAACTTTTGTCTTGTTAAATTGAAACTTCGTAATTCAAATGTAAATACTAAATACAATTAAATAGATCGAATTTGATTTTGAGCTTGTTACTACCTCATGGTAACGATTATAATTAAATGTGCAGCAAATTCTAAATAATTAAAAACAATGCACAATTTCAGATTATTATTAAAAAGCTAGGAAAATTACGATACGTTAAAGATCGTACAATTAAAGATCAGTAATAACGATACGTACAATTAAAGATCAGTAATAACGGTGTGTAACCATAACTAGAATCAAAGGAAGGTTTTTAATTAATTATAGTAAGCACATGATAATTTGATAATTGTTCTCCATAAAAATTATAGTAGCGATGTAAAAGTAGTTTATTGTGAGTCACACCACGACTGTAATATTTAAGACTAATGACATATTAAGTATCAAAAGTAGCATAGAAGTTAGTCCTCATTTTCTTTCAAAATCGTTACTCTAATTATTTTTATATCATCATCATGATACCAGCCATTGGTAGTCCCCTCACGGACATAGGCTTCCCCAAGAAAGGGGAAAATTTACACATAATTGCCGCGCTGGGCACAAGTGTTGGCAATTGTAGAGCGCAGTTTTCGTGACGAGGATGCTGCTGTCCATCCCGCCTTGTGCAATTAAGCTGCACAGTTTTGGATGGATATACCGCCATCTGGCGGTTCTTGCACCACCTTGTACTTTTCAAATAGGAGTGTAAAATATAGCTGAAACATAAATTGTACGTTATAATATCTGAATCTACAAATATGTATGATACAAAACATTTAGTATCCGAACCTATTAAAACTATAATTTATATCGAAGCAAAACTGGGATTCATATCTGTCTGCCGCGTGTAGGTTGTGTGTGACAGGTACCTTTGATAAATGCGCGCGAACTAAATCACCGGCATGGAATATATAGGGCCGGATGGTTCTCTCAATATAGGGTAGGGACAAGATTTACGGGGTATTATTTAAGAGGTGAAAATACTCATCATTATGATCATCGTACCAAACATTGAAAAGCTACTGCTGGACAGGCCTCAGCAGAAAAAGGGGTATGTAGCCCATAATTGCCACGCTGGGCAGGCATGTCGCCAATCGCGGTGCGCAGCTATTGCGACAAGGATGCTGCTGCCCATCCCCGCCCTATGCATTAGAGCTGCACAGTTATGAATAGATACACTGCCATCTGTCGGTTCTGGTACCTTAGTCACCACTTATGACACCTAGTACAGGGAGAGATTCTACTCTGCCGGTACCTCACGAAACCTGTGAAAATACTGATGGAGGATATATTTGACTGGTTCGATGGTGCATTCAGTATTACCTACTTTATGCGACGAGGAGCATGGGCTCGATCTAGTTCCAGCATATATATTTATATAATAAATGTTTTTTCTATGTCTGGTTGTTAAATATACCTTTAAGTATTTGTGATTACCGTGTCATTTGATATTCGTAACACAAGTAAATAATTAACGTGACTTATTTTGCTTATATCAATCAATCATATATGTTGGTACGTATGATTAACATGTGTCAATTTATTATTTTTATTAAAAACGCAAAAGTGTTTGAGAATTTTTGCTACTTGTCGACAAGTAAAAGCAGAAGACTAAAAGACAGTCAAGAAATTATAAGATCTTAGGTAAATCATTTACAATATTCACATATTTGGGTAGTTCACTGTCATCTATCTCTTTAGCTAAACAACAGTTATCGAATGGTTATGTTCCATTCAGAATGGCTCCGTGACCATAAATCCACCGACTACCTAATCTATACTAATATTATAAAGCAGAATAGTTTGTTTGTTTGTTTCAACGCGCTAATCTCAGGATCTACTAGTCCGAGTTGTTGTTGAATAGTCAATTTATAGAGGAACGCTTTAAGCTATATAACATTACTCTGAAACCAATAGGAGCGAAGCGTCAGTGAGAAATGTGACAAAAATGGGGAAAAGGCTACTATACCCCCCAAAGTCACTATTCTACGCGGACAAAATCGCGGGCACTGCTAGTTTCATTATACAGGCCTAGGGACCTAGGGTAAAATGGTGAAAGTGCTCATTCTCTTGACTTTCTACAATATAATTTATTTTTTCGACCTTTGTTTCTTATATCCACTTTTAATCTTACTCTTTCAAACTCCCGATCTATAGAAACGCTTATCGGGGCTGGTAGGGCTGAAATGGTTTCTGCTTTTCTATAATAACAAAAAAGATATAAACAGACGAAGTCAAAAGAAAGTACTGGATCTGTTCTAATTATGAGACAAGACATATTAAAAACTTTTAAAAACCAGAAGCAAACTAAAAGATCGTTGATACTTTTAATCTACACGGATAATTCACGAAATTCAAACCCCTTATATGTCTGTAGTAGCAGGTTAAAACTAGTGTTTCGATGTTTAAAACATTAACCTGCGTAAATACTCATAAAAAATCCAAATACGCGTTGTTTAGAGGTAACCATCTGTAAAAACGAATGTGTGCGACCATGCCCCGAAACATTTCACGCATCGCCAAGTAATGTATGACGAAAGTTTAATAGTGAAGTGCTTGATTTAAGAGATATGTTAGATGGGCTGTCTTATGTGCTAGCACCGCTTGAAGTAAACATGTACAAAGGTATTTATATAATAATAATTTATTTCAAAGGATTTCAAATCTTAAGTCCCGTCTTAGTAGCTAAGTTACGTAACGATTTTCAAAATCTGCTTAATGACTTTTTTTGTCTTTAATAAATGCATCAATTTGCTGTAAACTTAATGGACAATTTAAAATTAATTATAATTATTATAAGTTTATCATCAATTAAATCGATAGTAGATTTCTTTTCTGATTCAATCACGCGCAAGCAGTAGGAAGTTAAGGTGGTAGATTATTAAATATTTATGGGATTTGTAATATTTAGTGGTATTACAAGAGGTATAATAGAAGAATTAAAATTAATATTTCGGCTTTCATTCTAACATTTACCAATATAATTTCATTCCTACAGTGGTGAACCAATTTTAAATGTAATTGTCGATATTTGGAACCCTGGGAAATCCCGCATGTGAGACAAAGAAAAATGTGAACAAGAGTTACTGAGGAACGCAATGTAAGGATACCAATCATACTATTCAACAACAGAAACACAACAGGCCGATATTCCCTTTAGTTTAGATTGAAGACACAAAAGTAGATAAAATAGGAAACAAACATTAATATAGTCGGCTCGCATTAACTTTACACCACGTACCCGGTACATATATTTTACTGCACACTAAAAAAGCTAGGGGATAAAAAATAAAAAACGCACCCCTCGACTCACAGGTTTATTCGCAGCGGAATCATGAACTAAGCACAGAACACTCGTATAACAAAATTAACGAACCACGAATGGGTGCGCGGGAATAACCCGAAATGGTGGATTGCAACAATCGCGCAAAACGCAGTAAATTTCGCTTCCCGTCGCAAGCTGTGGGGGAAAAGCGACTGGCTAATTATCTTGCTAGTTGTACAAAATGTATATTGCACTATAACTCTACACTGTTACTCTGTATTAAAAAAACTGTGTGTCCAGAAGAACTTTCTGAAGTAACTATGCAATATCCGTTGAACTTTAATATTATGTTTCGCGAATGCGCAGCAATCTGCACATTTACCTTCTCTATTACCCGACCGAGTTGAAAAAATATGCATTTGTATTTCTAACGTCATAACGACTTAAAATTGCTTCCATATCAGCCAAATAATGAACCCAAGGTCTATGAAATAAACTTGCTATACTGAACTGAACTATTGTTAACATCGGGGATTTAGTTTAGTGTTCTTTCTTACTATTATTATCATCATCATCATCATATCAACCATTAGAAGTCCACTGCTGGCTATAGGCTTCCCCAAAAGGGGAGAATTTAGCCCATAATTGCCGCACTGGGCAAACGTGTTGTTAATCGCAGGGCACAGCTTTAACGACGGGGATGCTGCTGCCCATCCCCACTTTGTCAACTCGAGCTATACTGTTGCGGATGGATTGACCACCATCTGTCGTTTCTAGTACCTCAGTCGTTTCTTACGGCATCCAGTACAGGGGGAGGTACTATTCTACTCGGACGATACAATAAGGCTTATCTATTATTATATATATCTATTACTATAGTATATCTATTATTTTCATAAATTAAATTTTAAAAAATCAACTGCGAATTTGTATGAAGCACGGAGGATTTTGGTTTCAACGTTTACAGTCTGGAAATTTCGACCTTCAGAACCAACCCCGTGGACGACCAGTAAGCAAAGTAAACAATGAAGAAGTAAACGCGGATCCATCACAAACCACTAAAAAGATAGATTCAGGCTTCGGGCTAAGTGACAAAACTGTATTAATCAACTTAAGCGCAAACTTAGGAAGTAAAAATACTTGAACGATGGGTACCTCATGAATTGAATGAATCGAACTTGCAAAAAGCGTTGACTGCTGTATTACTTTTCTCAACCAACACAATATAATTAATAATTACTTGTGATGAAAATTGGATACTGCACGATAATCGGAAACACTCGTTGCAATGGCTGTACCATGAAGACCTATTCAAATCCTGCCCTAAACGAAAGTTGACTGAGAAAAAGTAACTTGTGAGTGTTTGGTGAACTGACGCAGGTGTCGCTCACTACAGCTTCCTAAAATCCAAACGATTACGGTAAATATCTAATGTTAGCAAGAGCAAACAATGAAGAAAGAACTAGCTGCTAAACACCAAGATTGGTCAATCGCTGTAGGCGACTGCTTCTTCACGACAACGCAAGACAGCTTTTTATACATGAACTTCTTGAATTATGAATTACCAACGGGGGATCCGATGAAAATGCATAAGTTATCATATATTTTTAGTTAGTATCGTTCAGATTGACATAATATACAGCAGACTAGACAGACGTAAAGGCTTGGATATCATCAGCATAGGCTTGATTGAAATGATTTCCAATAGGACCGCGTTAGGAATAGTTGTATGCAGCCTGCGTCCAGATCTGATTACAATCATATGTCCACTTCAAAATGTTGGCAAAATGCATATTTTCTAATATTTTTAATGCTTGAATGTTTTGAAGAAAAGAGAGTACTTATAAGCCTATACAATTTATTAAGAGGGGTAATTTAAATAAACCCCAAAAAGGAAAAATATGGCTGACTTATTGATTAAAACATGCTAAAAGACAGCGCAAACCAGCGTCGTGTAGGTGACAAAATATTTCTTTATAGTCCGATATAAAAATATTTTGTTACACTATGCGAAAATGAAGAAATAGTGAAATCTAAAACAAAATGTTTATATTATTAGTTGTCATATATATATATATATATATAGCAAAATACGTTTTTTTTTATCATGAAGCAGATGTCAACAACCTTTGTGATCCAACCTTTGAAGTCAAAATTTATATTTATTTTGGTTTTTAGTCTTGTGGAAACTTTTCCGAGATCAAAAGTAGCCTACAGTCGTCCCTAGAGTTGAAAACATTATATATCAATTAACATTATCTAATTACCGGTTAAGGGATAAAGGCGTAATAGTTTTATTTTTATTTTAACCGTCAGACTAGCAGACGTTGTCCTGTCTCCACTATATAACTATGTATGTTTATTAAGAAAAAAAAATTTTTACTCTAAAATTAAATATAAACTACCTATAAATATGTATATAAATATTAAAATCCGGAAAAGACAACGTGACAATCAATTTTTATACATAAAAAGATAATGGGAAATGAAAGCTTCCATCAGAATTATTCGTATAGCAAAGCATATTTTTTTTTATAAGGTACTTATCGCTTTTGTATTATATCGAATAAAATTAGCAAATAGTACCCTTGTAACTTGTACCACGACAAAGCCAACCACGCCATTTGTATAAAGTTGCGCCGCGAAACTTCGAACGAATTATTCATTGGCATACCGGATAAAATGGCAATGATGTTACTCCGGCGGTACCTTTGCTTGGAATATTGATTGCTTTGACAATTTCACTGAATAAATAACAAGACAGTTTTAAAAATATACGCCGGATCTGCGTCGCGTGGATGACGTAAGCGGTGGAGTAGATTAAGGGCTGCTTTAAAATGTACGTGAGGAACATCACTTGTCGTTAGCAAACGTATATTTACTTAATTTTTAAATCTATCTTTAAAATTCCTTTTACACGCCGAGCGTATCCATAGTTCCGACCTAAATGTGACCTATAGTTGAGTTTATAGTTTTGAAATTAAAATATATGTTGTAATATTTGCGTCAATGATTAACAACCATTTGTTTATCTAAGCTCACTAATATTCCTAGTAGCACTCCTATTAGATAGTATAATAAATCTATTTATGAATATAAAAGAAGAAACTGGCTGTCTGACTGACATATCAACGCAATATACAAACTATAAGAAAGAAAAAATCTGCACTACTGCTATTTCTTGTCAAGGAAAGAATATAGATATATGATTGGACAGGGCATTTAGCTACTAAAACTTTAAGAAATGCGTTACAAAAACATTTTTATATATATTAGACGATTTAAGGTATCACATATTTTTTGTTTCCAACTTTTAACCTTATGTACTTAAATAAATGCTCCGAGTCTCAAGTAGTACATACATAAATATTGTTTTATCTTTAAGTACAAAGATTTTGAGATACGTTATTAGTCCGATTTTTATACATTTCTGCTTTTGAGACAGACCCAATTTGAGATATAAAATAGGTTTTATCTCAATTTATAATAAATAATAGTTTAGATAAGACACATTTGATCGTTTGATTTAGTAAGTTACATTATTTTGAGTTTTAAATTAAATACTTCTAATATGCTATGGTAGAGTAGCTTCTCCTAGCATAAATGTCTCAAAATTTAAATGGCAGGGTTCTGCCTCTAGAGGTCGACTGAAATAATAAAATGTCATATGTTCCTTACGTTATGAAAATCAGAGACATATAATTCATGTAATAATAATAATAATTTATTGTATACCATAAATGACAAAAAAAGAAAAACAAACATGTCACATTATTTACCTCGGAGTCAGGTCAATGGATGAGATGTTGTGGCAATATTATATTATTATTAAAATTATGCTAATTGGCTCCATTATCGCTCATATCGCTGAAACACGTTTTTTAATGAAAACTGTTAAAACCCGATAGTCTGTGTCAAACGTTCCCACAACAGAGCCCGAGTAGATGGGGCTTAAAGAGAAACCACGGGTTCTCTGTCAAGTCTATTGGGTACTAAGAACTCAGACACTAGTCCGACCTTGTGGCAGTTCTTACCAGAATTCAGTCATGCGGTGCCTGTAAAGTAAAGGTTTGGATTCGCAGTAGCTTTATGTAGTTAGCTGGAGAGGTGGGGCAATGTTGTGTATTGTCCCTGTGACCGACTGTTCCACTTCGTGCACACCAAGTACGAGTCTAGTAGTACCGTAGGGCGAAAGCAAACGATAAGTACCAGGCCCGAAGAGCCTTTAGCATATTGGTGGGTTTGGTTTACTGCCATAAAGCACCTTGGGAGCCAGCACCAAATTGCTGGAAGTACCATGAGTCGCTATCATAAGTGCCTGTTGACCCAGTAGCTTAAAGAGAACTTGGGGAGATGTATGTAAGTACATCGGGATGCAAGCGTGCCTTACAGCTTCGGCACCTCCTCGAAGTGAGAGGGAATCGGCCTATGCGGTGTGTTTCGTGAGTAGTCGATTACGGTTTGTGATCGACTTTACAGCTCCGGTACCTCTCTGGACAAGAGGCTAGTCCCTCTTCTGTCCACACGGTACTAGTCATTATTAATAATGGGTCCTGCTCCATCGGTAAGACCTGCTACATCTGGTGCTTGCACTGGTATTGGTCCCCAAAAGCGCCGCAAGACGACGGCGACGCCCTCCATTTATAACCGTAAGGTTGGTGATGGGTGAACGCCATAAACTAAATAAAGGAGAATTCACCCTATTAGGGATAAGGGTTTGTGCCTGTGTTGAAATCGGGACTAACTGTTCCATCTAGCGGCGTGGCGTGTCAGTAATTTTACTCGGCAATTACTTCTCACTCAGTGTTCCAATTACCTTCATATCCGGGGAGGGGTAGTTATTGAAGCCGTCTTTAGCTCGAGGATCGATAAAAGTTCATTCGTTTCAAGCAGTTTTAATGAAAACAGTTTAAATGGCATCATTAGGGAGAATTTATATACGGCATAATAGGTTATACTAGAATAACTTCAATTTTGTTATTTGAAGAAATTTACTCTATTAATTATTAATCTTACACTTTAATAATTAATTTTAAATAAATAAAATAAATTTACACTGTCTATATCCAAAATACGTCACTTTAAGCACTTGTGTTACGGATGTCTGACACCAGAGAAATCACAAATACAATATATGTATTTAATATCCAGATGCAGAACAAACACAAACATCATCATAAAAATATTTGTCCTCACTATCATCTACGCCATCGGGTAATTTGAATAAATAAATGTACACACGATTATTTGGTACAGAAGATAGAGACCATTTACGTAGTCACGGCACTAATACTTAATATACTCGTATTAAAAACTGTACCTAACAGCGTTCCATTTTTAATTCGAAATTTTGTCTGTGGATCATGTAGGTTAGATCATTTATACTACGATTGTGTTAATTTTTCTCTGTTCCATCTTTAAAATGTTACACATCATCGCTCAATTTGCGCTCTGCTGCTGTAGCTAGAAAGTTGAAATTCACAGTGAAATTACTTGTTAACGTGACTTTAATTTGAATATCCTTAAGAAAAATGCTCCACGAAGATACTGGCTCTGTACAATATCGTTAATTAGTCTATGCAACATCGACTGTTATGGTGATGATCGATTACTATGTTTAAAATAAATTGTTTTTTATATATTTTATATATTATTAATTGTAAAGAAGTGTAGCATAAGGGCACCTTCTGAATATGCCCTTTAATAAACAACGAGGGCACCTTAGGCCATTAGTATGTGATTTGTCAGAATTTAAACTTACAAGATTTAACCAAGATCCTGGAATTGCAACTGCTAAGTGCAGCCCGAGTGGCAAGGACTTATGAAATTACTTGATGAGTTCGTTGTCTCTTCAAAGTTTCACATGTGTCTTGCTTGCAAAGTTAGGGCTAAACTTGTGATAATTATAAAGCTTTGTCCGACAGTTCTGTATTTAGTTTTGTAGACATTTCCATTGTTAATCATATCTGCTATTTAGTAATTATTGTAACCTTCCTATTGTTTAGTTATAAATTTATACAATCGCATACATTGACCTAACTCCAAGATAAGACACTTAAAGCAAGTGTTTTTTATAGTACAAGCATCCCATTAAACCATGAATGTAAAAAAGAGGGCGAAGTTCAAATGCGTGGTTCTAGATAATAGATAAATAATATTGAAAATTATTTTAACAAACATACAATATTTTGAAGTAAAACTAAAATACAAAATGGATAACTAAGAATAAATTAAAGCTTTACAATTAACTTGGCTAGTTATCATCTACTGGTTATACATATCTTATATTTGGTTAATCAACTTATCTTCTGTATGTAAAAAAAATAGTTTGCCTATAAAAACTACCCAAGTCAGATCATATTTCCCATACCGTTCTCTTCTCGGCTGGCTATTCGTAAACGTCGCAAAATTTGAGTTCTAACCACACTATTTTAAATACTTTTTGATCCGTACGCACCAATTTACCTAAAGGACAGATTCCAATTCCTATCTTCCTCTCACGAACGTAATCTCCGTTCTTCTAATACTCTCTCGCTCTTAACTCCTTCTCATCACTCCAGTTTTTTGACAAACTCTTTTACAGTGACATTTATACGAATCTGCAATGAGCTTCCGTTGAATATTAAGCAATCCCCAAACAAATTTATCCTGAAACGCTTTCTCCGTATTTTATTTACTGATGCTGCTTCTCCAACTTTATAACTCTATTTCTGATGTACGTTATTTTATATAAATATATATTTATATCATATGTATTTATTGCGTTTATTTATACAAATGTGTATGTAACGTTTGTCTTTTTTGTGTATATATTGTCTGCATCACTATATGTGTTTTTTTTCTGTTTTGTATAATGGTTGACTGGGAGATAATGCCAAGTTCGCAATTTGTACATTTTGTAATATTTTGTGCAATAAAATTCAATAAAAAAATAAAACTTAAATATATATGTAACATTTAGACAAAAACTTATGATCATTTTTTGTAATAAACTTAAGTATATCAAGAGACCTACGCCTATTTAGTTATTCAAGTATCCAGTAGAGCTTAACAAAAATAGGTTTGATATCTACACTAGACTGGTGGATATAAAAGTGATTTAGATGAAACATTATCAAGAAATATCGGTATGTACCGGCAATTAAATTCATATCCCTTAGTTATATCTAAATTAATCATGATAATTATAGGTCTAATACTTAAATCATCATCCCAAAGCCTGCAAAGGTTATCTATCATATCTACTTTATCTTTTCAAAAAGCCACAATAAAAACACTTTCCTAAAATTCCTTTCCTGTTCTATTGCCTCCGGCATATTTTCCACTAATATACAAATTTTCTGCTTCTATCGCTAAGCCATGGCTCATGGTAGTTGCCACCCTCTTTAGAAGATAAACTAAAATAAAACGATGATTATAATAATTATTATTAATCTACTTTAAAAATTACAAAAACTCTTGCCTCAAATACACAAATAATAACAAAAAGTAAATAAAAAACAATAGATTATACTGATAGGCTAAAACGATGGCAGCTGTATTAATAACATTGTGTAACAGCTGTTTTAAATTATATTATCTTTAATATTATTATAAAAAAGAACGATTTGAATATTTATAATAGATAAAAACTAAACTCAAATTATTAAACATTTAATTATCACTATTAAAAAAAGGATATCTATTAAAAGCTTCATTATCACCAAGTAACTTAATCGTCATATCATACATGTAGCCATTATACATAATACAATAAATAATTACTCTTTTACACGAGTAAAAAGCTGAAAATTATTATATTAAACTAAGCAAGTCGATAATGGTTATAATACACGTTGTACATCTGATTTTCAAGAGATGCTAATTAAAATGAAATCTAAGCGTACAAAGTCGGAGTCAAAAAAGTTTTCTTATAATATTTTTTCAAGGCTACATAAGTGCATATATTATTGATTCTATTAGTAACTAAAGATATCTCAGCGTACACTGTTTATAAGTGTAAATGCTATTTAGAAATAAAGCAATTTAATGCCCCTTTTGGCTAAGCTTAACTTGGTTTATACTAACATAAATTAGTTGTAGACCGAGCAAGTTTAATAAGAGACAGAACACCTGTCGTCTATTGCGGTCTTACTTATACCTAACAGCTTAGTATTCTGCCTACTACGTTAGGTTTAAGTTTAGCATAAACTTAAAGCATTGGTGTACTTAAAGGATACGACAGCACACGTAATCAAAAGTGTTATGTAAATCCAAGAAAAAGTCATATCTAAAGGGCCGGATTAAACTGTCGGCGGGACTTTATGGTGTTTTAAAGAAAATTTCGCTGCTTCTCAACTTACGTCACTCTCTTAAATCAATACAGCCCCAATTAGTTTTAATGGCTTAAGTTAGTTTTCGTAGATAATTCCTAATAATCGTGGCTCATTCTAACCTTTTTCTACCGCCAAACAGCAGTTTTTATTTTTGTGATCTGGTTTACACATATATACCAAACATAATATACGGTATTCTATAATTAAGTCTGTAGTCTTTTCTTCTTATTTCTATACTGGGTAATGCGGCCATAGCCTTAAGTCACCGAGAGCGTCGGTAAGTCACTGTATACGCATAAACCGACGAAGCCGTTACCTTGTTTGTCAAACTAGTACTTACAAAAACTCAGTATACAGACTACAATTTGGAAATGCTCGTGCCGTGAGGTGCCCGCAGAATAGAATAGTACCTGCCACTGCACCAGGTGTCGTAAGAGGCGACTAAGGTACCAGAACCGATAGATGGCGGTATATACATTTAAAACAGTGCAGCTCAAATGCACAGGGCGAGGAAGGGCAGCAGCATCCCCGTTGAGATAACTGCGCTGTACGATTGTCAACGCGCTTACCCAGCGCGGCAACTATGGGAAAAAACCTCCCTTCTTGGAGAGGCCTTTGTCCAGCAGAGGACTTCCAATGGCTAATATGATGAATTTGAAAATAAAATTATTCTTAACCAGGTTTTGTTTGTATTATAATATTTAAGTATACAAAAAGTCACCTTTTATTTAAAGTCAGTGAAGCTGGCTAGACAAATGCTATCTACATTAATCCACTTTTTTGTTAAGTTAACTTAAGTGCGTAGGGCTTCGTGACAAAAACACAAGCAAACGCTAAATTGCCACAAATTAATAGTAACTAATAATGACTTCTTATAAAGCGGGCAGCCGTAAAATGGCGCTCTCGTAGTAAATTTCTGCTTTAAATTTTTTCAAGTAGATTTTATAGTTTTCGATCTGATATCACTGTTTCATCAGAATCATGATATATATATTTTAAGAGTTTTCTAAAATAGAAAATCTTTTTGTCTGGTACTCTTAATATGGCTTTTTATTTATAAAGATAATAAATAATAATATATTCACCCAACATTAAGTTTTTGCATAACCTAATTTTAAGATAAGTAGTTCAAAGTAATTCAGTTATGCATATCAAACAACAAAGGGAATACCAATATTTTACCTACTGAAATAATAACTGTCAGACAAACAGTTAACACAAAAACTCATCAAATAAATGTTTGCCCTAAATAGGAATCGATCCATTGACGCATAACATAGAGACATATTTAAGCCGGTTATGCAGATTTAGTTATATATATTTTATTTTTTTAGACTAAAATGACTAACAAGCGTACAGCCGGTGTTATAGTAAACGTATATATACATGCTCGGCTCGTATATATAAGGATATGACTAGCGAGTTGCCAACTTTGTAACGTAAAAATACATTTCACGTTACCCAATCATTTCACAGCCTCTTTCAACCTTTAAACTAGAACATAACAATGCGAACACTACAATTAGGCATTGAAAATAGATGAGAGTGAGTTACCAAGGCAGACAATCTTTGTATGAGGTCAGCCTTATGTATACCCTTTATATATATAAAATAATAAAGAAAAGAGCCAATATTTATAAGTCAATATTTTAACATCGTTACACATATGTAGTGCCATGTTTTAGGTTGTACTCCATATTTAAAAAGTAATCTATGATATATTTAATTGCGTGTTTATCACGAATCATTTTGCTGGAATGTCAGCAACCAATTTTTAGCTCATAGCGTCCTTACAGCGAATATTATTTGTTAAATTAAAATTATTTAAATTGTTTTTGTGCATACAAACATTCATAATAATTATCATCCTTACAGCCATTAGAAATTCTCTACTAGCCATAGACCTCCCCAAGCAAAATGGAATTTAGCAGCTTTCGCGACGGGAATGTTGCAGCCTATCCCCACCTATGCTCAAATGCAAATTTGAGCTACACAGTTTCGAATAGATATACCGCCATCTATTGGTTCTGGTACGGTCGCCTCTTACGATACCTCGTACAGGGATAGGTACTTACTATTCTACTCTACCGGTGCCCCACGGCCAAAATCATTAATGGTCAACAAAATAGACATAGCTAAATAATAAAAATAATTAAATGTGTATTTTCTATTCGTTGAATACTTGATGAAAGTACAAATATTATTTTAATGTAGTATGGCACATACTACCTTTGAATATTTTTGTAAATGCGTTTTAAAATGGCTTAAGAGGTAGAGCTGGGAAGGATATTTAATTGAGAGATCTATCTCTTCTAAAATAATTTTATTACAAACAACTTACAGATATTTCCCATATGTTAACTCTTATTTTTGTAATTTACCATAAGTTCCTCAATACATTCTTATTCAACAATTGCATTTCTTGTAATCGAAAGTAATGAGCAGTAATATTAATCCATTTCATTTATTAGTCTTTCGTTATTTCGTATTAGCTGTTGGACGATCACTGTTCGATTAGGCTTAAGGTCAATAATTTTTAGCAGTTATTACCCATATATTCCGCGTTGGGCAGGTGTACTTTTGCCCAGTATAGATCGCTGCCCTATTACATTTGAGCTACGCTATGTGGCATTATTATACCGCCATCTATCGGTAACTCAATCGTTTTTTACTACACCTAGTACAGAATGTACAATTATGTAATAATTAATAAATATAGAAATATTTCTAGCCCCAACTCATTCATACCTCGACGATGGCAACACAGCAACATTTTAATGTCACTCCGCAGTCCTCCAATCAGATAGGCCGGGTCACATGGCGGCTACAAATGCGGTCGTAACTCACGAGTCCCTGGGGATTTCTTATACACCGGTTATTACCTCTTACGTCTACCTACTTCATGTTTAGCCTGGATGAGAATTACTCTTTATTTTTTCTTTATTAAGCCGAAGCAAATCGGGAATTGTTGTTGAAAATATTGTCTTCTAAGAGTATTAACACAATTTATTAACAAATTATTGCGTTTCAGTTGAATATGTAAGTATAAAATAAATAAATAATCATTATATTACATGGTCTGTCAGTATTTTTGATACTAAATGTAATGAGGTAGCGTCTTCGACGTCTTTAGAACAATATCGTCCACAAAATATTTGTAAGTAAGTAAGTACAAAATGGCTTAAGATAAATTACGCAAACAGTTAATTAATTACTATAAAAAATATCCATAAGTGTAAGTCAAAAAATTATGACTACAGCTTACATACTGCATAATAAAACGACCATTTTTGCAAACGTTATACCATTAAACACAGAAAACCAATAACAAACAGTATTTTTGTAATCCACCCTATTACACGAGATCCGAACATAAAATCATTTGAAACATTCCAACCGATAAACCTGATATACGCGTTTAATCTGAGATTGCAAGCTCCAATTTATTTGTACCTTGACCTTAGCGAAAATTGCTATTCGGATTGCGTTCAGAATCGATAAAATTTCCAATTGAAAAACTCGATGAGAACCGATTGTGTGCTTTATCTTTGGTTATCTATCTTGTTTTCGAGTCTTCGCAAACGATTTTTCCTTATGTCCCGACACCGAACAAATTATCATTCAATTTATTTCGTTTGGAACTTTTTATCGGCTTTTACACTTCACGATTGATTTAAGGATTTTCTTATACTTCGTGTTAAATGAATTTTGTTTTGCCCTCACTGTGATTTAGTATATTCATTGAAATTAAAATTTTTGTTATAGATTTTTCTTTAACTTTTACTCTCACATTTCACACTAGAATAATAATATTTTAATTAAGATATAGATTATACAAAATTCGTAACTTATATTAAAATTACAAAGTTATGTATACTTAACGATATGTTTATGTTTTAGACAACACAGTATTTAAACCAATATATAATTGTATTGTTTGTAAGTAGTATAATATGAAATGAAAGTAATATGAGGTTCGAATATTGTTTCTAATGGTATTCAATATGTGCAATCTCACCTGAGCGGGCCACGTGCCAAATGTCAGTAATAAAAGCTAAGGAGTATGACTCCATCTAGACTGGATATGTGCTGGAATTTAGATGAGACGGTAATGTTTACTTTGTAATATATCACCATAGTTCAATTTCATTTGGTACATTGTTGTTTTGATTCCATAATAAAATAGAGCTATATTTGCCCTTAAATAAGTTTAGGAGTGTTTCCGGCAATTCCGTGGAGTACCGGCAGAGTAGAATATCACTTCCCTCTGTAGCGTAGCCCAAATGCATCAGGGAGGTAATGTGCAACAGCATTCTCGTCGCAAAGCTATGCTCTGCGATTGTCATCATCCCTATCCAGCGTGGCAATTATGTGTAGAATTTCCACTTTTTTGGAGAGACCTTTATCCAACAGTAGATGTTTCAAGCCTGCTAATATGATGAAGTTTAGAAGAGTTAGCTTTTGACCTGCAGTTGCTTGTAAACAATAAAACAAAACAAATATTTCATAAATTAGGAGGCAAAATGGGACTAGAAGGATAGTACTTTCCCCCGTACCAGTTATCAGTAACGGTGATTGCTCTAGAATAAATAAATGGTGGCATATCTGTGAGCTTCAACAAAACAAATTCACAATTCTAAACCAATAAGGCTGGATTATTAAGACGGGAAAATTTAAGCAAGCCACGTGCTTGTACAGCATGGCAATAACAGAAAACATCTTACGATTGATTTAATTGATATCCCTTGTGAGGGTCTAACTCTAACAGTGGACCTCTTCCCACTAATTATGGTAAGATTATATCTATTACGTCATACTATTATTTGAGAAGTAAGTTGTAAATTTAAAACGGAGTAATGGGTAATTTTATTACGCAGCAGTAAATATTTATTTTAAATTGTGTAGCTTTCAATATTTAAAGTGCATCGAGTCAACCCCTGTTTTTTTCTGTACTGTAAATTTATCAATTATTACAAGATTAAAGATTTTACATAACGACAACATTCCACTATTCATTACAGTGTCAGCAAATATCCCATAACTCTATAACAAATTACTCGACACTTTATTATTTTCATTTGTGGTAAAACGTGGAGTAATGACCAACGCGTGCCTTATCCTAATTTGGCAGTGTAAACTGGTACTTAGCAGGGGGAATCATTTCAGGCCATTTATTCTCAGGAAACTTTGGCAGGAGGTTACCACTTAACAGCAAAGTTGGAAGAATAAATTATTTACGAGTTTTCGTCTTGGGTTTATTATGATTTGGGGTAGAAATTATTGTTGGACGGTTAATCTTATTTAAGTGTTTTTGGAGGTTGCTTATTACTGTTCTCAGAAAATTACTTTTATTAACTATTTAGGTGAAGTTACTTTACCTAGTGGTAAGACCAATTTCATTATTAAATTATACTTTAGGAATGTCTAGATTTGTTTTTATATTTAAAGTAATGTATTTTATTTTTAACTAGTTTACTTAAAAACCAGTAGATGTAATATTTTAATCAAATAGATATGAAATATTAGGGGAACATTGCAATATTCTGCGTAAAATTATAAAACATTCTATTATATTTGATACTATATTTTAGTATTAGTCGAAATTTGTCTTTAGTAATATTTTTAAATATAATGTAATATTTTACAAAGGTATAGTTAGATTTCTGATCATCTGTGTTAGGTGCTCAGAAATCTAACTGTTTTGTAAAAATAATACAAATAAGTTTTATTTTAAATCTATATATATAAAAGGAGAAGCTGACTAACTGACTGACTGACATATCAACGCAGGGTTACTTATAAGGGTTAGTAACGGGTTAGTAAAATTTTGGACAGGGGTTCCTTTTATAACGTTGGAGATCATCAAGAAAGGCTTTTTGAAAATTAATTCCCTAAAAGAGTAAAATGGGGATGCAAAGTTTTCATACTAACTTGGCACCCCCATTTCACTCTTGTGTTATTATTTATTTTAATTAAATTCAATATAAAAGTTTTACATTACATGCAACACGTGAAAATATTTCTTCAATTTTCATCGCCTCAGGCGGTAAAATAAGTTTGCAAAGTCTGCATATGTAGATAGTCTTACAACTTAACGAGGGCGAAGCCGCGGAGCACTGATTGTCTTAAATATTTCGATATACTTGTATTAAATCGGATATATTCGTCAATACGGATATATTCGTATTAAGTTATATTTACAACACATAATACATTTAAGCACTATTAACAATAAATTTAAGCTTTTCTTTTCTTCTTGTCTTGCGTAATTGCGACTTTAAAACTAATACATAACAATGATATAATCAATACCCCATACACACAAGTTGGTACTTATCAAAATAACTTAGTACCTACACTTAAGAAAGTGAAGGAAAACTCCTCACGACTAATACTTTTTAAGAGTTTTTCCGTGATTTATGTTAAAAACTTCCCCCATTTCTCATTTTTTTTTCTTTCCCGCTGTGCCCTCTCTCTGTATGAACGATTATCATTTTCATATTTTCACTTCCAAGGCCAAAATCAAAGATTTTGCCAGTATAATTTAACATAAAAATATTTAAGTTATTTGTACATATTTCGTGAAAATAAAATATAGGCTGTGTAGGTTGAAATGGTGTCAATAAAAAAAAATACGATATTGAACACTTTACTGTCAGTATTATGAATATCTAATAATTACAATAACAATAAATTAGACGACTAGGCAACATATTCGTTGTACGCTCATACTATTCATGGCCTAAGCTAATCATCTATCTTTAACAACACTCTTGTCGAGAAGTAAAAAAAATGACTTTTTGAAGTCTATTGCATTGCTTCCCATTCAATATACTTAACATATTTGTCTTTTACTTTTATATGTAAAACATCTATGAGCGCGCCTTGGAGCAATCTCGTGTTACGCCATAATGTTTCTTCTCCGTTGCCACCGCCTTTATATAGTGCATATCCAATGTAATGAGCTACATAATAAGCTTTAACATCCGCCAGGAATTCCTAGACGTAATTTATTTTTCTATAACAAAAGGCAATGCAGCTTTTGCTAATTTCTTTGGTAGTCTTTGAATCAATTTCTAAACTTCACTTGGTACGAATACATTTACAAATTTTAATAATAAGATATCTTGTATCCTCTTTATTGTATGAACTGTAAAGTTGTGTTTACATAACTTTAGTCCCTTAACAACTCCGTTTTCACAAACTTGTTGTTATTTCACTTTTTCTTAAATCTGGCACGTTTAATGTAAAATGTCTGTTACAATTACAATTCACAGAACCACCTATTTGATTTTTTGCCATACAAATATTTGGGGATCTATATTTTTCTTCATCTTTCTTATTTTTACTTCGTGGTATTGAGTGGGGTGCATAAATAGCAGATATATCCTTAGGAATAGTTTTTAGTTTGTCTACAGTAAACATGTTTTTAGAGTAAATATTGGTCGGATTTTGGTACACATTTTCGTTAGGTTTGCTATACCAATTGTCCGTAAATTTATCGTTTTCACCATTGAAGACTATTTGTGAATAGTTTATTGGCTCGGATTGAATGTCGTTTTCTGAGCTTTGCACCTCGTTTGCGTAACGTTGTGACATCCACACGTACCTTGCCATTGGTTCTTCGGGACCCCATAGGCGGGATGAGCTAAAAGCAGATCCGATTTTCTGTAAAATAAAAAGACAATAAATAAATTTCATATAAAAATTAAATAAAGAAAGTAATAGTATTTTACTTAAAAAAACAGAGCCTTCCTTGTTATAGCATATAATTAGTATATGGATGGGATAAAATAATTAATAATGATTGTACGAAAGAACGTTTTGATAGTTCAAAATGATAACATTAAACATAAGCACAGCACTTCTTTTTTACAGTGCGTCAACTTCTTCTATTGAATAGCATATTAAGAAAACAAAAAGAGTTAGGTCATCATAATATAAGTCTAATCAAAAATAGAAAAACAAACAGTGTATCGAATAGTACCTCATAGTACTTCCCTAGCATGGCGTTAATATTATATTTGTGGGTCTTATGGTAATGGAGCTTATAATTAAATAATATCTTTTTGCTTAACCTATACAGCTGCAAGCAAAAAATTAATAAATGGTTACAAAAGCTTGACCATACTGTAACTGAAATAAGCTTGTTTCGTACAACTTCACAACGCTTGCATATGTGGTAACACCAATATTATTACTGTATTTAAAGTTTTATTTTCATTTAAATTTTTGCTTGATTTTAGTAAACTGTTTTTATTATTGTTTTTAATTGTTTATTTTTTCTTTTATTTTGTATGCGCCTTGACTTTGTTATGTATGTTCATACTACCGCAGCTGTAAACGTGAACCTCGTTTTTAAATAATATATGTTATAAATAATGTGTGATTTTATAATAAGAGGATAATTCTAATGTTGATTTCGAATAAACATTCTATTTTTAACTATTATTTCTTAAATAGTATAAGAACTATTCGCCAATAAATGTCGTTTATCAACTTACAGATGCTAAATTAAACTGTTCTTCCTTTGCTACAGCGACTGCTGCCATCACAATCATTACAACTAGTATTCCGATGAAGACACCAACAAGCGGCCACAGCGTCTGACCTTGCGTCCATGTAACCTTTATCAGACCCCGAAGCCACCAACCTGTGATGCTTATCAGAAAAACAGGGATGGACCACCACGATACAGCCCATATACAGGGAAAATGGTTTCCTGTCAGAAATTCAATATCAACTGCAAGATTGAACCATCCTGAAAAAAATGAAAAAGAGTTTAACTAGATAAGTATAAATTGATGATTGATTTTCGGAAATGTGACAATGGAGAAAGATTTTTCTAGCCAATCTTGTGGCCAGCTGCTATTATGCCACATTACCAAATACTTTCACTGTTACTTGCTATAAATACAACAATAGCTTTTCATTACAATATAGATCTTATATTCAAGTATTGCTTGTATGGTAAAGTTAATTGAAATAGTAACAGTGGCAATCTAAATAGTTCAGTATGTAGTTCATAGCGCTGATTGATTCGCGCGGACCACGGGATTAATTCTCGTTACAATATTTTTGCATTTTAATATATATTTATATATATTACCTTAATGTATGAGATATTGCCCCAATTCGATTATATTTTTAACTAGCTAAATGAATATGTTTTGTCTTGTCTTCACAATACTTATGTATATATTTAAAAAATACAAATATAAAACGAGATACAACTATAAAACTAAGTAATTTCTCAACTTCAGTCAAATTATACTTAGCATACAAAAAATTTAATTTGGTTCAGTAGTTTAAAAGTTCACATGATTTTTTTTATATAAAGATTAAGAATATATATTTATGTATTAATCTGCTCTGTATTATTTATAAAAAATGAAAAGAGCATCCCATACAATAACCTGACCCCAAGATAAGTCGCTTAAAATACTTGTGTTATATCATACATTAATAAATATATCAACACCCTGACAAAGTTTGTCCTGAGTAGGAATCAAACTCACGACCTATGGCGCTTAAGATAAAATAACTACCATCTACATAACCGGACTCATGAAGTACACTTAAATATATATTTGACACCTAGATAAACCCACACAAATACTTATCATATAATTTTTTGTCCTGGGAAGAGATCGAACCTTTGGCATATAAAATAGTAATATTGTATCTTGTCATTTTATTTATTACCTACCATATATAAATGCAAAGCCCACAATCTCGATAGTGGTGGTGAACAACACAAGTACTGGTATTGCCAGTTCATCCAAGATAGTTGCCACCTCAAGACTCCTGGTGAGGATGGCCACTGACAGGGCTGTTCCGATAGCTGAAGTAGCCACAGCATATATCCTCCAGTAATCACCACTGATCCTGTGGAGTTTGTCGTAGACTGGGAAGAGAAGGGTAAGCTGAAATGTTTTAATATCAAATTAATATATTTATATAGGCAAATTTATTAAAGTATTTGCACGGGCGTACGTGATCTACATCCGCAACTCCCAGACTGCGCACCGACAAAACATTTCACAACTCAACATGAGATAACCCAGCCCACGCTTAAAACAGCCCTAGCCTCATGCGATGTGCTCCCTAGTTGGAAATATACCCAACAAATATAGCTAAGGGTAACCAAAATTACCCTATACCCAAGGCTACTGGTTATTTTACCACGCCGTCAAGAGACCCCGACCTGAGCGCTCTGCGCTGAAGCTGCCTCGTGCAAATGCGATTTTGCACGTTGACAACTCGAACGGTGATCTACATGCACAGAGAATTGCTTAATG
Organism: Heortia vitessoides; assembly: GCA_020976665.1. Lineage (NCBI taxonomy): Eukaryota > Metazoa > Arthropoda > Insecta > Lepidoptera > Crambidae > Heortia > Heortia vitessoides. Next base: position 14,931,705 of record JACJUM010002543.1, read on the forward strand.
TACGAGTAAGCAGGTTACAACCGGTCTTTGTGTTTATATCTTGAAAAGATGTAAATAGATAGACGCTCTTATCTTTCTAATATTATAAACGCGCTAATTCGTAAGAGTGTATGCTAGATATGGATGTATAGTTTATGTTTGTTATTTTTTCATGCAAAAACTATCTAATAAATTTTAATGTAACTTTACAGTTATATATTTCATACATGAGAACAACACATTAGCTATAATTTATATTAATTTGTTTAAAATATAATGTGTGGGCGGTGATTGGAACGCAAACAACACATATGTATTGTTCCAATCGTCTTCTGAGTTCCATCTGCAAATCTGCTAATCATTGTGTTCTGTTTAAGGTACGGACACTAAAGATTTTTTTACATTTGCACCTAAATGAAGTTAAGGTGTCTGTAACACCAAAATATAAACAGTTTTAAATAAGTATGGTACTAAAAAATAAGCCTTTTAATTTTTTTCTGTCTCTTTGAGGTAAATCAAAAAACGGCTGGACCGATTTTAATGAGAATTTTACAAACGGACAGCTATGTTCTCAAGTTATTTATGCTATTATTTATTACTGGTACCTGAACGAGTACTCAGTAAGTAAAACTAGTCTAGTGCTAGTCTTAGCAGCGCACCGCAGTTTCACATCAGACGATGATAAATGCCATTCGTATACCAGTAACACTGTTGTTCCAAATATTACTAATAAGAAATAATTAATTATTATTGCATTTTTGATATATTTGATTCAATGTACGCCCGCATTTTAGGTGGAATTTCATTTGTCAGCCACGCAGAGTGGAGTCGTCATAATTGTACAAATAATAACATAACATAACATTTATATTGGGTCGTGTAGTCCTATCAGAGAATAAAAGTACCTCTCTCTGTACCAGGTGTCATAGGAGGCGACTAATGTACTGGAACCATTAGATGGTAGTATATCCATCTAAAGCCGTGTAACTTAAATGCAATAAGGCTAGGATGGGCAATTGCTTGCACGCTTGCCCAGCGAGGCAATTATGGGCAATTTCGGGGAGGCCTATGTCCAGCAGTGGACGTTTTACGGCTATTATGAAGATGATTGATAATAATTCTAATAAATAAATTCACATTACAACTTATCACATTGACCTGAATCCGTGATAAATAAAACACTTGTGTTACAAATGGAGATATGTGAAATATAGTAAAATTAAATATATATATATTTAATATTTTTATAGTTTAACACCCAGACACGGAACAAACACAAATGTTTACCACACATCAAACTTACAGCATCTAAGATATTTGGATTTATTTATCCAAAAAAATGTACTCCAAAACTACAATAGACAAAGTTGCACAAACTTTTTCCGTATTCTTTTGAAAAAAATATAATGTCGGTAATAATAAGGTTGTTTTTGAATGATAAATACAATTTTCACTCATGAAGATTTTGAATAATTATGAACTTACCACAGTTATAATACCAGACAAGAACACCATCCCATAAGCTATAATTGGCCATTCTTTGCCTCTTTTTTGAACTACACTCGACTGGTATATTAATACTAGAATGGCAATGAAGCTGGTATCTTTTTTTTCAGAAGAACCAATGGATTCCCACACCAGAACCCAAATCCAACTTGACAGTAGGTTTGTAGTTATAATAGACATCGAAGTCCTGTAAAAAGGAATCATCCAATTAATAAAAAATACTTTTCAACTCTTTTGCTTTTAATTCAATTTCTCAGGCTTATCGTAGTAATAAATTTGTCGCAAATAATATGATAATTATTAGAAACTACTATATATGTTTATTTGTATTTTAACCTACTGGAAGACAAATGAAGAGTGGTACTATTTTATTTCTTTTGTAACAATTTTTTTACTCTTGTTCTTTTTGTTCCACTTTGCAATTTTCTTGTTTTAACCATTTTGTCGTATTATATTTTTGTGACAAAAGTATATTTTACTTTAATGTTCAAACCACCTGGCGCACAAGTTTAGAGTGGCACAAACAATGCATTATAATTTTAATAAATATAAATTATCAAAAATCCAAGTGGTACAACAACAAAACAATAAAAATACATCTTATAATGCAGTAGTATAACTTAGAATATTTAATACATTACTTATTAACTCAGAAAATAAAAAATTACTTACCATCGAACATCCGAATGTCTGTATAAAGTGCCACCACCACTTGTAAAAAAACCGCTTATAGTATGTGTTGATAGTAAAGCCTGTACCAATGTACTCTGCCAGAGGTACGGCTGTGTAATCGGCATCCATTTCTGACAAGATTCGAACATAGAATTTAAAGATTCAGTGCTAGAGAGAAATGTACACATCACCACAACGATAATGATGATTGCGGGAGCTAGTACATCAAGAGTAGATTTCAAAGTTTTTCGAAGTCGATATAAACTGAAAAAAAAATACAAATGATAATTAATACAATATCTACGAGTAATATGTACTCCAATATACAAAAAAATCCTCTAAAACTTCAATATAAAATAAGAGTTCTCGTTCTAAAATAATAAATACTAATTAGGACCACTTTACTTCAATTGGCCGAATATAATGAATACTTCATTAATGATTTCGTTCTACATTATGTCAACAGATTAATTGAGGCTAATTAAACCTTTATTATGAACTATACAATATAGTATACAACTAGACACCTAAATACAATATACTTCAATAAATTGTACTCAATAAATAAATAAGGAACATCAGACGACGTAACAAAGACCAAAACAACGTATCGTCTTTGTCTAATTACTATTCTTGTTAAGTACGAATATATCTCATTAAAAGTCCCAAGTGTATTATGGCATAAATTAATCACTCACGCGTTAGTATTATCACAAGACATTAGTTTTACCAATTAAAAGAAGGTTCTTCTAGACCAAAAATACAATCCTAATCGTCAACAGTTATTTACGTTTTTGTTAATTAAGAGCATTTTTCAAATTTCTGCACCCCTTAAACCCTATTTAAATAGTTACAACTGCGTTATTTATTAAAATAAAACACATACGAAATTCTGTTTGCGTTTTTAATATAAAGGACTTAGAGACCTTTTTAAATTACCCAATTGTTGGAGAAGCAATAATGAAGATAGATTTTATTTATTTGTGCGAGTGCAAACCTGTGTTTTCATCTTGTGTATTCAGGCTAAGACTAGCAAATAATAATTTAAAATTCTCGTAAATTGCTGTACCCTTAAAACTTCGAAAGGTACGATAAAGTCAAAGGTCTAGTCGTAAACAGTTCAGATTGGTACTTAAAATATACTTATAAAGATAATTACCATCTCTAAAGTGAAAGTCGAGTGCTATCTGTTAGAGCTATAATTAAAATGAATCTTAAAATGTACTTACAAAACTGGTACAAAAAACCATGAAACAAATATTAAAATGCCCATTACTCCTAAATACTGGGGGCTCTCCGTGAACGGTGCTAGAAATGTTGTGCTGAAACAAAAGATTTTGATCTTTATCATTGTTAACATTACTGCGAGTATGTTTAACAACTACATAATTATATTTCCTATGGAGTTATGAGTTAAACTACTCTTATATCCTATATGATAATGTACATAATGTCTTGATCATGTACATGATCATCTTAATTATAAATTTGTTGAATTATCCGGATACCAACTTTAAGAATTATCATAGGAACACTTACAGAGATATAGACATTTCACTGAATGAATTTTACTTTTTGTGTTTATCACTGGATACATTTGTCTGTGACATGTAGTTTTAATAAAAAATGTTTCCACTAAGTAGCGTGTATGTGTTGTAACTTACATTTAATTCTAAGTACTCACTTGAAGCATTCTGAAGCGTTCATTTTATTCTCGTAGCCCCTCTGAAATATTAAAAAAGTATCGTCGTTACTATCATAATAAATCAAGTTAGATTGCAAAATTTACTTTGATCGGTCGTAGTAGACACTGTTTTAAATGATTTCTTATCAAATGAAGCTGTTTTATTTTCAAGTTAACAGCCTTACAATAAGGTGTATCATAGTTGTGATAGTTTGTTTGGGTTACCTAACACCAATTGGTTGAAAAAGTTAGAAAACGGAGACTAATAGCTTTTTTTAAAGAAAATTTAAACGTTTATTCTTATTATTTTGTAATATTAGATATTCAAATGAACATTACATTATTCCTAAATTTGACCTTTACTAAATTGACTTACAACAGACTGTGAATGGTAATTGTATTAATGGACTATTAAGCGAGTTGATTAATAGGAATTAGTTCTGTGACATACCGGTGTGATATGAAGACGAGTGCAGTCTTTCAAAGGGAAGGTGCCCTTCCCGATCCATAAGAGAAAGGCCAACGCCAGAGCAGCATACATTATACTGTACACACAGCACAAATAGGAGCTCAGCAACTTTAGGTGACCTACACCTGAAAGTTAAACATGGAGCGTCAAACACGTGTTCGATATAAGGCTTAAAATGTTAAACATTCAAGAGAAAAGGAGTGACCGAACCCTTTATATATATATATTTTATACAACATGTTATACATTGAGCTGACTCTGAGATATGTTGTTCAAGCACTTGTGCTATGTACATTATAGAGGAATCAAAAATATAATACTTAAATATATATTTATTACCCGGACACATAACACACATGTCATCTCAAAAATATTTGTCCTTTGATTTACCAGCGCTATTTGGCCCGTCGTGTAAATTTTTTTTTCTTCTATTAAGATATTATTAAGAAACATTAATCTCTATCTAACGCGGAAGCTTATAGTTCATCTTTCTTGCCATAAAATAGTATACACATATATTCTCATTTATCTTTATTTTCCTGGCTTTAGGTTGAAATTGGGAAAAATATGTGTAATCTACAGTTAGGTTTACTTGATTTCCGAGTTTATATAATAATTATTTAAAGACATTGGACACTTCTGTTTTTAAAAATAGTTATATTATAATATTAAAAATCATGGCAGCTTAGTGATAGCTGTGGGTATCCATTTCTTAGCCATAAATACAGGTATGAGGACATTCTACAAAAACATTTTTATTTAATTAAAACTTAATTTATTGTACCATCTACTCTTCAACTACTTAACCTTGAAGAAAGATAATCAAATTGTTTGAATTATTTAGTGATGACCAGGATACTTCATCGAAGTAACTTGGGGTATAATAAAATATTGATGAATACCTCTTAAGATGGGAACAGCTCTCCACACCCCCACAGGATCCTGTTGACTTAACTGCCCCATAGATAACTGAAGCAGAACAGCTGGCAATCCCACCACCAGCAGCCAAAATGAATATACCACCAGGTACGGTACAGCACCATATCTGAATGCTTCTCGCGGAAGCCGAGTGGAGTTGAAGAATGTCAGTGAAATCGCTATGGTGCACAGTTGCGTTTTAATGCAATCGCAGGTTGATTTTATCGTCTGAAAATTTTAAATTGCTCATTTTAGTGGTATTAATTACTACATAATACGAGTATGTAACTACTATATTTCGATGTTTCATCCATCATAGTTCATTAATTCAACCCTACGTCTAGTTTTTTAAAATTTTATTTCGCAGCTGGATGGGCATCTGGAATTTCAAACAAATGATAATAAAGTTTTTACCTAAATTTATATAATATGGTGGAATTTTATCCACTCATCAGCCAGAGTGGTTGATTGGAGGCAGAATAAAAACAATGTATATTATATTATGAGTTTTTTAGCTCTGTTGCTACTTTCTTTAAATAAAAAACACATATTAATTTATTATTACAATATAATGGATATAATTGATGAATAATTGACTGGTAAACATGAGTTATTCATTCAGCAAATCAACAAAAACACATATATATCTAAACAAAACGATTCCCGAGAACTAAAGAGTTACAGAAATAATTTCACCATTATTATTATCTCCGCATTATAATCGCTACCAGTCTAGCTGAATGCACTTTAAGATTATAATTGACAGCAAAAGAAACAGACAGTTTCTGTTGACCAGTGGTGCAAAACTATTCATTTCTTTTTAAACTTGCAATGGGCTCTGTAGTTACATCACAAAGTAGAGTTTTTAAATCTTTGATTTATGTAATATTAATTTTAGTTGGAAAGGGCTTATTATTATTGCATACATCGTAAATAGTGCAGATAAGTACGGGGATTTTGTCTTTTGTTATTGTCATATTGCGAACATAATATGAAGTTCAAAGCAAGCATATAATGATTTTCATTTACTTAGATTTATATATACTTCCCTAGAATCTGTGTATCTAGTATTTGGAAAATTATGTAATTTAAGTTTCCTTAAAATCAAGGACATGATTCATTTATAGGTTAGTCGTTATTGAATATAAAAGGAAATACTTTAGTAAAATTTCTGTAAATTATCTATTAGCTTACAAAGACATTATATCTCTAATATCAGATAAAACTGTAAACACTGACATGTATCACTCACATACATGTGTCAGAGTCCACATACATTCTACGATACAAAACCAAAACAAATTGCCAATAGCATTGTCTTTCATAACAGCACGTTTACTGTTTTCTATTTAACAAGCGAAATTGTATGCACATTCAACGCATACCAAGAATTGAGTTTCATCTGAAATTACTCTAAATATACCCAGGCTGTTTTATAATTAATATTAATCAGCCCTGAAATGGGAGCGACGTGTTTCAAGAAGTATTTATGACTTTTGTTCGCGTTTTTTATCACGCACGCTTCAAATTGCATGACAAGATTGAACTCGTATGAATGCCTCATGTAATAAAATTAACTAAGTAACAACGATCTATTTAGATCAACAGCATTATTATTTTTATTAGGCACTGATTTGTCTAGACCTAAAGCTATTAAGAAAAAATATCTCAGTAAATCTGGAAACAAAAGACTACTTTAAAAGCATTGGCGTCTTTGATTTTTTTGTTCGCTTTAATCTACTGGTTGAATTGTATCAATTATTAATAGACTTATAGGGTATGCTCAGGAATTTGAATTTATTTAAAACTTACGTTTACCCAAACAGTGTAAATTAAAACTCTTTACTTCTTTGCATAAATAGTAAATAATGTTCCAATGATAAGGTAAAAAAGTAGAGTCATATGTTTATCAACTTAGATTGCATAATAATAATAATCCATGGTGACATTTGCCCAGAATATCATGGCTTGCTTTGAGAGACTTTTTTCATGAATATTCCTAATTTCATAGTATTAATAAAAGTATTTTTTGAGTCACGTTTTAACCGTTTAAGAGAATAAAAAAAACAGAAGAACTTTTGATTTTTAAAAATATAAAAGGTATTTACGTATTTTCTTCACTCATCAATCAAATACGTTTAGTCTAAATAATTGATAGTTACTAGACCTATAACGCTCATTGCGTGTTGCTCGGTTTCACTATCGGCTCATACAGTTTCGATTACCATTTCATTTCCTTTATTTATTTCTTGTTATTTACAAATAATCTTTATGTTATCATATATGTGAATTTATATATTAAAATTTGCTTTTAGGTAATAAAAATCCGTTTTTCTTATGCAATGTGTATTAATAATAAATATAGTTTTCTGGTATATTCTAGCTCTATAGATACTTCATTCCATATAAATTACAGAAGGCAGACATACCTACTTCCTTAAATACTATAGACACACGCATACTATTCGGAGCTATAAACTTCAATTTAGAGCTGATCTTAACTTATTTGGCGCTTTGTTTTTAAATGGCTAACTTTATAATGTATCCATCTCAATTTTCTAATCCTGGCTAACGTGATTCAATGCATTTTAGATTTATGACGCTTTTGGCAGCACATGATAAACCTACTTCTAATTTAGGTCCATTAAAACGGACAATGTTCGTTATTCTACAATGCAATACAAGTGCACAGTACAAGGCTTGAGATGTTAAGCGGTCATCGCAGCCAATTAGTGTGTCGCCAACCCCGTGACCTGAAGATATTATGTCACACTACCTAGGAGCTATACATTTTTGAAGAAGAAGATAATGCATAATGTTTGTGTCTATACACCAAATACTTTTTTATTATTGGTTAGTTTTAGATATTAACAAGATTATTCTTGTTATAGATTAGATCGATACGCATCGAACTACCCGTGTATTATTTTAGCCATTTAGTATAAAGGTCGTTGAGGTAGCTAGGTATACATTAATGATTTCTGTCTGCTTTTAAATAAGTATTTATCCTCCATAAAAATAAATATATAAATATAAAAGATTAGTAACCATAATCTGATAAGACATTAATTAGGAATGATTTTAAGATTTTTATTGAAGTTAAATTGTTTTTATGAGTAGTGTAGGTTTTGCATAAACAAATATTGTCAATTAAAAATAATTAAAATAGAATATGACTAACATTGTTTTACATATGACATAAACCTTTATGCGTATCATCTAATTTTGCTACCAAGTTTGGTGTGGTCTTTTAGAGTAATAAGTAGTTTTATGTTCTTTATTCACATCACAAGTTTGTTGACGTGCTTAATATCAACGGAGGTTCAATACCATATAGGTAGTTGGTCACTGTGGGTTAAATATAGCAGTTTCCATATAGAAATAAATAAAAATAAGCTTGGCGCAGAAAACTTAATATTGCATTTGTATATTGATGTTTTCCTCATAAAGGCAATCGAGACGTAACCATAGTCATTGTGGAGAACCGGTTTAATAAAATACTATTATAAGTAGCACGGAATGCATTGTTTCAACAAACGATTACCTGATACTAACGATTCAGGTAACTTCCCATACAAAATCCTTTACTTTACATCCTAAAAAAGAATCTTACACAACCATTTACGTATATTATAAAAACCTCTTGGATTTAAAATATTATTTTGATATATATTTAAAAAATTTAAACCTCCTATGTTTTTAATAATTTTAAAAGTAGTTAGTTAGGTAAGCAGTTTCCCTAGTTCAATTCATCATTGATATTTAATTTCAAATCTTTTAAAGAGACATACTTGTAAAATGAATTTCTATTCGATATAATGTAGATTAACAAAAACACGCTATTATATCATTGTTTTAAAATAATCAAGAAGCAACTCGAACAAAATTAATAGATTTTAAAATAAAGTGTCTAAAAATATTTTATATAGAGTTCCTAATTGAACTTTGGTCCCTTTAGAGTTAAGAAGTAGTAAAAGCAAACGTGTAAAAATAAACGTGTAAATGTGTCCTATAGGAGCACTTTGATTAATTTTGTCTAATGTGTGGTTTATATATAAAAAAAAAAGATTTTATTAAAATTATCTTTAACCGATGAATGAGTTTAAAGACGCCTACAGTCGTCTTTACAGCCTTCTGTGACTATTGACGAGCAAATCGAATTACGGAATTGTTACTCCAAGGTTAGAGCATGAATCAAATTGTTTACTGAATTATATTAGAAGCGACTTTTTGTTAAGTAAACCGTGACAAAATGACGATAGCTTTTTTTCTTTAAAACGAGATTAAGGTTCATCAACGCTAGGGGTAACTGATTGTTACATGTATGTCAATTGGTTTTTACGGCGTCCTATTGTATATTATACGTTTAAAATTGTATGAATATTTTTTTACGACGAAGCCTTTAACTTATTATTTATTCAAATAACCTTGAAGATTTTAAACTAGATACATACACACATATATTCAAAAATTAGATAGATATATATTCAATGTTTAACTATTCTTGCATAGATCGGGTTTGGGCTCTATAAAACCTTATGTTTAAATTTAGCAAGCCCCCTGAATTAACATTGTATTGTAATGAAGAAAATACCGAGATATTTTTACAGGTAGACTATGCATTCTCAGGAAAATAATCAGTGCTAATTTGCTTCAAAACATACGTGGCGAAAATCCATCAAAGGGACAGCAGGTTTTTGTCTTTAATATTAATGTCTATTAAACTTGGGCAGTTGTGGTTTCCATAGTATAATACAGGTGAAGTCAAGTTTGCTGCGCTTCCTAGAATAAATAGGCTAGCAAGAGTAGGACCAACAGTATAGCAGAACGCAAAATAGGTGCAAAGAGGCGTAGAAATGCGGAAACCTGAACAAGCTACGTCCATCTTTAAACTTGGTCTACACATAGAAGGGTCAAGCCATACATACGTTGCCCAAGGAAGATGGCGTGAAGTAAGTCAATTAGTTCCACTTCAGTAATTATGATCTATGAAAGTGCTCTTTACTTGCACTTCCTTTGAATCTTGCATGTACGTTGAGTCAAATATTATATGATTGCAGTCATTACTCCTTCCATATTTGATATTATTAACACGAAAGTAAGTACGCCAGTTAAATTTAAACCATTAAAGATATATATGTTAGCTGAATTATTAATTTGCCAATTGCTTCTGGACATAGTAAGTATAGCAATTTGTGGAGTTTATGCATTTCAGTCTAAAATAAAAGATTTCGTCATAAGTCAAAAAACCTTTTTCAATATACACGTAATGGGAAATGTGTCGAGTTTACTTTTATTAATTTTATGAAAACATCAATGATTTTGACGGCATTTGATGTTTTTTTTCTATCTAGCCATATATTTTGCAAAAAAAAAAATGAAAACGTATAAAAATTGCATATCTAGTTTAAGTTTGAAGTATTTAGTGTCATAATATTCATAGCAAACTTTGTTTTTAACGGTTTTAAAAAGCCGTTTATTTCACTTTTTTTTTATATTCTTTTAGTTACATTCCGACAGCTTTTACCGAATGAGACGACATTTTAAGGCCTTTATAAAGTATAGCTATCTTAACATTCAATGAAAATATATAATAACTTTTAATATCAATGTCACCAGACTTTCAAGATATTGAGCCCTATGGACCGTGCAATAAGGTCGTATATGCGCAAACAATGACTCATCCACGTGGATAATTATATTACGCACGTCAATACAGCTGTGTACCATATGAAAAAACGCAATCTGATCGGGGTTTTTGTTAGTTACCCATGATACGCGGAACATCATAATATTGCTAAATATATATTTTCTTAGAGATTATTATCAATGATTATTACAAGGCTTTGTATTTCGTTTGCGACATAAAAAGCAGTTGATGCATCAGTTTCCTTTTATTCAAGCATTGTACTATATATATAAATTTAAAAAATATAAGTAGCTTTTAGTTAACTAACTGGTTGCTAAAATATCTGTGGTTATTATATATTATATATTAATAGTAAATAGGCACAGGAGTAATTTTATGTATGCATATAATAAGTGTCGGATTAAAAGGAATATACTCTTACATGAGACTATAAGACTGATTTATATTTACCAAGATAATTTCTAAGCAGACCTCCAACGTTGATGATAAACAGAAATTACTAAACGTTTTATACACTATTGACATATTAAAAGAGCTAAGAGTATTTTAATAGCCTATTATTAATAGTCTCTATTATTGAATAGTCTATTTATGATGGGATGTGGGACACGAATGAATGTTTATCAAGAAACGGAATGTTAATAGTTAATTTTCAGTCAGTAATCTTTATTTACAGATCAAGCCCGATAAAACGGGCTCCCATTAAGATTAAAGTAAATTTAAAATGTGTTTTTAAGAACGCTTCTAACGTGAAAACCAAGTTCACGGTCGGAGTGAAGATTTTTACTTTCATCTTTAATCACCTCGTGTTTAATTTTAATTCTAATTAATTCTCTTCTGATACAATCTTTAGTGGTAAACAGTTCTTATTTAAGGATACTTATGTTAATATTATAATATATATATATATATGACATTTTCTTTAATTTTTACTTTGATAACTCAGAAACGCTCATATTAGAAAAAACGTACGTAAAAACCCATTAGATATTATTTCTTAAAAATTCAACATAAATTACTTGAGGGATATTCTGCATAGAAAATGATAAATTATGCATAGAAAAAAAGGTGTCAGGCGGGACTCGAACCTGTAACTCTCCTATATCGGGGTAAAGTACACTACCGTTTACCAATTCTGCTTCAACTTATTATCAACTAATTTAATTCTTACAAATTAGTAATGAGTAAGTTAATAATAAATTATTGCCGGGTTTTTTTGTTTAACATGAAAATGGATAATGTAAACCTATACTACCTAAATCGTTGATTCAAACCAAGAAATAAGGACAACAAATATTATTCAAGAGCAGGCGCAAGGTCGCCAGTCATTATCACTCCAAGTATTACCCAGCCATTTATAGGAGTCCTGCAATCGTCTCTCGCCTTCACACAATGTATATCACCACACTGTCGAGCCACTAGTGCCATATAATTTAATTTTAAAGATGGCTGGAATGAGACGGTCGCGCGCACGCGTTATGTATTCGTAGCTGTGGTTAGCACTGAGCCGATGCCAAGGAAGGCCGGTGGCATTACTAGAGATGCGCAAGCGGCATTGTCATCGATGTTATCCGTATAGAAAAAAAAAACAAATTTAGATTTCTCTTTAATATTTGTATCTGGCGGGAATCGACATTTTATTCTATTTATTGCATTAATATTGATATATTATAATAAATTACAATTTAGAAAACGGGTAAATAAATTAAACAGTTTTGTTTATTTTATAAAAATAATATAAGTTTATATATTGCAAAAATTAACTAATGGAATGGTTATACACGTTTTTGTCCAATGCTAATGTATATAGAATATAATTTTTTTCTATCATTGTCTCAAAACGGAATTCCGTTACTTTTTGCAATAATTATTTTCTTTATTAAAATTAAACGAATAAAAACTGCTAATCCTCAAAACTAGAGCGGGCCTCACTTTTAAAATTGATTGAAATTGCGGAAGTGGATTATCGATACGGCACAACACTACTTGCGCCTGAGTACGCCACGGTACAGCGCCTACAGCACTACTCGGTTATGGAAATTAACATTGGTCGGGTAAAAATAAAAACACTAGATAATTACCAGCGTTATGGTCACCGAGCATAGCTTGGACCATCGAAAGGGTCTTTATATTGTTAAATTAGTGGGTGCAACAGATTTTAGAAACTTTTCGCTTCCGTATATTCTTTTTTTTTTCAAGTTTATTGTATGCAAAATCTGTTATGCAATGGTTAATTGGTATTCTAGGCTATGTAAGTACACTTTCCAATGCGTGATTAGTAGGTACTGATGCACTTTTCTAATTCAGATTAATCCTGTTTCAAGTGTTGCCTTCTAATTAGTTACATTTACAAATTAGTTGAAAAGTTTATTTACTTTTAAACATTAAGTTATTAAAACGATATTACGTGAGAAAATAAAGAAAAAAGTAGAGAATCTAGTTTATTTTGAGATTTAAGATATAAGAATCTTTGTATTATACTAATTGAAAAAAAAAACATGCCTAATTAATTTAGGCAATTAAAGGTAAAATTTACCCTTTTTTATGGAGGCCTATGTCCAGCAGTGGACTCCCAATGGCGCATGTGATGATAATTATCTTTTTTTAATTGTGATTTTAAAAGATTTTTTACATTGCGCTTGTAAACCGTATTACTGATGTTACCATAAATCTTCGCTCTTTTGATTTCCAGGGCTATTACGTTTGATAAACTGTGTCATTCGCTGCGCTTTATTTTGTGGAAATCTATACCGAATGAACGTGTGTTCCTTCGTTTGGAACTGATAAGTATTGGGGTGAATTCTTTTAGGTCTTATCCGGCGGTTAGCTAATGGTCTCTTACTACTGTTATTATTAGCCGAATGAAAATATTCTAACAAGATATAGAGAAGGCAATGCTCAGTCTTTTTGCACAATCAATTCAGGAATGAGAAGATTCATAAGCCAGACGTGTCAGAAAGATTGTGGTAGTAGGGAGATTACTTAGTACGCAAAACTAATGGCAATTGGAGTGGTAAGATTCTTAAATGGTAAACTCGTACCAGCAAGCGCAGGCGTATGACGCCCATCCACAGTATGGACACAGGCCACCTACAACCGAACTTTATGAAAACCACTTAGAGTGGCCTATGACTATCAGTGAACTTCTTACGGCTAATATGATCATGATGATGAAGGTAAACATACTTTATTCAAGTAGGCCTAGTAAACAAAAAAAATCAATAATATTTCAGAAATATTAAGTACTAAATTCTATATGCTCATAATACTGATGTCTGACTCAGATATCTATTACTTTATGAAAAACTAGTCTACTCGTATCAGATATGTCTTGAAAATAAGTTTAATACGAGTTTATTACACGAACCATCAGAAAAGAACCTGCAACTAAAACTGGTGGTGATAAAAATTCCATCAACTCTATATAGTTAGCGTTAATGGAACTTCTACCGGCGTCAGCGCAAATAATAATAATAAACGCATAGCTCGTTTACATCTTGTGATCAGCGAGGAGACCTCAACGGTATACTTTAATGCCTCTCAAGGCGTTGGTGCAAAGCTTAAACAAGGCCGCTTTGTAAATCAGTGGCCTTGCATATCTCTCCGACTAACTTTCAGGAACGGGTACTCCCTGCGGGACGGCTCTCATTGACTATTCGAGATATCAATATGTATGTTAATTATAATAAAGAGGAAATATTTTTATTTTATTTATGTTAAAAATAAAATACAAATAGGCTCAAAAACTACTTGACTGATTTTAAAAATTATTTAACTTATAGAAAGTTAGATTATCGAGTAATATTTTAATTCGATATACTTACGGGAAAGGAAATTACAGGGGTAAAATCACAAAGCACTGCAAAATTATTATAGTTTCCTTTAGATGATTGCTGTTTTTAAAAAAAAGCATGTTTATTCATGCAGTAGTTATTAAAACGGTCCAACATTTAGTATTAAGACAAAGGTTTTTTTTTAAATATGAACGCTGATAGAGTTTTCATCAACCTGACTAAGCTTACAGGAACTTCATCACAATCGGTTTTTCTTTTTATGGCAAATCAAATTATAAGAAAGGCTTGCTTGCTACACGATGACAGAATTGATTCTTTATGCACATCATAACACTTAGCCTCATTATTGCAGACTCTAAGGCAGCAGATGTATTATTTTTTTAACAATTTATACTGCCTTTGATTAACTGTAATTAAATTTAAAATATTTTGTTTATTTTTTATAAAACCATGTCGACGAATTAATATACTATCTTCTTCATAAAAAGTATTTCCGCAGCCTATAGAAACTCCTCTTGTTACAATGATATCATTAGCGCAGTAGTTACTAGTGCGTGCTTTAGTGCATAGCAAAATTTTACTTACTCTATAAACTGGAAAACAACCATTGTTGTTTCCAGTTCCAACACTGCTATTTGGTGGGAGAAAAAAGTAGGAGTGTAGACAATCAAAGCAGATAATCTTTTTGATGAGGTCAACATTCAGAAAGGTTATGATTTGAGATGCGCTGAAATTAACGTCAGTGTATTCGAGTAATAGGATTGTCCAGAAAAAATATACTCTTGCCAATGACATTTGTCTTGATAATGTTTTATTCTGTTATGTAAACAAGCACAACCCGCGCGAAATGATTTACTGTTGTTTAAATGCTCTTGCGAAACCGCAAAGATATCATTAGGGCAACACCAACCTTGTGACATGAAGATATTATGGTAAATTACCCAGTAATTGTACCGTCCTTCTGATGGACAGATACAAGTGAAGTACAAACGTAGTAAATTGCTTTTGTCAGAAACCTTTGTAATATTAAAATAAATCCTATTTAATATTTTTCTAATATTAAATTTAGCCGAGAGGCATCGGCAGAGTAAAATAGTACCTCCTTCTGTACCAGGTATTGTAAAAGGCGACTTACATACCAGAACCGACGAAGGCGGTATATCCATCCGAAACAGTGTAGCTCAAATGCAGAGGGTGGGGATGGGCAGCAGAATCCCCGTCGCAAAAGCTGCGCTCTGCGATGCCAACACGCTTGCCCAGCGCGGCCATTATGGGCAAAAATTCCCCTTTCTTGGGGAGGCTTATGTCCATCAGTGGACTTGCAATGGCTGTGATGATGATGATGATATTTCAATTGTTGAAAATCAATAAATGACCATATACATTATTAGCTTTCACTATACTATTTACGGAGATTCCCTATCATTACTACAGTTACAAAAGAATTGATATAAGTACCCCTATGCTACGCACTTTATCTTTAACGTTCCAACTTAGCCAATTCTGTGCCAAACTTATCAAAAAATTTACATCCGACGGATTCAAATTGTTATTATACAATGCAAACGACAGTAATTATTTATTATATATTACAATTATTGGCCGCAAGGTATCAGTAAAGATAGTACTTCAACCTATATCAGGTGTCGTAAAAGGCGACTAAGGTACCAGAACCGATAGATGACGGTATTTCTATCCGAAACAATGAAGCTCAAATACACAGGGCGAGGATCGGCAGCAGCATCCCCGTCGTCAAAGCTGCGCTCTGCGATTACCTACACGCTTACCCAGAACGGCAACTATGGGCAAATTTTCCTTTATATTGTGGGGCCTATATCCAGCAAAGGACTTTCACTGACTGGCATGATGATGATGGTAATGGTTACAGTTATACGCTGTAAATTTCATTGAAACTCACGTTTAAACAATGTTGAGCACTAGAAGCCTTTATCAATAAAGCATAAAACATGCACTAACCGATGTAATGAAACAATTTACTTTATTGTCGAAGTGGCCAGCGCAAGTCGGTTACGTCAGCTAATACCCGTATTTTATGATAATCTCTGGGATGACACGAGCGGCTAGCGTTCGCTGATAAGATGGAATTAGCTAAGTGCTCCTACAAATTTCCACATGTCCGCACATGGTCAGCTCAACATAATACGCGTTAACAGACATGTCATCTCCGTGAACCAAATATGTGTTCTGTTGTAAACAAATAAGGTTGTGTATTTTTTTTGTTTGTCGTTGAATCCTAATTGTTTGATATTTATGAAAGATTGAATAATTATTATGATTTGTTGCGCTTAAATGACAAATGGGTGTAAACTTTGACACCTAGATAGATTTATTTTTACTTTATTGTAGTATGTATATATATATATATATATATATTTGGTATAGATCTGTGTAATAATTCTTAGTAATAATTATTATAATATTGGACAAAGCGGCATCCTTGATTTCTATCCCACTGTAACAATTTCCTTTAATTCTCGCTGACCTGGTTAAGACAATTTATATCAATCCAAGTATATATACATTGTCCACGAAGATACTTTTTCATAAAAAATTTCAGCAATTACTAGTCTCTGAAAAAATACCGTAATTCCATGGGATTGAAATTACAAACTACTACTACTAATAAATGTAGAAGTTTTTAGATAATTTATTTGTCCAAATTGACTACTATTATAGTATATACTAGTAATAAATATGCAAATCTTACAAAATATTAAAGTAGAGTATATTATTAATCATAACAAACAACAAAAATATTAAAATATGACAGATACCTGATCTAAAAATACTTGAAATAAGAAAGAAACATGATTTTTGTATAAATATTAAGACAGAAAAAGGCACCCGATTCCTTCACTATCAGTAGTCTAAACAGAATTGTAAAGACCTGATCATAAACAAACTTGTTTGTATATAAATTTAGAACATCTTTTTTAAAAGAATGAATATATATTTGAACTAGACTTGGTATGTCCGATAAGGTAAGACTAAATCGTGACTCACTAATAAAACTTAGCATTATATTGACATAACGTTTATCATCTGTACAAACATAGCAACGTCATGTAATCGTAAGTGACTTATAATATTACATGTTCGTGTGTATTTTGAAACTAAAGTGATGTCATAATCAACACGTATTAAGTAAATAATATACATATGTCTATATATAATACTTCTAACAGTTCTTTGCCGTAAGGTACCAGCAGAGAAAAATAGTACCCACCCATGTACCAGGTGTCGTAAGTGGCGACTGAGATACCGGAACCGACAGGTGGCGGTATGCCTACTCGTAATGGTGTAGTTCAAATGCAAAGCTAAGCTCAGTGATTGCCACCACGCTTGTTCATTGTGGCAATTAATGGCAAATTCCCCCTTTTTTGGGTCAGTCTATGTCCAGCAGCTATGATGACGATAATACAGTACTTTGCCGGGCCTGATAGCGCATTAGATAGCGTTCCTATCTTGTGTGCGTCTTACACACAAGATAGGAACGCCACAACCTCTTTTTTTTCATAAAACCAGCATACGATCCGTTTTATGGCAAACGTGACTGCAGCCTGCAGACGCTTGTGTCATCACGAAGATATCAGTAGCGTGTCACAAACCTTGTGAACTGAATATACTATGTAACTCACATTTACCCAGTAATTTCATTGCCTCTCACACCCTCCCACTGGAACACATTAACGTGAACACTGCTATTTGGCGGTAGAAATAGGAGTGCAATATTAATTCAGGCAACCTCTACAAAAGGTTTACTTTTTACCCTACCAAGGCCAAACATTTTTATGATGAATTTTTGTGTTATTTTATGTCTGGGTGTTAAATGCGTTGTCATCACGTCACATCGGCCATCTAGAGACCAATATTGCATAGATTTCCAAGATTTGGGAATGTATGCCCTCAATTGCCGCGCTGGGTGGTGGCAATCGCAGAACGGATCTTCGCAACGAGGATACTGCTGCCATCCCCACCCTGTAGCATTTGAGCTGTCGGTTTAGTCGCTTCTCACGACACCTGATACAAAGAGGAGAGTACACCTGGACCCGTGGGGTACCGTCGGAATAGAATAGTACTTATCTTTGTACCAGGTGTTAAATGTGTGTTTGGATAAATATAATATTCGTGATTCGTTTGTTATCTGATGTGCGTTAAAGTGTTTCAAACAACTAATCTTGGTGTCAGGTGAATGTATGAGATGTGTGAATTAATCATTGATTGATTTTCCAACTGTCACTCTATTATTGTTTCATCTCATATTAAAATAATATGTCTTAATACCGGGAGACATATTTCGAAAGCTTTCTTACTATAGAATCTAATCCAAGGCTTCTTTGATAACTAATTAGAATTACAAATATAATGAAGTTATTTTAGTCAATATCGCTCAATGTTATTATATGCCTGTTGACAGAGTATTATGAAGTGAAAATCTATATGTATTGTATATGTATTCCAATATTCAATTAACATATCGTCATTATGAACTGTCACCAAGCAAGAGTATTTGAATCAGTTTATGCCCAATACAGTTTACCTCTGTATCCTAGATTAAGTAGGTATTAAATTTGTAATCATTATTGGAAGAGAGTACCTTTATTATTTGTAGTAGTCTATAGTCAAGTTGGTAGCGCGTAAAGAATATAAAGATTGCCCAAAAACATTGATATTCGAGTTTACTTACTAGTTTTTATTGTTATTAAAGTTATCTTCAGACAAAAAAAGAAATGTAGAAGTCAAACTTTTCATAAAAGGTAAATAACCTGTCGATGAAAACCTCCGGCTGGCTGCCACTTTTTAGGCTGTCACTTGACAACCCAGTCACGTACCATACTTCTTTCTGAACGGAATTGCCTCCAATAATCTCGTAAACCAATTGAATTCGAACCTTTTTAGTTGGTAACACGCTACATTTTCGCAGTGCACGTGTCACCGCAGTGATTCTGGCAGAAAATCTGAAATCTCCCGTACACTTTGTATGGACCGAGGTGGCTGGTGTGGACGCAGAGCGGTGAAACCTTTTACATCAATTTTCGTATTACCAATGGATTAAATCTAAGGGTTACCCCCGGAGGAACTTTCCTATTGGATCGGGTCGGTTGTCGTGAATCAATGTTATAAAATTTGTATTCAGGTGGCATAACTACTTTACTTCTCCCGGACAGCGCTTGGATCGATTTAAAAATATATATTCACCGTGCCCTGTTTTGTGACCTTTATGCTCGGCTGCACCATAAAAGAAACTGAGAGCACCAGTGGAATAAAATAAACTATTGTGTTTGAAAGAAAACATAAATACGTCTTTGGAATTAATAAAAGTGTGTCATTGTACTATTATTTTTTACGCACAAATGATAGGTTTGTTTTTTTTACCTTTATCAAATGTAATCTTTTGTAATTAAACTTCGTTTTTACTTAAAATGAATAGAGTTTTTAATTAAAACCGTGAGCTTAAGGCAGTATAGAATAGTACCTCCCACTGCACCAGATGTAAGAGGTGCTTCAAAACCATCAGCGATATACCAAAATAGTGCATCCCTGTCGCGAAAGCAGCGTTCTGCAATTACCAACACGCATGCCCAGCGCGGCAATTATGGGCGAAATTCCTCTTTTCTTGCAGAGGTCATTGAATAACAGTAGACTTCCAATGGATGGTATAATGATGATGATGATGATATCATAATAAATAAAATCTTTGTATTTTGCTTTTCGATGTTGTTGATAAAATCATATAATATATTTTCAAAAGGGCATAACGCTGGAATTCTTATTGTCCTATAATAGACTAAGTTGGAATAATCTTTTTCTATAATAATGACCATATCTATTTGGTTACCCGAACGAATGATAAAAGCATTTGGTAAAAAATATTGTATTTCTTTGCCTGGTTTAAAAACAAGTCGGCTGACATCAGGTGGGTCTCAAAAAAGTTATGAGATTGTAAGACATTCAAACGAATTTATACATGGTAATAAATATACAAATTACTGTTTGAAATCTTTTTGTCATGTATGTATCTATTCGTACGTAAATAGACATCACATTTGCATAAAGTATATTTATAAATGAAAAAGTTACTTGATGCTTAAGAAATATTTATTATCTCTATTGATGTTATAGTTCTGAAGCTCTTCTAATGCTCATTGAAATTATACTCTGTATCTTTCTATACATATTGATTTTATGATATTAGATATATTCATATATAGACAAAATCAATGCATTTTACTGTAAATCTAACACAAAAGTAATTCCTGGTCTCTGTTTCCAAACTGAAACTATACATTTACCAGGTATGCTCATTTCAAAGATAAATAATGCGTTTATTTGCAACAATTACTATACACATAAATACAATAAAAAATTACAAATAGACCATAGCTCATAGTGCAGATTACTGATATTCAGCTAACAACTTGAGAAAGTATAGAAACCCTGATCCACCCTACGCGATCCTAAGATATACCCAACGTATTTTCAATTAGGCCTACACCCAAACTAGGCTGTCTCAATCAGAAGTGTCTTTTATCTAAGTTTAATGCTGGTTGAATAAATTAACCACTATAAAGGAGCCTATCAGAATAATACGTTGTGGTTCATGTAAATGAAACTTCTACTAGCGTTCCATATCTTAAATCAAAAGAATGTAGACAAATTTTTAATTGGGTCACGCTTTACCAAATCAAGTTCAATCCACTCTCACACAGGTCTGTTAACGGAATTTCAACCTTTCAGTAGTATCTTTTAGTTTTTTAATCGTTCAAAGATTTATGCCCATTAGGGTTGTCACGTGGAAGAAAGCTGTCTCTGTTTGATCGGGGTCAGCTATTAGTAGATAGGACGAGGGGCGCATCAATCAATGTTTGCTATTGACCGGATACTGATTTATTGATGAGTTACAGCCCTATTGTTTGCGAAGAGTGTAACTGTCGATGTTCGTACAATATACAGTATTATGATAATTCGACTTTCAAAATTTTTACTCAGGATATATAATAGGGATTTCTTTTTTTGTATAACTCCTTTAATAATGCTTTAAGGTTCAGTTGCTATAAGTTCTATGGACGATAATGGTTCTGTATCTATTTTCTTTGTAATAAAAACAATATTTAAAACGAATAGATACAAAAATGTATTCCTATACGTTCTTCCTATTTCTATTACTCTAAAAACATAAACCTGCTTTAAAGTAACACAACTATTTCCCGAACAACATAATTATCAACCATTATAGGCACATTTGAACCGACAGGGAACACCAACCTAAAACTACGCACTAATCGCTCAAAAGTTTCCCAACTCATTAGGGGGTGAGAGATAGAAACAAATACTTGATAATGCTTCGGTTCATTACGTTGGAATTACTTACGTATTTTCCAGTAGTTTGTGTATTAGAAACTATACTAGTGGTTTGAATAGTTTACAGATTATTTAATTAATTGTGCGTTAAGAGCGTTTCATAACGGTAGCTTGAACTTCGGATAAGGATTTAAATCACTGTCATATTAGCCAAAGAATGACCACTGTTGGGCATAGATAGCTACTGCAAGTATATTTACATTTAAATTAATCTTCAGAGATTATATATACTTTTGTTTATAAGTTGACAGGGTTTGTAATCAGGTGGATCGCTGAGCCTCGATCCACTCAGGAGAAACAGTTATGTGAATACCATTTGTATTAATTTTTTATCTAGGTATTATATATATATGTATGTATATAATAAATTTTTCGTTTGTTAGTTTTCAGATGACTGTGACATAAGTGATTTAAGCTTATTAATTATTTACAAGTAAATGTATACCGCAATTTTTCTGTTCTAGTATCTCAATTACCACTTACGGTACTTGGTACAGAAGCAGGTACTATTACACAGTCGTGACCTTACGGCTGATTTATATATCACTAGCTGTGCCCGCGACTTCGTCCGCGTGGAATAGTTTTTTGGGTACCATACCTATTTACTTCAAATTATATAAACTTTGAATGTCACGTTTATTTATATCGAATCAATGGCCTGAAAAATAAGTTTTAAGTTTCTAGCTCTAAACATAGCGATCCATGCAAACAACTTTTCATCCCCCCTTGCAACCCCTGACAACCCTTATTTCGAGTTCAAAAATAGCCTATGTCCTTTCTCAAGGTCTAAAGATTGTCTATGCCAGATTTCATCAAAATCGGTTGAGAGGTTTAACCGGGAAAGCGTAACAGACAGACAGACAGACAGACAGACAGACAGACAGAGTTACTTTCGCATTTATAATATTAGTAGGGACTAGAATGATCCAGACGTGGTTTATGTAATAATTATCGACAACTATCTGACGAAGATAGAACATACGATTACAACTTTAAGTTTACTTTAACTTTAACTTTAATACGATTAAATTATAAGTAAATAAAGCAATAACTGAACAGTTTTATACATCAACTAGCAATGCCCTGTGGTTACACTAAAACTTTCACACTAATCTTGTGGGGGGTACAATTTTTACCCCCTTAAAGGATAATTTTCGTAAAAATATTTTACGCAAGTTACATGACGTTTAATAAATAACCTTTTTTATCAAAATCTTTAAGGGGTGAATTTTCAAAAATGTTTGCTAGTGCTCCCAATGTTATAAAACCCAGTGTCACCCCCTGTACAAAATTTCAAGTTTTTAACCCTTATAGTTTATACCCTGTGTTGATATGACATTCAGTCATCATAGTTTTCTTGATATATATATAGCTAAACAACTAAGTATTAATTAATAAACTACATTATATGCCACAGTATATTCTGTTCGAAGTATATTTAAATTGAACTCATTCCAAGTAAAAATGACTCATATAACTTGTGACAAGTTTCATTTACATTCCTCAACTGTTAGTAAGTAAGTTCCACAGACAAATTGGAAAAACAAAAATGAATACAGAACAAACGTTCGTTCACGGCAAAATAATTTCCTATTAATTACCTATAACCATCTTGAAACAAGTACATGAAACTAATCTCAACTCGTAGGTAAGTGCTCAGCTCAGGAGCAATTTTCATTTGATTTATTATTGTTCTTCGCCGATAAATCAGACCACAATAGGGCTCTGGGGCGCAGGAACTTCTATTAATTCCTTAGAACAATCCCGAACTTGCCACACAATGGGATTAGGGACAATACGTCGGGACGTGAGATCCTATCACGTGATAAGGATTTGCTGATAGTGCAGGTTGGTTTAGGTTTTCAAACAATTCTTTTCATTAGATGATAATAGGAATATCGACTAAACATTTCGTCAGGCAATCTAAATTAAATTAGTTAGATCATCATATCGGCAACACAACATTAAATTTTATTCTAACTGATGCATTTAAATACGTTTTAATAGTCCATTATATTTCGGATAACCTGTAAATTATTCAGAGTTGTGATATTGATATTTTTAGTCGATCCTACCGCGGTTTTGTAAAATATTGTTAAACTACAAAATAAAATTACGATCAAAATACAATTTATTTTGTCACTCATGAAAACCGAAAGTGATATAATAATGTTTTTATTTTATAAAATCTATTTTTAATTACCTAGCGTTACTTTTTAAAATTTCACATGCTAATAAAACTGCCTAAATAACAAAATATATAAAAAATAAATGCGACTAGAGTATGTACTCATTATAATACCTACCTTATCTAACATTTAAGATATAAGCTTTCTCATTTATTTCATTAAAAGATCCTATTTATATAAACACAAAGGAGTTCTAGCTCTACGTGTCCATTAATATAAAGTTCTTTGGCAGATTTACAACATTATCATTCCACACTCATTCCCCAGTCGCTCGTTATCAACTCCCAACTTCATCAAGTACCAGGTTAAATACTGCTTCTAATCCTCATATAAGCCGACGATTTAATACGAAGGCTCGCTAAGACTCGAGTATTATGAGACAAAAAGCATCCGCGTGCGAGGCTTATCTGCAGCGTACATTCGCTTCGACCTTGTCTTATTGTGGAAGAGACTAGACAAGTTGTTACAAATGTGGGAGAATCGTCATCTGATATTTGTATTGTGTCCTATTGTACATTTTTGTCAATTACATGCTTATGATTTCCCGGTAATCAATTGTGGTTGACGGACGCATTTGTCTTCCGTATTCGTCTATTGTCTTAATATTATTCAGTGTCATTTCAATATGTTTTTAGGACAAAATTAAAAATATTTTTTCTTATTCATAAACTGATTTTTAAATCCATGTCTATTCCAAAACACTGTAAATATTTTGATTTTAAGTGATGGTTGAATAATTTCTACTTATTCGGTTATTCCACTTGTTATGATCTTGGCATACCTTTCTTGCTTCCCTTACTCACATTCCCTTACTACTGACCTGGTCCTCCTATAATACCTCTTCTTACTGGTTAAGATATGTTTGCCTCGGTCGTCCTATACCAATCCATTTACTTCCGCTCCATATATTTGTCATTCAAGTCATTCTACTTTCAGGCATCCTTTCTAAATGTCCAAACCATCATAACATTCCATTCTCTATTGTTGTCACATCATCTTTTACACCGCATCGATCTCTTACTACACTATTCTTTATTCGATCCTTCAAATTCATACCTTATTATTAATCATATATATAGGTACACATTCGCATAAACACTATACACGTAATTATTTTAGATACGACTGTATGTAATCATGTACATAATTAAAATGATTAAAAACACAATTATATAAAAAACGGTAGATAAAAGCCTCAGACGCATGCATTGGATCATATTTAAGCGAATTCTTCACTAATAATATAAAATCATCAGATACAAGGAATTCACATATGATTTGTAATCATATAAATAAAGGTGGTTTTTTCAAACAGTACAACACAACAGCAATTACATACATTTTAATATATGATCATTACATGCTCCTGAAAAAATGTTGTTAGCAAATTCTATTTTATTCAAAATAAACGCCAGACCGTTTCTAGGAGTATTTATATCAATGAGACTCAGATGATACACGTTCAAAGGGTGAATTTTACCCAATTTATTTCAGCTTAAGGGTGCCTAATAACTACGCGTGCTTCATAAATTGTAACGATCATAATTGCCCTCACAAAGTCCCATAGTTATTGATTTTGGATCTCCCTAGGGAGAATATAATGGGCGCTCACAAATTAGAGGACAGGAATCGCGTCGAAGAAATTTCAAGGGGATTTTTGTAATGATTGCTAAATAAGGCAACGGTAGTCAAATAGATTCCGATTTATTATTCAAAATGACTTAAGAGTTCTTAGAAAATAATTGCTTTGGAGCGTAATTTTATATTCAGTTATTATCAATAAGTACATTTAAAATAATTTGTATATATATTTGTACATAAAAACCAACAAAAATAAAACGACCTCAATGATTAAAGTTAATTTCATTTGAGTTTGATTTACACGACTTATGTACCTAAGCTTTTCTTAAGTAATCCATATTGTCAAAATAATGTAAACTTATTCTATTGAGGTACAATATACATATTTCTTGATTAAAATAACAACTAAATCATTACTAGCGGACCCGATAGGTGTTGATCTGTATATACTATGTTATATTTCTTTTATATCATGTATATCCATTATAATATAACTATATTGCGTAAATTGAGACATTACCTGTCATTGGCTTAAAAGTTAATCTCGGAATAACGTCGTGGCATATATATATATATATTCAATATCAATTTAATTTATTTCAGAACAAAATACATTATGTGGAAAGAAAACAATTATTACATAACAATATGATTAGTATAAAATGACATACAAAAAGAAGCAATATTTTACACGAATATACGAAAAATAAATTTGTAATTATGTTAACAACAATGATGATTTAATAAAAATGTCAAGTATTACAAGTATTTGTCAAGAATCAATAAAACCTTAAAAATAATTCAAATTAATAATGTGATTTGTTATTTCAAAAGCAATGCCCGCTACTGTCAAGAAACACACTACTGTACTGTCTACACTTATAAAGGATTTTTCCAATAAAAATATTTTAACTTGTTTTTAAAGCCACTCTTGTATAAGTATCCCTACATTTCGATTAAATCATAATAATATATAAAAGGAGAAGCTGTCCGACTGAATAACTTACTGACTGATATATAAACGCAGAGCCTAAACTAGAAGGGTGAGAAACTTGAAATTTTACACAGGGGTTCTTACAATGTCCCTGCATTGTAAGAACCCCTGTGTAAAATTAAAAATTTAAAAGGAAAGAAAAAATTTAAAAGATTTTTGAAATCAATCTTTAAAGGGGTAAAACGGGGTTGCTAAGTTAGTTGAAACTTTGCTGTTTTCTAAGTTATTTGAGCAAAATTTAGTATGAAGGTCTTTATTAAAAGTCATGAAAACATGTAAAATATTTTTTAAAAATCATCCCCTAAGGGGGTGGGGTAAAAAGAGCGGTGCAAAGTTAGTATAAAAGTATTACAACTTAAGGCGGTCGAAACCGCGGGGCACATAATTTATACGATGATTCGTAAGGTTTTATTAAAATTTTGCAATGCTTAAATATAATGCGTTATTGTGACATATTGATACCAAATAATGACTAGTTTTGAAATTACTTCCTATACGGTGCATGTATGTTTATGTAATAACATAGGCACAGGCAGGATTTAACTCGTAGGTATTGTTGTTTTAATTAGTCTACACTATATGTAATTAACACTGACTTGTTTTATACTGAGATATGTAAGTACAAACTTCAAGTTACCATAGAGTATTATTTAATTAATACTTATCTGCAAACGCCCTATCAAAGTTTCGTATCTACGCATTTTCGCCTCCACCTTAGTTCTACAATGTGTAAAGAAAGACAGTGAATTTCTATAATTCCCCCTCTGTTTGGCAGAAACCTTGTTAAGAACGCGGTACTGGGTGGAGTGTAAATTTTGTCAACTACCCCATAAGAAAAGTTCTACTAATCTGGGGGCACAGCAGTGCCCCCGCCAAGTCAAACGCGAAGCAACACTGCCGTAGCATCCTTTACTGGAACCATTTCGCCGCGTATTCAGGCCCATATTTGAGAACACTGGATAAAACCAGAATGCAGAAATTTTCATCATTTAGTAAACTAAGATAGCATACTTAAAAATTTCAAGTCTGTAGGACTTAAAGTTCCGAAGTTAAGCGAAAGCAAAGTTTCGCATTTATGACACACACGCACTCACCTACTCATGATCATCAAAATAAAACTAGTACTTCGCATAAACTCAGAGAGCAGCATTTGGTACAGAGATAGACATTAATAGCCACATAAAGGGAAAACTATAAAAGCTACGATAATCGAAGATCAGCCCAACCAAACTATTAAGGAAATCAACATACCGCCTTTACAAAAAATATTTAATTTGGTTAGTTGCTACTATACAGGAATCAGAATCGGAAAAAAGAAAAACAAGTGTTGTGACTTGGCCGTGGAAGGGTACTCAAGGGTAATAAACCAGTATTAAGTCTTAATTCACTTGTTATTTTAGCAACGCTGTCCAATTGGCAATTTATCATTGTCAATAGGAAGCGGTTCTGGCGACAGATTAGTATGATATTGTCACAGAGCACCTGGTTCTGTGCCCTTGTGTTCCCTTTAACGGCCAAGTCACACAACACTAACTATAATAATGAAGAAATCACAGTTAGGAACCTTAGACTTGCCACGATTTTGTCTAAATTTCATTACTTTTTAGAGATGAGCAAGCAGCTCCATTGAGACTTGGCCAGTTTTTTTACAGAATGTTTTTGGTGGGATTAATTTATACAAGATATAATTTATCTCGGTATTCTATTGGTGACGGGAAGTATGCAGGTAAAATCGCGAGGCCTTGTATATACTCCTAAATACAATATACTCCTAAAATTTAAAGGTTTTACTATTAAGAAATGTCTAAGAAAATATAGACATTACCTCGAGAGTATGCTCTTAGAAAATTTTACCTAAAACGCACTTCAAACGATGATTCATGAAGTTTTATCAAAATTTTTCAATGCTTAAATATAATGCGTTATTGTAAAATATTGATACCAAATAATGGCTAGTTATCAAATTTATGCCTATGCGGTGCATTACATGTAATATAGGCACAGGCAGGATTTAACTCGTATTGTTGTTTCAACTAGTCTACACTATAGGCTAATAATAATAATACACTATAATTAATACTGACTTTTTAGTATTGAGAGATAACACTGACTTATATTATACTGAGAGATGTGAGTACAAAGTTGAAGTTACCATAAAGTAAGGTAGAATTATTGAAATAAGAAAAAAATATTTTAGTAGATATTTTTTGTGAACTGCATAGTGAACAAATTAATACTTATCTGTAAACGCCCTATCAAAGTTTCATATCTACACATTTTCGCCTCTAAATCAGTTCTACAATTATAAAACAACATTTTTTTCCCCAGACACATCGCCAGGAGTCGTGTTACGAAAGATAGTGAATTTCTATAATTCCCCCCTCTGTTTGGCAGAAACCTTGTTAAGAACGCGGTACTGGGTGGGGTGTAAATTTTGTCAACTACCCCATAAGTTGGGGCCACGACACGTGAAATTAATCGCATTACCTCATCCACTCTCGAAATGTTCGCGATACCTAGCGGTGAACTTTACCAAATTAAGTTTGGTTAATTTTGCATAAAACTGATTTAGCGCTTGCATCGAAATTTTCATATTTTGTCGAATTTTCCTACACTTTACCGCTCGTGTTTATAATGACGTGTGAGTTTGTTAAAATATTATTTTTCAATCTATTTTAACAGGATTTTACTGCTTTGCTATTTTTAAAGTTATCTTACTATTTATGCTAAACTTAAAATAAAATTACATTATAAGCTAAACAATCACGTAAATATTACAACATAAACTCAACTCATAACGTATCAAACTTATTTGACAGTGGACAAATGTTATTCATTTGTATATTTTTAAATCCAGAATTTAGAAGGGTTCTGAATAAAAAATAATGTACTATTGCTTTATAATTAAGAATTACTATACATTTAAAAAAAAACTACCACTATGTTTAATCTATAGTAACTTTATAAAGCGGTCATTTAAAATAATTAATTGTTTGTTGGTTTAGTTCGATTTGAATTAAAATGTACTCGACCAATTTAAATAATTCTACGTCTTTTCTGAGTGATATAGGCTATTGTTATAAATAGTAATACAGTCATATATTTATCAAACTGTAAGCTTATATCAATTTAAACAAGATATAATTTTATCTCTGTATTCTGTTGGTGACGGGAAGTATGCAGGTAATATTGCGGGGCCTTGCCAGTAATAAATATTTTAGGAAAATTTTGACACTCCTATTCCTTGTTGAGTTGTTCTAAAAACGTCATAGACAAAACACTTTTTAAATTGAGACGTTTTATAAAGTGTATTTGACGCAAAAGAGTGTCGTGTACTATGTCAGTGTATGACTAGAATAATCTGACTTGTTCTTTCTAGCATTTTTGGTCTGACTTTTTAATGCAACTACAGAATTATTCACATCAAAATGAAATACAGATGCTAAAAGTAAGAAAGTTAAGAAATGTCTAAGAAAATATAGACAGTACCTCGAGAGTATGCTCTTAGAAAATCGCTTGTATTGTTGCCCCAACGTTTTAAGAAGCGTCTAATAAATTAGCTGGTGCTATTGTGTGGGCTCACTTACTAGCAGACTTATTAACCTGACTGCTGGCTGCGACGACCTGGACTGAGTTGATTGCAGTTTCCAGTTGAACTCCTTTGCCAACTTTGAAATTACGTATAACGGACGACAAAATATTGACGGAACTAATTGTCCAATTTGTGACAACATTTTTGTCTTTTTTATCGTGCAAACTCCTAGTAGCTAGCTCCTATAGTAGCAATTTTGGTAGGATATATTTACTATATTGGTATCGAATAAAAGTTTTTTTTTTATTTTTTATTTTCCATTTTCCAGGTGTTATTTTGGGGCTTAATCTTAATGTGAATTCAAACAAAATCCTGGGTATTGCAGCTTCCACTCACGCCCTCTGTTCAGCAATGAAATCGCTTCAAATAAATGACTTGTTATAAAAAATAAGCGTCTAGGGATTCAGCGATGGACGTGTTTCTTAGAAATTGTCCCTTTGCCCGAGAACTAATTATTGAGAATAGAAAATTGACAGAGAAGAGGTACCTTATTTATTCCAACAATAAAGTTCATTGTGCTGTAACTACAAATTAATTGAAATTATATTCAGTTTCATAGAGCTCACCGCAGAACGCTGAAAGTTTAATACTTTTGGTAAAGATATATAGATACACATAATTATTTTTGACCAACTTCGCTTTCAACATTTAAAATTATTTGATGTGAAAAATATAATAGCATATTTTATATAGCGCATTTAGTAGTTTCTATCTTGTGCGCCAAAAGTCATGGGGTTCGATCCCCACAAAATATTTATATTATTAATATTTGTATTTTCTCTTTGTCTGAGGGTTATTTGTGTGTTGATATACAATATTTGTGATTGAATGATTCCTTTATTGACTGATGTTCATAACATAAGTGCTATGAGCGACTTATCTCGGAGTCAGACAATGCTTATGTGAATTTATGGTATGTTGTGATAATTTATTTATTAATAATTTCTTTGTTTCCTCCACGTTAATTTTGGTCAAATTACAACAGTTTCTCATATTTGTCAGTGTCAACAGTCAACCATGTCATATAATGTTCTATAATTAACCTAAGTTTGTCCAGCGTATAATTTTTCGAGGTCCACCTCTTCCAAGCGCTCCATTATCGTTTGACCTATAATCAATAGTTAAAGGGTTCCGGTGGAGCAAAATAGTACTTTTCTTTAAACCAGGTATCGTAAGAGCTACCAGAAGCTTATACATATATCCATCCAATACAGTGCAGCTCAAAAATGTACAGGGTGGGGATAGGCAGCAGCACGTTGCTAAGGCTGCACTCTGCTATTACCAACACGCTTGCCCAGCGCTGCAATTATGGACAAAATTCTCCTTATTTGGGGAGGCCTATGCCCAGCAGTGAACTTTCAATGGCTGTCATGATGATGATGATTATACTAGAAAAAACCATAAAAATAATATAAACGTATAATGATCTGGCTTAATAAGAACGTAATAATGCGTCCTGCAACCTTTTGGTGACCTTTTTCGAGATTACCAACGTATTACTATCGTCAATATAATCCCTTGGACAGGTATCCTACAAACACCGAAATATGTAGATTAAGCTCTAAATAAAACCAGCGATTGTGAAAAGAAAATTGTGGTGGGGAGAGCCCCCACGTGACCACTCGACGGCATTTTGTCCTACACGATATAAATGCTAAAGTTTATTCTAGGGTTGACGATATAAACAGGAAAGTTGTTATATAATCATACGAAATGCTTAGTTTTATAGCATTATTATCGGTTTTCAAGACGTCAATGTAGTTTTACTAACCTTTCATATTGTATTTTAAATCTTAATTATCTAATTATTAGAAAGGTAATTTTTGTAAAAAGTTTCAACATTATTTACAAAAATAAAAATAACAATACTATAACTTCCCTTAAAATAGTATTATTTTTTGATTAACGGATTCATAACAACTATTTTAAATGTTATGTTCTTTAAATTACACTAATATACTTAATATATCAGATACAACAAAAGGATAAGATATATGTAACTTAATTGAATTTGAAGAAAATAACAGGCTATCTGCGATAAATTTCTATTGGTCGCGCTGAGGTTAGAATTGATCATACTTGATCATACTTTTATTTCAGGCGCTTGCATTAATAAATTTATCAAAAAAAAATATTCTACTCAAAAGAAAGTGCCGAAGTTTTCGCTGCACACATCAATATTCAGATTACTTATCCTTTAATAAATAATTGTGCTATCTACCGCCGCCACCTCTACCCGGGTGAAGCTCTGAGCACCCGGATACGATACTCTTTATGCCGGATTAAATCCGGACCCGACTTTGCGACGACTCAACGAATTCATCTGTGGAATATAGGTAGGGTGCTACGCAAATTTATTTTTTGAGGATTTCTCGTAATGGTGTCATATTTTTTTACATAATAAAGACAAAAATGTTTTATCATTATAGACCAAACTCTGAACATTTGTATAAGCAAATTAATTTTGATGGCGATATCCTGTTCATGATTGTCTGTTTAATTTTAGTTACACACATCGTCAATCAATCGCTCTTTATAATAACTTTACTCTATTACTCACTAATTAATTAGTTAGTTAATAACTCATTATATAAAATGGCCGTGAGGTATAACAGAGTAGAGTAGTACCTCCCTCTGTATCAGGTAAAAGGTGACTTAAGTTATGGAACCAATAGATGGCGGTATATTCACTCGGAACAGCATAGCGCAAATGGAAAAGAGCAGCAATGAGCAGCAGCATTCCTATCGCAGAGCTATGCTCAGCAAATGCCACCACGTTTGTCCAGCGCGGCAATTAAGAGTAAAATTCTCCTTTTCTTGGGGAGGTATGATAAAAAATGGTCGTTCTACAGCTGTTATGTTGATAACTATAGGAGTCTATAGATACTTATTTTTTTTACAAAAAACCAATAGTTGATACAAATACAGTGCCTTATCTAATTAAGTCAAGCAATTGTAAGACCGAATTAACCAAATATAAACCAAAATATTAAAATACTAAAAGTAACAAAACTTCTATGAAGATACTATATTACTATGCCATGAGGTACCGGCAGAGTGGAATAGTATCTCTCTCTGTAACGGGTATCGTAAGAGGCAACTAAGATACCAGACCCGAAAGATGCGGACACAGGGCGGAGACGGGCAGCAGAATTCCCACCGTGAAGGCTGCGCTCTGCGATTGCCAACACGCTTTCCCAGTGCGGCGATTATGGGCAATATTTCCTCTTAATTAAGAAGGCCTGTGTCCAGCAGTGGACTTCTAATGGCTGATGTGATAATGATCATGATGAACAAGACTTCTGAAATACACATTATCAAGGTAATTTCGGAAATGAACTCAGATAATGTACACCCACATAATCTGAGTTCATTTCCGAATACAGTTTATTTCAAATATTTAATATAATTATAAGTATTTACAAGGAAATAAGTAAAGAACATACGGTTTTGTTCTTTTTTTAAAATTTTTTATTACTTTCATGTCATTGTAACAATTTTTTAAAACCTTACTACTTTAGATCGATTGTAAAACGATAATTTTGCACATCCCGTCATTATAAGTATCTTCTACTCGTATGAGGTTAGAACCTCACACTATGTGCGCCATATTCTTAGAAACGGATTCCAAGTTGTCATTTCACTAAATTATTATGAGTAATGTCAGAAAAAACGGCTATATTAATTCAGCAAGAAATTTACCAAAAATCAGACGACGATCGTTGCCAGAGATAAACAACTCTTGACAATTAATTAAATTCTTCAGACATGTCTAACGAACACAAGAAATGACAGTAGGTACTAGCACAGATTGCCCGATCCTACCGATCAAAGAGAACGTTTTAAATATTGACACGCCGAGCAAACTTTTAATTACAGTACGTAAAACTTCAACCCTTCGATTAAAATCACACGGGACGAAAGTTATGTTTGCTCCCAAATCTGCCAAACATACTAAGGATCAAATACGGGGAAACTCCGAAGTAGAAAGTTGATAGACGTAATTTATTAAACGATTTTAAAGGAGATTGTTTTGAGTGAATGCTGTGATGGGTTGTTCCGTCTTGTTATTGTTTTAAGCTGTTATTATTTGAAGTTTAGACTTCAAATATTATAAAAACGGGGTGTGAGTATATATATATTTAATTGTTCATGTTATAAACCTATCATAGTTTGGTAAAATACCATATCATAATATAGATATTAAATAATTTCGGTTCCACATAAAATTCTAATCAAATAACAAAAACCTCAATCATCATCATCATATCAGCCACAATATTTCCACTGCTGGACATAGGCTTCCCCAAGTAATCACCAATAGGACCGGTTGTATGCAGCCTGTTTCCAGCGCGATTCTGCAGTTTTAGTCAGATCATCTGTCCATTTTGTGGGTGGACGCCCTACGCTACGTTTACTAATACGTAGTCTCCATTCCAGAACCTTACGACTCCATTAGCCGTCGGTTCTGCGTACATAATGGCCAAATACAATAACCTGCTGGGAAACTTTGGTTGTGTTATGAATCTCTTTCTTCCTGATTCGATCGCTCGAAGAGACTCCGAGCATGGCCCTCTCCAAAGCTTGTTGAGCTATTCTCAGTTGGCTAATAAGGTCAATAGTATGAGACCACGTTTTGTTACCATAGGTCATAGCTACTGACACAAATTGGTCGAAAACTTTCGACTGAAGACACTGAAGTATGTCAGATGAAAAGATGTTTCACAGTTTTCCGTACGCTGCCCAGCCCAGATGGAATCGGCGATTAACCTCTTTCTTGAAGTTGGACTTACCTTATTAGACTCTTTGTCCTAGGTATACATATGAAGACTAAAGTAACGTGTAATGCTCATATTGTTTCCACTCTAGTTTTAGTTGATACCGAAAAGCTAAATACGAAAGTTTAAATAAATACTAGTTAATATAAGAAAAAAGTAACTAGATAAAAATATAAATATAAATGTATTTTTCTCTTAAAGCAAACTTTTTTTTACTCAAGAGAAAAATATAAGTTTTACTCTTACATAAGTTACTTTTACAAACAATATCCATGTCAAGTTTCCTTTTCTCTGGACAGAGTTTTTTCTAGTTGTATAGAAATTAATATGAAAATATCTTCATCTCAAAGCTGATCAATTTTGTTGATAGTCATTGCCTTCAGTTATTACATTTTGATCTGGTCGCCAATTCTAACACACACACCTATAAACAGTTTATGGACATAACATATAACTTAAAAGTTCTTAGTTCATAGCGAACATTCAGAAAATATGATTTAAGTTTAGCCATAATTTTAGGAAACCCAGAAAGAAATTTCCTTTAAACTTAGTCCGCTTTTAACAGGATCTAGAAAAATGCAAACTTTATAAAAGTTCAGACCTCTTTGAATTTAGACTACATATATTTACAAGTTCCAAGAACTACAACATATCACAATATTTAGGAGGCAAATAATATTTCTCAAGCCATATGTATGCAAAGTGGAATCATAAAGACCATCTGCAAAATGATATGTAACACAAGTTGACCCCACAAACCGGTAAATTTAAACTTATTTTCATAGAAAAAGGGGGACTGAACATTTATTATGGCGATAAATTTAAAGAAACATTATTTACACAAAGCCAGGGCACGTTAAAATGTGTTTCGGTAGCAAAGAAGGGAATGCGATCGTGTTGCAATGAATTTATTTCGGACCATAATGGGGTGATTTAGGTAAATCTCTTTTGGTTAAGCCGACAATGTTTTAAAGTCATTGAAGTGTCAATAGATACGGTGAGGCCGAGCGTGCCTTGAGCATATGATATGCGGATTAAGGTTATCATAAGCGTATTTTATTCGTATAAGAATGGTAATTTTTACTAAGAAAATACCTAGTGAAGTAAAAAATATTTTACCAATACATTTAAATCAAATACAATACCTTTATACATTAAAGTAAACTCCCTTACTCACTCACTCAGACATCACGATATCTCAGAAAGTAACAGCGGTAGGATTCTCAAATTTTATATAGAGGTTTATATTAGGAATAAAAAAGTGATTACGCTATATTCTACCCTTAAGCCTTTTTAAAAACAGTTGGTACTTAACTTAAACTTCCATAGATTTAATAAATAAATAAAAATAATTAAATACATGCACATGAGAGTGGCGTGAGTACATTCACATTTGCCGTGAGGTACCGGCAGAATAGAATAGTACCTCCCTCTTTACCAGGTGTCGTAAGAGACGACTAGAATACTAGACCAGACAGTTAGCGTTATATCTATTCCAAACAGTGTAGTTTCAATACATAGGATGGGATGAGCAGCAGCAGCGCCACCGTGAAAGCTGCGCTCTGCGATGGCCAACACGTTTGTCCAGCGCGGCAATCATGGGTAAAATTCCCCCTTTCTTAGGGAGGCCTATGTCATGATCTATGGCCTATAATGATTCCTTATAATGATGAACTGACTCCAAGATAAGTAACTTAAAACACTTCTGTTAGGAATATCAGAGAAATTACAAATATAATATTTACCTTATAATTATACCAAGACACGCAACATATACAAGTATGCATATATTCGGTGTGGATGGGGATCGACCCTTGGACCTTTGGCGCATGAGAGTAATAGTATGTTTCCAAAATTAATAAAAAATTACATATTTTTTTACATACTAAAATGCTAATTGGAAAGATAAAATGATATATAATATCATCAGCATAGTGTATCCACTCTAAAATTATTGTACTGCTCACTCAAATTAATTAAATAATTGTTTTTTTTTTAAATTCCCAGGTCGCATTTTTCGCAGGTTTATGTGAAACATCATCAGTTTCAGTGGTACCAATCGATACGATGGATTGATTGAAAGATGTGATCCTATAAATTATTTTACCAAAATTGTTTGCCGAGTCAGTTTCACTCAAAGGCTTTTGCCTATCAACTCTCAATATTTTAATTTCTTCGAATATTATAAATTAGGTTTGTTAATGTTTTTTTAATTGCAGTTTTTATCTCTGTATACTACGGGCTAACCTGGCAGGCGTTGTCCTGCCTTAACTATATATGTTTATTATGAATAAAACATTCCGACTATAAATATATACATATATAAAAGGTGACTGATGTCAGGTCAGCTGACGACTTTCATATCATCGCAGGACTAAAAGTTTAAGGGTTTGAAACTTCAAATTAAGCACAGGGGTTTCTTCTTCTATAATTTTGGCTTCTATAAATTCTCCAAAATGGCGCAAAGTTAGAATTAAACTTGCTGTTTTTGAAGATATTCAAATGAAATTCAGTATAAAGGTTTTTCAACCTCGAAAGTCATGAACTACGTGTATAATATTTTTTCGAGAGTCATTCTTTCTTCAATTCCACAACCTAACAAGGGTAAAACTGGGGCTCGCTGCTATTCGAGATAACAGCTATTCTAACTATTAAGTTGTATCAAACAGTTGTAAAAACATTTGTTTTTGGTACTTTTCTTATGTTTACTAGCTGGTACTTATGACCCTATTGACCTAAAAACTACCATTGTCACCCGAGTTCAATAAAAAACAACCTAAATAAAACTCTTAATAAATCAAACTGCTACCAAATAAAAAGACTCAAAATAAAAAGATACATTATAAGATCCTGCCTAGATGTTCCCCTACTTTCTCGCTACGCCATTACCTTGTCTAGACGGTTCTGTAGTGTCTACCTGGATATTGGATTTATTGAATTTGACTTTTGGTACACACAAATTTTAAAAGATCGATGTGGTGTAAAGGTTTGGTATAGGATGCTCGAAGCATACATATCTTAACCAGGTAGAAGTGTTATTAAAGAAAGGCCAGGTCAGAAGTGCCAAGAATAAACCAGCGTGTATAAAGAACTAATGCGAGTAAAGGACGCAAGAGAAGTATGCCAGGATCGTAACAAGCGAAGATCTATAGTCTCTGTCTACTCCGATGGGACACAGGCGTGATGTATTGCAAATTTTACCGTGAGTTACTGATATAGTAGAATCTGTATCAGCTGTCGTAAGAGTTGACTAAGTACTAGAATTGGCAGATATTAGCGGTATATACATTCGAGACAGAGTAGCTCAAATGCACTAGGTGGGGATAGGTAGCAGCATCTCTATCGCGAAAA
Organism: Heortia vitessoides; assembly: GCA_020976665.1. Lineage (NCBI taxonomy): Eukaryota > Metazoa > Arthropoda > Insecta > Lepidoptera > Crambidae > Heortia > Heortia vitessoides. The sequence goes on from JACJUM010002543.1 coordinate 14,970,245, forward strand.
TTGCACTCTGCAATTGCTAACACGCTTGCCCAGCGCAAATTATGAGCAAAATTCTTCCTTTCTTGGGGAAGCCTATGTCCAGCAGTGAATTTCCAATAACTGAAATGACGATGACACCCAAATCAGTTTTATCGATTGAAATCACTTTAAACAATATTTTCATGTAAATATCAGGTGTACAGTGTTTGTTTAGAGTTAACAATTAAACTACTGAAACAATGTTAATATTGATGGGCCCGATGGCGCAGATGGTAGTGATCCTGTCTTGTGCACCAGGGGTCGTGGGTTCGATTCCCACCCAGAGCAAATATTTATATGAAAATATTTGTGTTTGCTCTGTGTATGGGTGTAAAATATATGTATTTAAGTAGTATATTTGTGATTCCTCTGTTGTCTGGCGTCCGTAACACAAGTGCTTTAAGCGACTTACCACGGAGTCAGGTCAATGTATGAGATGTTGTGGGAATTTATTATTATTATTATTAATATTATTTTGGATACTGTGTACACTTATATCAAACTTGAGAGATATGTGTGTAGTATATATGTTAGTATATACCTCAATTTATATTCGCTATATTTTATCAAAACACGTGGGTATATATCTATATACCCGTGTATCATGATAAAATATTGAGGACAGGTCGGTTTGCAATATAAATATATATATATATTGTAAAAATATTATTATCCTTAATACTAAGACGTTACGCTAAAGGTAGTTTTGGTCCCCACCCAGGACAAACAAGCATGTGACAGACATTTGTTTTTATTTTATATCTGGATGTTAAATATGTATTTTAATACAACAATCTTTTGTTATCTAATATCCGAAATACGAGTGCTTGAATATACTTTATCTGGTATAAGTATGAAATATTTGTGTTTTAAAAATGTATACTGTATCTTCTAAAATAAAGATACCTTTGAAATGAAGGTACCACCTTACTTACAATACTTATCCTCTTAACTAGGTTAAAAAATATTAGAGTCTTAAGCTTACAAAAACATTGACTAAGTAAGTAACTAGTAAAGTAACTGGCCCACTACGAGAAAATGTCATTCGCGAATGAATTTATAAATTCACACATTTCATGTATTAAAGCACTTGTGTTACGTATAGCAGATGAATCACAAATATAATGCCAGACCCAGAACAAACACTAATAGACATCATATAAATGTTTGTTTGAAATGGGAATCGAACCCACGCCCTTGGCGCACAAGATGCACTGCCAAATGCGCCATCGGGTCCGCCCTATAGATCCTTATCGAATTGTTTTACAATCTTGACATATCACATATTTATACATTTTATATAGTATTGATTAACTGTCTTTATTTAGATTACAGTTACAAATACTTAATAAAATGTGAATTCTGAAAATAACATAAAAGAGTGTTAATGTCAACAACAGGATACAGCCACTAGCAGCCAAATATCCCATTTTTGGATTGCTGCCAAATAAACATTTTAGTTGAATCCATCGAATAGACTATTTGGGAAATGTTCTTCTAAAACACTAAATTGGTATTAAAATTTTCAGGTATGAGCAAATTGTAGTGTGTGTTTGATTATTTAGTTGGAATAAAAATGACTAACAGCGCCCCGTGATTTGACCCGCGTTAAGTTGTAGAGCACACCTAGAAGCCGCAGAATTTGTTTGGTAGCTTGTACTAAGTATTTTTTTCCAAGACAGAACGCTAGAACTACTAAATTTTTTTGATAACAACTATTTATAACTCTTATATATAACAGTTAGCAACCTTTTAGCAAGCAAGGACCATAGAGTAAAAACGATATATGAGGACCGCAAGTGTAAATAATTTGATAATAGTGATCTATTTAGTAGGCAATAAATAAAAACTTCAAAAAAAGGTCGCCGGAATTGGTACCTTACTTAATTTTCACCTATTTTGGCCAAATAGAGGATCTGTTTTGAAGAGGCAGTGAAATTACTGGGTGACGTGACAAGGGATTAAAGTTGCAAGGTTGGTAATGCGCTTGTGATATCCTTGTGATATTACAAGCATCTATAAGCTTCAGTGACGCCTACTATCATGCGGACAGTATTCTTGTTGTTCGTCCAATAAAAAAAGACTAAAATACTTGTTGCTTTTGAATACTAGCTTACTTAATAATTGTGTTTATGTGTATGTATGTAACGGAAAGTTTTTCAGTTCATATAACACAATTATTAAGTGTCTCGCGTTGCCGACCACTGGTTTAAGACGATGTCCGTAGATAACTCATATACAACGAAAAACAAGCCCGTCGTCAAATTTTCCGCGCCATATATCTCCTGTGAAGGAAGTCGAGTGGTTGAAAAACGATCTGCGCCGGGACACGATGATCAGCTCACAAACATCCTGTTGGAAACTTGCCAACACGTCAGGTTGTTTGCTGGGAGATGCCTGAACAGCGTAGGCTCAACAGACATTAGCTGAAAAATCTTCGTAACTACCTGATGAAGTAAAATGAGATTGTTTTTAAACGTAATTCATATTTTGTTTTTTATTTGTACATACGTTCCTACAACATCTCATACATTGACTTGAATCCGTGGTGAATCGATTGAAGCACTTGTGTTACGGACATCAGAAAAGAAAAATCATAAATATATTACTTAAATACATCTATTTACACCCAGACACAAAGCAAACATAAATATCATCCATAAACATTTGTTCTGGGAATCGAACCCACGATCCTTAGTGCACAAGACATAATTACTAACGCTGTCTGCGCCATCGAGCATTATTTTTACGTAATTTTGCAAATGCTTCAGCAATTTTTCTTAGAAAATAACATTTTTCTTTTACATATATTGCTATGTATAGGTTTATTTACTTATCAGTATCATTTACTTATCAGTATCAAACTGGACGAATCTTTCTTAATTACTGAACACTATCACTGGCCTTAACGATGATTATGGGTTGTAATAAAAATAATAATAAATATATACACCAAACATAAAAACATATAAAAAAAGAAATTATAAAGTACAATGGGCGGCCTTATCGAAAATAGCGATTTATTCCAGGCAACTTTTGGATGGGAAGAGTGAATGAAACAAAAAGGTAGTAAGAGGTGACACCTCTTACTACCTTTATGATAGATAGAAAGATAAGATCGATAGAAATATATATTTAAAATACATAATATAAAAGATTGTATTTAAGTAAATATAATTAGATATAACTATAATGAAAGAAAGTGATCTTTCACCAACCGTGCTAATATTAAGTTCACAATCAAACAGCCTAGGCCGTAAAGGACTTACCAAAAAATGTTACGAAATGCACAGACATTTTCAGTAAAAGGTTCTCTGATGAACTGAGAGATTTCTGGTGGTTGTCACTTAGGAACATGAAACGATTTGTATTGATATTAAAATGGTGTTTCCTCTTTGGTATCTATAGAATAACAGTTTTTTTAAGTGGACAATTCAACAAGTAAGCATATTGTCTACGTGATAATAAGAATCGCCGTAGCCTATAGACGCTGGAATCATCATAAAGATTTCACTAGCGCGTTACTAACCTTGTCACAATACTCAGTAATTTTATAAAGTTTAATAGTAGGTTAGAATTACATACACAGTCAGCATGTATAAGAAAATATTATCTTAGTCTATAAGATACAAGCATATTTAAGATAAACTGTGACATACATAATATTAATACAAAAAATAAATATAAGCTTGCAGTGTTCACTAGACTCTATAAAATTAATAATTCATTCAAGGGCAACTGAATAAGATTTTACAATAAATACCAGGCAACATTTATCAGACTTACTGATAAAAAAATTTAAAAATTACGTAATAAGTATACTATTTCTAATATTATAATATTTACTATTTCTAAAACTTATGCTATTATAAAATAAAATTATAAATAATATACTATTTCTCTAAAGCATATTATGTTAAAGATTATGTTAATATCATTGCCTGGGATGGTAGAGTTTCAATTACAATAACTATTTAATAATAATAATAATAATAATATACTTTTTATTGTACACCAAAGAAAAGAACACAAAAACATCAAATAAACACGGAATATCAGGTACAAGAGGCGGCCTTATCCCTAAACGCAATTTCTTACAGGCAACCTTTGGATAGAAGTAATTTTAAAGCTGGTGGAGTTTGAGGTGCATTTGGTACATACATACATAATAATACACATACATTCAAATACATATAAAAAATAAAGTTACAGAACAAGGAAAATGACAGAATCAAAAAGCAAAATCAAAGTGACAGAAAATACTCCTTCACTATATGAAAATAGAAAGAGAACGAGCAGATCTCAAAGGGGGAGCGCATTTCACAAACAACAGCTTGAACTGTAAAAGATTTGCTATAGAAGCATGTGGAATGCGTAGGCATTTTGAGTAATAAATTCTCTGACGATCTTAGGGATTTTTCATGGCTGTCCCCAAGAAACACAATGTGACTTTTAAGATAAATAGGAGGGAAAGGACAGAAAAATAGCTTGTATAGCAGAAGTAGTTAGTACGAAAGTTGGACACATGATCAAACTTACGTAAACTTATTTAGTGTTGATGGAACCTTTATCTTCACCAGTTATTCTTGCAAATTAATTATAGGTGTATCATGTAATGAACCTGAATTAAACATGGTTTTAAGACCCGTCTGGTACAAGTAGACTAGTTAGTCTGCCAGTACCTGAGTAAGTCTAATTTATATTTTAGATGATTATTATGATCCTGTGGGGTCATCAGATTCATCAGTATTATGAAAACAATAGAATTTATTTCATATTTCTATAATATTATTGTTCTTTTTTTGACAATGCGACAAGGGACATGATTCCAAAATGATTGTAATAGTCCTACATTAATAATGAATATTTTGAGTTTTGGTTTAGTTTACAGAGAAAAATCTTATATGAGGATTCGTAACGGTTTTTATGTCCGCAGTTGAACATTTTAACCATAATTACCTGGTTAGGTAAGCGTGGTGGCAATCCCAAACCATATCTTTGCAAAGGAGAACTGCTGCTGCCCATCCCCGCCCAGTCAGTAGGATGTACTATTATGCATTGCCGATACCCTAATGCACAATTTAATTGTAGTAAGACTAGTGACACTTTTCGTACACTTGTCATCATTAGGATCATCAAAACAGCCGTAGAACGTCCACTCCTTGATACATACCACGCTAAGTGATTTCTAATATGACCGGTTGTATGCGGCCTATGTCCAGCCTGATCCTGCGCAATATTACCATCAACCATTATTTTCAAAGTTGAATTTATAGTACAATTGTAAAATAGGTTATTGTGAAAGTTTGGTTTAAAGTACTATTACGAATTAAAATATATTATAAAACGAAGGAACACTGACTCAATTTCATTATATTAGAAAAGATACCACCTGTAAAAGTTGCAGTCATACATTTGATCGAGATCCAAAAATAACATTACAACACTCCAAAATTACAACCTACCGTCAGTATTTAGGATGCTACCGCTAGGATGAAAAAGAAGTAACGTTCAAATGAAAAATAAACATGAGAGTAAACTTAAAAAACTCGACGCCACATCTTTATCACTCAACAAAACAAAATGTCAAACAAAAATAAATAAAAATTTAACTCATTAGAAAATTAAATTAAATTTTATATTTACCTACTGACTAAAATATGTTTTCCTAAAACCGGTTCAATCTACCGTGTTCCTTAGTGAAACATATTTTAAAGCACTACAGATTAATGTGGTGAATATTGCAAAGTTATTTTTATTGTCATCGCAAAATATTTCACGAATTTCCAGATGATTGGGCACGTTCCTTTTATATTATATGAGCGCAGTTCAAATGCTTCTAGGTTTAATATTGTCACTGGTTATATTCGTGAAATTATTTGCACCTAACCAATTGAATGCGCCTGGTTCCGTACTAATCTATTAGAGGCAACAAACATCTGTGCCCCAGCAGTAATTGAGCATCACAGTTTGGCTAGTCGCCAAAATAAACCTTGTATGCATATTATATAGCAGGATAGGCTTTTTTTGCTCTCTCGTTTTGATTACTAGCTTTTGATAGTGGTACGTCTGGGTATGCAGGCTACCTGGTCGTCGGTAACGGAGCGTTGTGTTTTTTGGCTGATGTCCAAGGGGTGCCTTCAACGGACCTTCGATGAAAGAGGTCGTAATGTGCGCATTTAAATACTGACTATGATGATTGGTATGTCATGATGTAATTCAAATGATTGATTTTTGAAAGTGATATC